>CM033109.1:18157354-18251328 GCA_019321725.1 Paulownia fortunei | reverse complement strand
TTTCCACGAACGAACGAAATACATAGAGTTGGACTGTCATACAGTCCGTGAACGAATACAAAAAGGAGAAATCATGACCAAATACATCCACACAAGAAAATAGATTGCAGACATTTTTACAAAACCTTTGGGGCAAGCGACTTTCCATTCACACGTCAGCAAGTTAGGAGTGATAAACATCCACATTCCAACTTGAGGGGGAGTATTAAAGGAAATAACTTAGTTAACTTTTATGTTATAGTAATCATATCAAATTGATTTGTATTGATTGTAATTAGTATAATATTAGTTCTCACTTTCTTAGAATAGTTTATCACATTCTGCATATAATATGTTGTAATTCATTGTACAAAATTATTCAGTCAATATATAGAAAATTTCCCTTATTCTTATATCTTGATTCACCATTATTTACAGAATCTAGAATTGGTATGATAGGTAAAATTTTTAAGCCTAGAACCTTTTTTTACGAGAAAAGTTCAAGAGTTTTAGTTTGATGAGGTAATCTAAATTCAATAGGAAAAGTGCAAGAGCAAAGTATATTACACGGCGAGGAAAACCTTAAGTCTAGGAGTTTTTTAGATGATGATTCCTAACCTTGGGGAAAAATTAACTAAAATTTATTAACAATAAAAATATATTTTATAATTTCTTCTATTTTTGCAAAATTTCAATAATTCCCCCATATTCTAATTATATACAAATAATTAAAAGCAACCTCAAAATACAAAGCATGCAAATAAAAATGATTTTTTTTAAAATGTCATTTAATGTTAAAAGTGAATAAGAGCATTTACAATGACTAAAATGCCCATTAGAGGGTCGTATGAACATGTAAATTGATAATTATGCCCCTAAATGATTGAAAAGCCCATAACAATGGAAAATTGTTAATATGTATCTCTAAAGAGCCAAAAATAAAGTGTGGGTTTGTAAAATAACTAGAACAATCCATATAAAGGGTCAAAATAACATGTTGAGTAACTGAAACACCCTAAAATGTTAAAACCATTAATGCAAAAAAATGAACAATTACAAAAATATTACAAATGGTCGAAGTGAGATGTGGACATGTAAAATTATTAAAAGACCATAGATAATTAAAATAACATATGATTATGAAAAATAACTAAAATACCGATGAAAAATTAAAAAAATCATAAACATGAAGAATGACTAAAATATATTGTTGTTTAAAACAAGTAATTGATACCTTTTTAATTTAAGTGAGGTTGAAGTGCTACCATCATGAAGTTCTAGTTTGAAAATCGTGTCTGGTATTACTATTATATTTTAAATTAATTAATCTGATTATTCAAAATAAATTTATTTTGTTTGCATTTGACCCGACCAGCCCATTTTGGCCATTTATTTGGATCTAACCCAAACCCAAACCCAAACCCGACCCGTTCATTGCCTTCACTTTGTTTGCTTGCTTGCAAATTGGAGCTACCAGCCATTTTCTGCCCTTTACTTGGATTTGACAAAAAACCGACTTAAACACCCGTTCACTTGCCACCCCATCATCAATAGAATCATTTGTGGAAGAAGAAATATCCTTTACATCTTTCTGAGGGCTGTTTGTTCTAAGATCTCTTTTGAGGTGAAAGGCACAATTATTAGAGTTTCTTCTTGGGTCTTATCATCATATTATTTTCGATTAATTACACATACCTCTTCTATGAAATAGTGCAATTATCAAAAAAAAATTATCCCTCTTTTATAATTACAAAAGCTCCCTTCTAAGTTCGTTCCATTGAAAAGTTCAACCAGGAATTAACCATTTTGCCCTGAACTTAAGAAATTAAATATTACTCAAATTATTATTACATAATATTTTTCCTTGAAGTGTCTTGGTCATATATATATATATATATATATGTTAAGAAGGGGTGTTGTAGACATGTATTAAATGGTGACTCGTGTAATATAATATGTTAAGTATCAATTTTTCTAATATAATATGTTAAATATTCATTTTATATTGTATTTATATTTTAAAAATTTAATTCCTAAGGTAAATTTAATTAGTTGATATTGTAATGTAGATTTTGGTGGCCAATCAAATGATGTCAAATGTCCAATTACAATATTTCTGCAAAAAAAATATTTTTCAAATTATGAAAATGAATGTCAATACTTTGGTAATCCAAATCACTTCTCGTGATTAAGAAAGTGAATGACAATCAGATTGTGAAAGGACAATCAATTTTGTTACTTTATCAATTAAGCATGGCAAGAGCATCTATGCTATAAGAACATCCATGGTGTTCAAGGCAATTATCAATGCATTCGTCACAGGGTTCATCAAATTATAGTGCTTAATTCGATATTACAGTGCTTAATCTTTGAATTAACGTCATCAAATGACAAACTAACTTTGAAGAAGGTCAAAGTATCAAACTCTATCTTCAAGTTATCAAAATCCAAAAGTCGCCTTACTAAAGCAAATATAAGTGGATTAAAATAAAGATTGTATCCCCATCTGATCATCAAATTTAATAATAATTTATTTGTACTATCTTTTTTTTGTTATTTTTTTGCAGAAATAAAATTTATGTTACAAAATTTTGGCATGCCTAGTGGGACGATCTTTGCCTCTCATCTCTCTTCTTCAAAAATCAAGTTAAAATTTACATGGAGACGAAGGAAAAATTCTCCATCTCCACAAGTTTCATACTTCTTGCATCATGCCATCAATCAACTTTTTGAAGAAATACGCAAGTGGGGGCAAATAAAAATAGTGTTCTATGTCCTCACTCAAATTTTATTCAGAGGAAACAAAGTATAAAACTCAAGTTGTTGAAAGCGAGTTTCCAAGAAATGAAGAAGAAGATATGGAATCATCACAAATTCAATTGTCCAGTGCTCCTAGATACAAGCATCAACTGTCTAAATTTTTCAATTAAATCTTGTTTTGACAAAATTCGGATGCTGAGGTGGAATAGTTAGGAGCTCTTCTCCAGGAACTAATTACCTATGAATAGCTCCTCTTGCAATAGGTCCATACCTGCGACATGAATAGACAATTAAAAGGCACTAGGGTTGTCCTAAAAAAACTCCTTCAGTACTTAAGTCAATAAATATGCAAGAGAATAAAAACTGAGCTTGAAAATTATAAATGCATGAAGTAAATTATGTACCTGATGAATGACATGGAGAGGGGTATTTATAAGTGATATAAGTGGAGCATGCACCAAATCGTGTGATTTGGGCCTCATAGGCATATAAACCTTGTTGGGCTAAAATATTAATTTCTCTTGGGCTTAATGAGAATATACCCATCATACAACCTCCCAACTTTCAAGTGGGCTTTGAAGTAAGTCTGGCTGGGAGTTAGTATTTTGATTAATTAGACTAGACCTTTTTTAGTGTAAAGACCATTCTCCACTTAGAATTTAATAGAATTTATTCCCAGTTACATAACTTTTACAGTCAACTCAGTACTTATTGATTTTAGTCGTAATGATTGTATATATATTTTTTGTTTTTGATAAGCCAGAGGCTAATATGTACTTTTGCCTTTTCTGGTGGGGGCTGGATGTAATTTTTTATTTAGGGACTTATTTGTCCTTATTTCAATCTTCAGATACTTCAATGTAATTTCTCTATTGTGGGGGAGGGGGGCTTTAGGTGATTTTCATTTCCTAAGGGTTAGCTTGTGATTTCCCTATGACTTAATTGTGATTTGCTAAAATTTAGGGGTTGATGCGTAATACCCCTTAATTCTATAATTTCAGGGTTTGAAGAGGAAAAGAGAAACGATGGCTTGGGCGGGCTAAGATACCGACAGCTATGCGCCACCATCACCAGCAAGGTGTTGCCACACAACATGGGCATGGTGAGAACCATTTTTCATGGTCGTGGTGCTTAGATTCAGGTTGTCTTGGCTGCTTCTATTGATCTGATTTTGCCAAATTCTTAATTGGTGAGCTCTAAATGTTTGGCGATTGAGGTGGCCGAGGTAGCCTCGATTGTTGCTCTTTTCTTGCTGGGCGTCTGAGATAGCCTCGATAGTTGTTTGTCGGTCAGGGCAGTCCATGCCCTGGTTGCTTCTAGTCAGCCCAGGAAAGCCTTGCCTCGGCTACTACTTGTTGGCCAAGGCAGCCCTACCTCAACTACTACTTAGTAGCTTGGAAACTTTCTTTCCCCTTCTTCGTCTTTTTCTTCTTTTCTAACTCTATTAAAGAACGGAAGTGCTTATAGAGGGTTGAAGCTTTTTATATTTTCGAAATGGAAACATGAGCACTGCTGGTTTACTGGAACCTTGTTTGTGTTGTTCATACCTGTTTTAGTATGGGATCAAAATTTTTTGTTTCACAAGTTTGAATTATCTATGGGTGGATGTTTCTATGCGCGAGGTATTGTCTTGCTCGTGGACTTGTGTTCGGCCTAGTGTTAGCCTATTTTTTTGGTTTAGCTTGTGTGCCACAGTGGGTAGCCGCTAAGCTTCATGGGACTCTTGGCCGACCGTACATTATCTTGGACTATTTCTTGGGATTAACTTCTTTGAAAGGGTTTATTCTTACTGATGGACTTTTATGACTTCCTTTAGATGGAGTATTACTAGAGGTGCAGTCAACGAATATGGTATTTTTATCTTAGTCATATGATTGATGAAGATCTGGGTGAGATACTCATAAAAGAGGGATACCACATATGAGGGTATTTTTTCTCGCTTTGTGTTGGCTAGTGCAAAATCTCAATTGATTTTTACTTATAGCCTTACGATCGTTTCTTCCCTAGAGTATGGTTAGTCAAAGAGTAATTTTATGATGAGGAGTCATTTTCCCGTCTTCAAGCAATAGAAGTAAAGTGCGAGGCAGAAGTCACTCACTTATAAAAAGAGGTGAGCAAAGTCACCTGAGAGTTTGCGAACTTGAAGGAGTTGTATGAGGATATTTCTCTGGGAATGAGGTTCTTATTTATAGAGAAGGGTGAGGCTCTGCTCATGAGCATGCAATGAAGGTGAGAAGGGTGGCTAATGGCCTTTATGATGTTTCTAGGAGGCAAAGGAGCCCCCAAGACGTGGTTGCCTAGAGACTTACTAGTGTTTCTATCCTTTGCGTCAACGATCAATTCTCTACAACAATGCTCTACATCATTGCTCAGCATCTACTCATAAGCATGCGATGAAGGCTGTAAGGGTAGCTAATGGCCTTCATGATGTTTCTTGAGAGAAAAGGAACCCCCCAAGTTGTTGCTGCCTAGAGAGCTTTTAGTGCTCCTACTTAAGACTTAGTTGTTAAGGAGAATTGCTATTTTCTAGCCTTTTCACTTTAAGCTCATTGTCTTGTGTTTCTAAAAAGGTTTAGCCCGGATGAGGCTGGGATTTTGTTTTGTATCCGAGAGAGGTGTTATCTTAGCGAATCTATGTCTAGCCCTGATGAGGCAGGGACTTTTTATTCGGATTGGGTGTTGCCTTTTTTGAAACTAAGTCTGGCCCTGATGAGGCTAGGGCATTTTACTATTTGATATAGGCGTTGCCTCTCCGAGGACTAAGTATGGCCAAGAAGAGATAGGGGGTTTTATTGTCCACTTGAGGAGTTTCTTCTCTTAGGACCAAGGGTTATAAACACTTAAAAAATGATTCTCATCTATTGGTTGAAAAAAAAAACATAAATCAGTTTTTAGTATTTTCAAATGCCAACTTCTGATTCTGCTTTAGCACAATTTAATCAGAATCTAAAAGCAGGGGGATGGGTGATTTTAGATTTCTGATTTTGAATTTGTGTTTTTCTAAAACTATGTTAAAGTTTTTTTGGACATCTTTGCCCTCAAAAATAAATTTATATTCCATAAATGCTCTTACATTATATAAATATATAAATATTTATACATATACAATATGTAATATATATTTAATATTTAAAATAATTGTATTTTAAATATAAAATATTTTTATGAATACATGAATATTTTTATAAAACTATATACTTATTTTTATCTATTTATATATTTGTGAATATATATATGTACATTTACATATATATATTTGTACGGATATATAAATATATTTATATGTACTTATAAATATATATGTATTTCATATTTATATGTTTGTGAATATAAAAAATAAATTTTTATGTATTTATAAATATTTGCATGAAAATATATTTGTAAATATATGTATTTTATATATTTATATTTGTGAATATATAAATGCTTTTATAAATATTTGATTAAAGAAAATACATATATATAGTTATAAATATATATATATATGTGTGTGTATTTTTTTATATTACATTATTTGTGAATTTATAAATGTAAGTATATATATTCATAAATAATTTATATATTTGTGATTATTTAAATATAATTATATATACAAATATATAAATACATATATACATATTTATAAATATCTATAAATATATTTTTATATCTTTATCTATTTGTTAATATGAACATATGTATTTTTATGTGTTTATATATTTGTGAATACACAAATATATTTATAAATAATTTTATGAATTTATATTTTTGAATATATAAATGTATTTATAAATATTTGAATGAAAATAAAAACAAATATGTATCTATATATGTATATTTTTAATATATTTGTATGAATATATTATATATATATTTGTGAATATATTAATATATTTATATATTATAAATGTTTGCATGAATATATATAAACATATATATTTTAAATATATATGTATTTTTGTATATTTATATATTTGTCACTATATAAATATGTTTTTATATATTTATAAATATTTGCATGAATATATTAATACATATATATTCATAAAATATATGTGTTTCATATATTTATATATTTGTGAATATATAAATATATTTATTTATATTTATAAATAATTGTATGAATATACAAAAAAATATATTTATAATTATCTATATATATATTTTTATATATTTATATATTTGTGAATATATAAATATGCTTATATGCATTTACAAATAATTGTACGAATATATAAATTGATATACACATATTTTTAAATATATGTATATGTATTTTTATATATTTATATATTTGTCAAGATATAAATACATATATATTTATATAATATCTATACTATATATATATGTATATATACATATGAACACAAATTACTATTTCAAAATTGAAGGGCGATATAGATTTTTACACACAAATAAAAGACTATTATAACTTACTTACCTAACACTCTCTTTTAACTTATTCTACCTTTAAGTAGCACTTTGCAAACACTACCAACTTCTAATTTTCAACTGATGCTACAATAAATCATTTTTCTAAAAGCAGAAGTTTTTGCAACAGCCCCTAAGTCTGGTCCTAAAGAGGTAGTGGCCTTTGTTGTTCGAGTGAGGTGTTGCCTCTCCCATGACTAAGTCTGGCCCTAACGAGGCAAAGGCCTTTGTTGTCTGAGCTAGGCATTTCTCTCTTGGGACTAAGTCTAGCCTAGATGAGACAGGGGCCTTTGTTATTCAGGCGAGGCGTTACCTTTTCTAGGATTAAGTTTGGCTCTAACAAAGTATAGACCTTTGTTTCGTGTGAGGCATTTTCTCTCTCGAGACTAAGTCTGGCCCTAATAAGATGGGAGCCATTGTTTTCTAGGTGAGGTGTTGCCTCTCCCAAGACTAAATCTGGCCCTGACATGACATAGGCCTTTACTTTATCTACTTTTTAGGATTAAGTAGATATTTGTGCTCACAAGTGCTTGGTGCTTTTCATCACACTATCATAACCAAATGTTCTTACGTACTTGTCTACTTATGAGATTTGTGTTTGATAACTTTGATCCTTAATTTTTTGTATCTTATTATTATTTTACTAGTCCATTTGCCAGGGGCCGCACTGAGCAACCTCTTATTGGATGCCACTTTGTAAGGGTTGAGCAACCTCTTACAGGCTATTGTGATTCGCTAGGGATTGCGCGGAGCTACCTCTTACAAGTTATGGAGATTCGTTAGGGATTGTGTGGAGCTACCTCTTATAAGCTATGAAGAAGCACGACGTAATCTCTTATGGGCTATGGAGATTCACCAGGGATTACGTAAAGCAGCCTCTGATAGGCTATGGAGATTCATCAAGGATTGCATGGAGTAACCTTTTTTATAGGCTATAGAGATTCATTAGGGATTGTGTGGAGTAACCTCTTGTAGGCTATCTTTATATTATGTTATTACCTTGAGCCTCCTAGGATTCATATTAGCGTGTGAAGGATTTTAGATAGTATGAAAAACATGCAATGAGCAGCGATTGGCAAAAATAGTTATGCTCATTAAATTTAAACAATTACATGATTGAACTAAAGTGTTCATCCTGTAAGTAGGGAGCATAGTGAATGAAAACTATTACAGTAGCTACACATGATGCTAATTGGCAGGAGAGAAATTCATCTGCAGAAGATATAGCTTTTAGGGTGATAAGGTGATATGTAGGTATCAAAGTCTAGTATTCTAGGTCTCTATAACTATTGCCTTTATTATCATGGCATCATTTACCTTTTTGATAGAGAGTTTGCCTCTCCTAGGCTTTTTAAAAAGGTCGATGCCCGAGATCGTTGGGATCGATTTGGTCTTTCTTTGGATTCCATATAACCCTCTTTGGTTGCACTTGGGTGTCAGGAACTGCATCGCCTGGTTAGACTTCTTAGGAGCTGACCCCAAGGATAATGAGAGTGCAACTTCTCTGGACTATGTCTCTAATGAATCCGATGAGGGGGGATTTCTCACATTTTCTCTTCTTGGAGGACATTCACTGACCACAATCTTTGCAAGGGCCCTTACTGACAAACTTTTCTAGTTGTCCCCTCTATGTAAACTCGTCGATCTCTAGATGGTTTGGATTACTCTGTAGGTCTGCCACTGGAGTATCCATTGGTGTAGGTTAGGGACATTCATAAGTGGCCTGGTAATGCTCTCTTGGTTTTTCTCTCTACATTTATGCTCTGCTCGAACTTCTAAATGGATCATCTCTTTCTGGGCATCCCTCTTTTCAAGAAAATGGATGAATTCCAACTTTATCAGGAACATATTGGGAGGTAATCTCCATAGCAGTTTCCAACATGCTGGGGTATAGTCTTTGTCGCTACTGTTATTGAGGTGTCATCCAGTAAGGCTTCAAGTGTGCTTTATGATATTGTTGTTCCAATTGGTGGTCTTTCACGTTAGAGCTTCTTGCTTCAGAAGCACGGGATCCTGCTAGGATGGGAACCTAGAAATTTTCCATGGTAGAACTTTTGAGGTCGGTGGGGGTTGCCTCTTGTGGGACTGCTTCATTCTTTGGCCTTGTTTGATTCTTTCTAGACTCTGCTTTTGCTAGAGGCTGAGCCGAATCTAGGCTAATAATATGTGAGGATGGAGAAGGATAATTATCTTGGTGAGCTTCTATATGCTAAACTTTAAATCTCTCAATCGCTCTTGTAGAAGCATATTCAAACAATGATAGTAGGGCTTCCTACATAGTATGCAACTAAATCGCTTTGATTGGGGTCCTTTGGCTGGGACCTCTTGCACTATGGCTACTGAGGCAGAGTTTTCTTGGATCATTGAGTAAAGACTCCTAGGGTTCCAAGGGTGGAAACACCTTTATTGGATACATCTGGAATAGATACGTTGAGACCGAGAAGGTAGAAATATCTAAGGGTATTAAGATGGACGCGCCTGGGTCCACTAGGGTGGACACTTATAGTGGATGCTCCTGGCGGATGCTTCTTGAATGGTTATTTCCCTAGCCTTGGAATAAGTCTGCATTCTCAGCATTGAGGTAGAGTTCTCCCACAAATTGCGCCAAAATAATACGAACAAAATCTGAATGTTGAGGTAGAAAGGCTAGCAACTCCTCTCTATGAATGAATTGCCTACGAATAGCTTCTCCTGTAGTGGGTACCTGCTTGCGGCATGAATAGACAATTAGAGGGCCCTAAGGTTGCCCCAGGAAAACTCTTGTGATGCTTAAGTTGGCAAATATCCAAGAGAATAGTAACTAAACTTGAATGTGGTAAATACGCGAAGTAAATGACATACCTTATAAATGACATGGAAAAAGATATTTATATGTGCTTTAAGTGGGACATGGGCCCATATGGATCTATCATGTAATTTGGGCCTCGTGTACCTATAAGCCTTGTTGGGCTAAGATATTGATATCTCTTGGGCTTAAAGAAAATATGCCCATCACAAGCATAACTATTCAAAATTTTCAAGTTGAAGTATTCTCAAGTACTCTTGATATAAGCCTAAATTGTCAATAATACTCAGTAACATGAGTATATACTATCAACAAGTTTAAATAAATTCAAAAACTTCTTAACAGGAGTATAAAAGATCTACAAGTCAAATTAAATGAAACACTCCTTGATGAGTATAAAAGGTCTACTGGCAAATCATATGAAAACACACCTTGACATATGTGTAAAAGGTCTACAAGTCAAATTAAATAAAGTACTCATTGACAAGAGTATAAAAGGTGTAGAAGTCAAATTCATATAGATACTCCTTGATACAAGTATAAATTATCTATAAATTAAAGTTGAAAAACTCCTTGTTACGAATATAAACTATCTATAATTTGTAAGTTCAAATAAGACTCCTCGATATGATTATAAATTATCTAGCAAATTTAAATTTAAATTGACAACTCCTTGATACGAGTACAAATTATTTATGAATTTTAAATTCAAATGGAACTCCTTGATATCAATGAAAACTATTTGCAAATTTCAAATTCAAATGGAAACTCTTGATATGAGAAATTCAAATTGAAATTAATTATCCTTGATATATGCATAAACTATCTACAAAAGTTAGAGAACTCCTTGATATGAGTTTGAGCTACCTACAAATTTCACAAAAAAATCAAGTTAAGAGTTCCTTGATATGAGGATAAGTTGTCTACAAGTTCAAATCAATTCAATTGAAGAACTCCTTGAATGAGTTTAAATTTGTAGACCCATTCACTTTTCATATCTGTCAAAACAATACTGTCTTAACAAGTTTAGAGGGGTATTTTCAGACAAATTAAATTTATGGCCAATTAAATGGTGACCCTTGTAATATAATATGTTAAAATACTAATTTTATTTTTTTAATTTATATTTTGAAAATTTAATCAAATTTAATGAATGAATTAATTAATTAATTGATATTGTAATGTATATTTTGTTGGCGCCAAGTGTCAATCACAATATTATTGCAATTTAAATAGTATTTTGCAAATTATGTAAGTGAATGCCAATATTTTGGTCATCCAAATCATATCTTGTGATAAGAAAGTGAACACAAATCAAATCATAGGCCAATCAAATCACATCACCTCATCAAATAATTATGGCAATAGTTCATATCCTATAAGTATAAATAAGGGTGATCTTTAAGAAGTTAGACAAACAACTCTACATTCAAGCAAAAAGAGACATTTGAGGAGGTTCCAAAATTCTCTCAACTCAAATTCATCAATTCAAGAAGATCCACGACATTTAAAGCAGTTATCAAGGTTGAACCATAGGTTTCATCCAATCATTATTCTTAATATGAGATTACGATGCTAAATTCTTGAATTAACGTTATCAAAGGATGAACCAACTTTATAGGAGATCAAAGATTCAAACTCCACCTTCAAGTTGTCAAAATCCGAAGATCACCTTATTGAAGCCAAAATTCACAAGATTAATATAGAAATTGTATCCCCAATTGATCATCAAATTTAATAAAATTTTATTTGTACTATTGTTCTTGTCATATTACTTTTGCAGACATGAATTTGTGTTGTAAATTTTTGGCAAATCCAATGGGACGATCTTTATCTCTCATCCATCTCTTCCCAAATCAAGTAAAAGTTCATGTGATGAAGATGGTGTTCCATGTTTTCACTTAAATTCCATTCAAAGTAAGCAAAGCATGAAATTGAAGTGTTGAAAGCTAATTCCTAACAAATGAAGAAAAAAAAAATGGAATTATCACAACTTCAACTTTTTAATGCTCCTAGATATGAGCATAAACTATCTATATTTTTAAATTAAAGTCTGTTTAAGTGCCCCAAGATACGAGCATAGACTATTTAAAATTTTCAAGTTGAAGTTCTTCTCAAATACTCTTTGATGATTGCCAAGACTATCGGTAATACTCCTTGAGTATAAACTACAAGTTCAAATAAATTCAAATGATCCTTGACATGAGAATAAAAGGTCTACAAGTCAAATCAAATAAAATACTCCTTGATATGAGTATAAAATGTTTGCAAGTCAAATTATATGAAGCACTCCTTAACATGAGTATAAAAAGTGTATAAGTTAAATCATATGAAGCACTTTTTAACATGCATATAAAAGGTCTACAAGTCAAATCAAATAAATTATTCATTGACAAGATTATGAAAGGTTCAAAAGTCAAATTTATATAGAGGTTTATTGATACAAGTACAAACTATCTAACAAATTCAAATTAAATTGAAAACTCATTGATACAAGTATAAACTGTCTAAAAAATTCAAATTAAATAACTCTTTAATATGAGTATAAACTATCTACAAACTTCAAATTTAAATAGAGACTTTTTCATGTTAGTATGTATTATCTAACAAATTCGAATTGGATACTACTTGATACAGGTATAAATTATTTCCATACTTCAAAAATTCAAAATGAAAACTTCTTAACATGGTATAAACTGTATGAAAAATTTAAATTCAAATAGAGACTTCTTGATATGAGTGTAATATATCTAACAAATTTAAATTGAAACAATGACTCCTTAATATGAGTATAAACTATCTACAAATCAAAGTTGAAGAATTTCTTAACATGAGTTTAAACTATCTACAAATTCTAAATAAATTCAAGTCAAGAGATCCTTAATATGAGGATAATTTGTCTATAAAGTTCAAATCAATTCAATTATAAAACTCCTTGATATGAGTTTAATTTTCTCTACATTTTAAATAAATTTAAGAAAACTATTGTGACTTGATCCTTACAATGAAAAATTTGGAGACTCATTCACTTTTCACATTTGTGAGACATTTGTAGATAAATTAAATTGATGGTCACTTAAATGGTGACCCGTAAAATATACGTTATGGAAATTTAATCAAATTTAGATCATAAAGTAAATAGTTAAATAATTGATATTGTAATATATTTTATTGGCCAATTATTTTGCAATTAAAATCATATCCTACAAATTATGAAAGTGAATGTTAATATTTTATTAATCCAAATCACATCTTGTGATTTAAGGAAGTGAATGTCAATTAAAGTATAGAGGATCAATCAAATCATGCCAATTCATTGAATAATCATGGCAAGAGCTCTTCTCCTACAACTATGAATATGGGTGTCATTAAGAAGATAGACACAATTTTACATTCAAGCAAGAGAGTTGGAAGAGGTTCCAAATTTCTTTCAACTAAATTCATCAAAATTTAAGAAGATACATGGCGTTCAAGGCGGATATCAAGGCTTTTTTCATGAGTTTTGTCATTCGATATTACAGTGCTAAATCCTTGATTAACATTATAAAAGAACAAACCAACTTTGAAGGAGATCAAAGTGTCAAACTCCACCTTCAATTTATTAAAATCATAAAACTGCCTTAGTGAAGCGAAGAATCAGAGGATTAAAATAGGAATTGTCTCCACAATTGATCATCAAATTTAATCAAATTTTATTTGTACTATTTATATTGTCATATTTTTGCACACACAAAATTTGTGTTATAGGTGTATTTGTAATATTTTTTTAATTGAAGGTGTACTTTAATATATTCATAATTAAATTTCATTGCCCGAAAAATTTAAATATCTTAAATATAACCTTTATGAAACCTTAATCGACTATCTCTCCCTCCACCACTGCCCATTCCCTCATCTGACATCACTCTCTACCTCTGCCTCCTATCTCCCTCATATTACTCCCCTCTCCTTCTCTATAGCTCCTTCTTTTCCATTACTGTAGCCACCTCTTTCTTCTCTTTTCCTCCCTAACGTATTCCTATTACATCCTACCCCCTATTTTGCCTACCCTCTCATCTTTATCCCTTCTCTCCACTTTTTCTCTTTATTATGCTAGCAACCTTTGTTTCCCGCTGCCTCTTCCACACTCATCTCTCTTTTTCACTCTCACTCCCCATCGTGCTCTCTCTCTTATTCTACCACCCCTCCTCTCTTTCTCTCTGCATGCTGCCACCCCCTTCTTTCATCATATTTCCTATTACCACTCTCAACAAGAGAAGTAAAATAATGTCTAAAAAGAAAAAAGAATTGAGAGAAATAAATATAAAATAAAATAAAAAAATAGAAGAAACAAAGAAAATTAGAGAGAAATATTTTAATTATTTTTCTATGTAAGTCTATTTATTTTTCAAAGTTACTTCTATTTTTTATGTTTCAATCCGACAACACTAGAAGAAGTCTAGGGGTGAAAATCAAACTAAATAAGTAGGTACATGATTTAGATTTAGCTTGCCAATGAGTCATTCGAACTTGTTTAATGTTTTAATGATCCAAGCCTAAACAAGCATCATGGCTCATCTGATCTTTCAAGCCAAGTACAAACACTAGGGTGTCTGACTCGTTAAGCTTGTGACAACATCGTCAGTGTTTTTGCTTGAGTTTCTTACCCTATTAAATAATCCTCCACTTAGGGATGACACTCAAAGCTTGTGCTAATGGCTTAAAAGTGCTTCGCACTACTACGCTTTAAAAATTCTTGGATCTTACACTAAACTTTGATAACTTACACTTCAAAAATTGATAAGAATTTGTTTAGTCATTATCATTTCACAGACAAATTTTGTGGAAAACTTTATTATTGGTAATTGTAAGTGAGTAAATGCCCAAAACGCAAGGAAAAATAAAAGACAAAAGTTATAAGTTGTAACTGAAGAAAAATTAATTGTATTGCCTTGTATGTGGTAAGTATACAAATTATAAATAAATAAGAATACAAGGGAAAAATTCTAGATAAATGACAACTATACTAAATCAATCAAATCATTCACCCTAACTAAGTTCCTTAATTCTAGTTTTGACATAATCTTCTCTATTTTTAGCTTGATTACCGAATACCTTCCAAAACTCCCCCTCAAGCTAGCTTGTAGATGTCTTCCATAGCTAGCTTGCTGACTACAAATTCAAATTGCCTTTTGTGCAGCCCTTTGGTGAGTATATCAGTCGTTTGTTGAGTAGATGGTACATAGGAAATACAGATTAGGCCACTTTTAATCTTCTCTTTGGTGAAATGCTTGTCAACTTCGATATGCTTTATTCTATTATGTAGAACTGCATTACGAGCAATCAAAATGGCAGCCTCATTGTCACAATAAACTATAATAGGAAGAGAAAGCATGATCTTCAAGTCTTCTAATAACATTTTTATTCACATTGCCTCATAAATTCCATGTGCAAGAGATCTAAATCTTGCTCAGACTACATCGAGCTGCAACACTTTATTTTTTTAATTTTGATATTTAACCATGTTTCCTTCAATAAAGGTGCAGTAGCCTAAAGTTGAACAAGTATCACTGTACTACTTGCCCAATCAACATCAGTATAGACTTAAATTTGTAAGTTGTCATGTTTTCTGAACATCAAACCCTTTCCAGGGTTTTCTTTAGATATCTTATCATTTGTAGGCAACATCAAAGTGGTCTTGTCCTAGTGAGTGCATGAACTAACTTACCATACTTATGGAAAATGCTATATCAGGATGAGTATGTGATGAGTAGATTAATCTTCCCATCAGTCGTTGAAACTTTTCCCTTTCAATTACATCTTTCGGTCTAGCAGGATTAAATTTTTGATTAGCTTCAATTGGAGACTCAACAGCTTTACATCCTAGACCCCGAGTTGGTCAAGGATGTATTTCCTTTAGTTTATAAAAATGCTTTCTCCAGATCTTGAAAACTCCATGCCAAGAAAGTACTTTAATGATCCCAGGTCTTTGGTCTCAAAGTCTTTTGCCATCTTCCCCTTCAAACATGTGAATTCTTCAAGATAACCTATCACGTTATGTCATCCACATAAACAATTAGGATTGCAATTTTACCCATCTCTGAATGTTTGTAAAACATAGTGTGATTAGCTTTGCTTTAATGATAATCATAGCTTTTCACGGCCTTTTCAAAGTATTCAAACCACGCTCTTAGAGATTGTTTAAAGTCATATAGAGACTTCTTGAGCTTGTAGACCTAATCCTGGCCAAAAACCTCCTGAAATTCCTAGTGATAGATTCATGAACACTTCTTATTGTAAATCTCCATTAAGAAAGGTATCCTTCACATCTAACTAGTGTAAGGGCCAATTGCAATTAACTGCCAGAGATAATAATACACAAATGGAGTTTATCTTAGCAACTAAAGAAAAAGTTTATTGGTAGTCAATTGTATATGTCTAAGTAAATCCTTTAGCCACAATTGTCGCTTTGTATCTCTCTATACTTCCATCTACCATAAATTTTATTGTAAACACCTACTTGCACCCAACTATTTTTTATATGTGGGTAAATTAATAATCTCCCATGTCCCACTTTTCCTCACAACATATAACTCCTCCATCACTATTGATTTCTAATATGGTCATCATGTGTTTTCTGAATGTTTTTTAGAACAAACAAGTTAGAAATTTTGGATGTGAAGGCCTCAATATTTTTTTGAGAGTTTCCCATAGGATAGGTATTTGGAAATGGGATGATTAGTGCAAGAACAAGTTTCTTTCCTAATTGTTATGGGGATGTCAAGGTCAAGGTCCTTTTGTATAGGTAACTCATCATGAACAAAAATGACATTAGGTAAGAGATAATCTATAATACCTGAAGTATTTGCAGGTTCATTACCCAGGGCATTAGATTGAACTTGTGCTGAAGGGATAGTAGGTTCTCTACTGTTTTGATGATTCTCTCTCCTCGTACAAACAAGAAGCTTTGGGTTATGCTCCTTAGAAACTATTGGTAGCATTTCTCCACCCGTTAAAGATTCAATAAGACCTAGCAAAACAGTATTGGGGAGAATAGTTTCCCTTTCATTATTATTAAAAATCATCTTTTAAAAGAGTTTTCACAATTCAAATTTTCAGGAAGAGGAGTGAGAATAACGTAAAAAGAATTTCTTCTTCTCTTTGTTTCTCCCACTGAAGATTTTTTTTTTTTTGAAAGTAAGATTGATGTTCAAGGAAAGTAATGCCCATAGAGATAACAATTTTCCTAGTTTAGGATTAAGACATTTATATCCCTTCTTATTTGGTGCATAGCTAATAAAAATGCATTTTTCAGCACTTGGGTTTAGCTTTGACCGCCCCTTATAAGATAAGTGAACGTAAATAGTGCAGCCAAAAATTTTACAGGAAAGATAAGATAGAATACATCTCAAAAAAGTTCTTTTAAGACATTCAAGGGGTGTACTATAGTTTAGAATATGAGTGGGCAATATGTTGATTAAATAAAATATTGTTAAAACAGCTTCACACCAAAGATATTTTGGAACAAGCACGAAAAACTTAATGGCATGTGAAACTTCAAGTAAATGTTTATTTTTGTGCTCAACAATACTATTTTGTTGAGGTGCATCAAAACAAGTAGATTGATGATGAATACATTTTTCTTTAAAAAAAATTCCAATGATTTCTTTAAAATATTAAATGTTGGGTTCGTTTGATCACGGGATGCGTGTAGCAAAAAAATTAAAATTTGAAAACATTCGTGCTATATCAATTACAATATTACCCTGAATCTTATGCGATTTTATCGATTTTTCAATTTCCAATAGCTTTACATATAAATAAAATATTTTCAATTTATATCTTTTGACACATTCTGATTATCGTAGAATTTGTAGTAATCGATTGCTAGTCCCTTTCTGAATTTCGATTCACAAGGATCCAAGCGTTTTTCCTCTAAAGTAGTCTACACTTTGACTAAGAATACAAAATCAAAACTCCGCTAGTAATTTTGATTCTTTTACTAGCCTATTTTTGGAGTGTGTATAATGAGTATTAATTTTTATTATTAACTCATGATAAAAGAATTGAATAATTTTAATTAAAAGATGAAATTCTTTTGTTGAAAGAAAAGATGGAGAAGAGAAAAACTTTTTCTCTCTCTTTTATGTGAGATGATTGAAATTTGAAGGATTAATTATCCTCAAATTTTCAGCCCCTTTGGTTTTAATAGTAATGGCCGAAAATTCCAAGAGTCCACTTTTGGTATTTTCAGCCTTCTCTTTTATTAGTTGGAAAATTTTTGATTGATTTCAAGATCTTTCAAAAATCTTCAATTTTATCTCTTGTATCTTTCAAAGATACGTGGAGATATTTTATCTAATCTAATTAACTATTTCCAAGAATATCAAATTGTTAGAACTTCATCTTCTTCCAACAACTCTTGTAGGCCTCTCAAAATGTGCCATTTGAATTGAGCTTGGACTCTTAATTAAATTCGTGATTAATTAAGCTCAACTTCAATTAATTAATTTCATCTAGGCCTCTTAATCAAATTAAGCCTAATTAAATAATCCAATCACTTAATTGAGTAAATTTATTTAACAATTAAATTAATTTATGGTCTTTATAATTAATTGATTCAATCAAATAATTGCTCCACTTCAATTGGGCTTCCTAATCTTATTAAGTGCAATTAAATAATTTAATTAAGTAATTAAGTAATTAATTCAATTCCTTGAATTAATTTAAGCCCTGATTAATTAATCCATTATTTAATTAGATTTAACCCCTTTGATCAATTCCTAAGTTGGAAATATTTCATCCCAAATTGTATGTGACCCTTTAAGTTTATAACTAAACTAGTAGTGGGTTTGCAACATTTGCAATTTATGAATAAGAATTATTTTAATTAATTAGTTAATCCAATTGAAATTAACTGCTTAATTCCAAGAACCTCACACGTCATGGGAAACACCTAGCGAGTGTATCATAACTACCTAGTCTTAGGTGAGTTAGCGAGTAAAAGTATTTTAATTATAAATGTTATACACGTAAGGTGTCAACTAATCTTTCAATTGAGTCTAGTGTATGGATTATAAGTTGAAACTCTAATTGAGTGATTTTATTTCAAGTTATAATGACTCATGATAAATTATTAGAAAACTCCGTCTATCAAGGATTTCTGAATCATGAATTATGAAAATATAGGAGATTCACTTTTTCTGGCAGACAAGTGATGGATCATTTGTTAGTTACTTATTAACCTTCATACATGTCAATGCAACATCCAATATATCCCCTTTATGATAGTCAGACAATAAGAAGATACATCAAGATGAAACATAACGTGTATAAGATTACTATGGTGCCTCAAGATTAAGGACTAATAATGTATTATCATAACATGAAAATTTTTATTTCGACAGAAACATCTCCAACAAAGAATTTCCTACAGGCCTATTTAGTGTATTTGTTCTCTAATAAGCACCCGCATACATGCACTAATGTCACCAAGTCAATGTCTATGGAGCGAGACATCATCCTCATACGAGCATGCATCATATGCGCGAGTCTATTGGACTATTCGATGCCCCATCTCAAGAAACCCTTGATTCGGAACTAATTTAAAACTAAAGTCATAAAGTCGTATTCCATGATTGCCATCATGTGTGCGACTGTGCCTCGTAACTAAGTTTAGTCTAGGATCTTTATCTTATTGCTATACACAATTAAAGATAAAGAAAATTACATATTTTATTAATATAATTTAAAAAATTTCATTTTACAGAATACAAGAATATAAAAGATGGTCAATCTAATTGATGTGTTGGGCACTACCCTAACACTCAGTGTCATTATTTCTACGAAGGATTCCAAATTTTAGTTTGAAATTGAAATTTTAGTTTGAATAAATTCTAAACTTCGGATTTTTCACTTACTAAATAATCCCAACCTAAACAAGTTTGATCATCAACAAAGGTCACAAACTATTTTTTTTCTAGAAAAACTATTGATCCTCAAGGGACCCCAAACATCACTATATTTTAAATAAAATGATCTTGAGGCTTGATAAGGCCTCAAAGAATAAATAGTTTTATGAATTTTAGATAAAATACAGTTTTCACAATGAAACTTAGAACAATCCAATCCACGAAATAAACTAGGCAAAAATATTAAGATAAGAAAAACTAGGATGCCCTAGCCTATAATGCCACATCATAATTTGATATATAACAGGGATAGAACTGATATTACTTGAGCTGTGGGTTTTTTTTACTCTTAGAGTCTTCATCTTCAAAATAGTGGAGTCTATATTTCATTCTAGCACTGCCAATTTTCTTCCCCAATCTCTAGTCCTGAAAAATATAATGAGATTAAACAAAGGTGACACGACAGTTTGGAACATGTAAAACAATCTTAAGAGAGATATAGATCTAAACAAATTAATCAAAACTCTAGTTACCATCTACTATGCGAGTTTTTTCATAACCAGAACGAGGGTTATAATTATAAAATAAATGAGAAAAACTTATCGTATGATCACAAAAGCCTCTGAATCAATGATCCAATGAGTAGAAGAAAAATGACAAGATAAAGCATTTGGTTCACTACTTCTTTGAACAAGGGAATCATTAGGAGTACCCGACCAACTAGAGTTAGATTTTAGCAATTTCAGAATGTGATCTATTTACTCTTTGTTAAAGAATAGATTCGGTCTCATGTGTAGTAGGAGAACAATCAAACCGACCTTCATGTGATCCCTTTCGATTTGCTAGTTTATTCTGAATCTTCCAGTAGATGTCACGTGTATGGCGTGGTTTATTACAATAATCACACCAAACGCTAGAATTTTCTATTAGAGTAGTGTCTGGAGTGCCAATTGTTCTGGCCGTTCTTATACTCTTACGACTCATTCTTATTTATATTAATATCATTTAAATGGCAATCTTTATCTTAAATTCATCATAAGAATTAGATAAAGTCCTTAGATCACACATAGCTATGGGGCATGGTTGCGCATATAATGGTGATCGTGGAATATGCCTCTAAGGCTGTGATCTTAAAATGTTCCAAGTTAAGGATTAATGAGATGGGACATCATTGATCTCGTTAAAACTTGCGCATACGATGCAGGCTTGAAAGGAGGATGCCTCGTTCCATAGGTATTGGTGTGGAGACACTAGTGCATGTATGCGGGTGCTTGTTGGGAATAAGTACACTGAACAACCCCACCTAAAAATTCCCAATTCGAAATATTCTATTGTCAAATGGGAATTTTCTCGTTACGATAGTGCAAGAATTAGTCCTTGGACTTGAGGCACCATGGTAACCTTGTGCATAAAATATTGTACTTTGATGTATTTTCCGATTGCATGACAATCACAAGGGGTTTATATTGGATGTAACATCTTCAAGTATGGAGATTAATGAGTGGCCAATAAAGGATTCATCACCTATCTAGATGAATAGGTGAATCTCCTATGTGTTCCACTGTACTTGACTCTAAAATCTTGGTCAAGGTTGGATGAAAATTAGACGTGGGGTTTTCTAATTATTCATTATCGAGTCAAGCTACTAGGAATGGAAACATAGTTATTGAGTTAATAGGGTTTCGACTCAATATCCATGCCCTAGGCTCAATCGGGAGATTAGATGACGGAAGGACCGTACTTGCATGGTATTCGTAATTGAAATAGGTTCGCACATTCACCTTAGACTAGGAGTCATGATGCATTGCTATATAGACTATGAGGTAATAAGGAAAAAGGAAAGTTTTTATGGATAAGGAAACTTACCATAAGAGTTGGAGATAAGAAAGGAAGAAGAGTCCTATATAGAAAGAACTTGTGATAGTTTTGATTGACAATCTTCTTGTATATTTTTATGGGAATTTTAATTGCGGATTTTTTGAGAAGAAAAATAGTTTTCTTTCATCTCCAAAAATTCGTCTCTCCTTTCCTTTCAATCTCCAAAAGTTCACCAACCTTTTATCTAGTTTAATTTTTGATTTAATTGTTGAATTAAGAATTAAATTAGACACCTAAAACACTAATTGTTAGTGTATTCTTGTTCCAAACAAAATCATTTTGGGATAGAATTATCGAATCGAAAACTACTAGCATAGGATTCGATTGTGAGTGGGCATCCAAGGTGTGGATACCGTTAGAGGGATAACATTTGGGATCCTAGAAGCGAATCAAATTTCAATCAAAGGGGTTTTGAATTGAAGAACATGGAGATACTTTCATTCAGGGATAACGATTTGAATCGTTTCAATCCCTACATCAGCCGGAGTGCAAATCAATGTAAGAGTTTCTGAAACTTTCTTACTTTAACTATCAGAAAATGCACAACTGAGTAATCGCGAAAGGTTTCGGGATTTGTTTTAATTATATGTGATGTAATGTATATTTATATTTTTGAAAAATTTTAAATTCCGCTGCGTATACATTTTCAGGGATCGCGCGAACCCAAAAGTGGTACCAGAGCCAAGGTTCGTGCATTTCTGATACTTTTCGATTATGTTTATTTAATATATGTGATAGATTAAATATTTATATTTGTGATTGGTTTTGAATCAATTAATTTCTTTATTTGGGATTAATATTATTAATCGTTTTAAATCTTAAAACGTTTTAAGAAATGAGACGAGTAAGAAATTGGATTTCTTGATTTTCAAGAATTTCAAGATTTGTGAAATCTTGAATTTCTTGATCCAAAAATTTCAAGATTTGTGAAATCTTGAATTTCTTGAAACGTGGCAAGAAATAAAAAAATAAAATCAAATAAGTTGATTTCTTGATCAAGAAAAATTAGTTTTTATCAAGTTTTCAAAATTTCTTGATGAGATCAAGAAACTATGAAATCAAGATTTTGTGAAAATCTTGAATTCTTGGACAATAAAAATTGGAGTCCGACCACCGACGTGTGACATCGGGTGGGCTGCCAATCACCCTGCGTGCAGGCGTCGGCACCCGACGTGTGAAGTCGGGTGGGCTGCCGACCACCTGACATCGGGCGCCGGGTCGCCAGTCACACCAGACGTGCGGGTGCCCAGCCACCCGACGTGTGACGTCTGGTGGGCAGTCGGCACCTGACATGCGGGCGCCCAGCCACCCGACGTGTGGTCTGCCCAGCCACTCGACGGGCAACAACCTTGTTGAACTGTTGTCCATCCCGCCTAGTTACGTAATTATTACGTGAAGTTTATAATTTTTTATTTTAAAATTAAATGTTAATTTTAATTTTTGAAAAATCATTTTTCATAAAAATCCCAAATTTGAAAGAAATTGCACATAACATAATCGGTAAATTTATTTGTTTCATTATCATGTGATGATTTATGTTAAGCATGCTAGTTGGATGATCATAGAGGCTAGGCTGATTGGTTTAATTTTATGCATAATTGGTTATTTTTAGGTTTTAATTAAAATGAGGCCTGCGAGTCTCACCTTTCTCTTTTTTATTCTTGATGTACTTCTATCTCCCTCCTATGTATCTCCTTTTGGAATTGTTCCAAGGTTTCTTGTAGTTTTAGCAAATGTAATGAGAGTAGAATTAGGCGGTGAGGTTAATCTTTTTGTAATTTGGCGACATTACAAGAACATTGAATGAAGACGGAGGAAAAATGAGGAAACAAGGCCCATGAATGTATGGGATATATTTATGTAATAGATAGGTCTATTTGCATTTTAATTATCACCCTTAGATTGACTCAGATCCAATTTGGCTCAAGTAGATCGCATAGGATTAAAGGCTCATGATCATCTATTTATTTTAGGATGTATATGATACATTTGTGTTTATTTAATGCTTCCTTATGATGTATGCTTGTCATCGTTAGGATAGTGAACATTAAATAAACAAGAAAAGAAAACGATGAGACCTTGTATAATAAATCTAGTATGACCCTCACTTGAAAATGTTTCAAGTTAAGAACCTTTATTAGTTCATATCAAGCATAAATGGGCAATATTGGGTAGGACCCAATCGTCCATGCCTTCCATCAAAAGTAGTGGCATGTTGATACGCTACCACATTTAGTCCGTTGGCCATGAGTCGTGGGATGTGCTAAGTGTAGGCAAGTTGTGACCACTACTAAGCATTGAGATGCCCATGGGGTGGACTCGTCTTTATTGTTGGCTATAAGTCGTAGGACGTTTAGATGCTCTATCTACATGGATGTTTGATGGGTAATGTTTGACACTTAGTACCATATGGGCTCATAAAATTGGGGTGTATGGGAAGAGGTGAGGCAAAATAGCTGAAGGTTGCATGGGGATGCAATTGCTAATGTTGTTAGCTACCTTTTAGTTTTTTGTATGGGCTCATAAAATTGGGGTGTATGGCAAGCTAGTTGGACTTCAAGCCTACTAAGAAATTAGATTTCTCGAATTTTCATCTAGAGGGTGATGGGATTTGAAAAATAGTGGGAGACATTTATGATTAAAGACCATATCATAAATGGATATTAATTGAATGAATGCTTAAATTTCTGTCTCGCATATGATAATGGTTATTGCTAGTAATTCACATAGGATAATCTAGACAAACAGACAAACTTACCAGCTCAATATAGATGTTTGTCACCATTGTGGATATTTAGGGCATAGAAAGAGGAAACACAAGTATTGACTTGCTTAGTTGAATTAGAAGGGGTTCTAATTCAAGTTTATATATTGTTGATATCAACCATTAAGATTGATAAATTTTTTCTTGGATATCGGATATCGGATATGATCCCATCTTTGCAAGGGGTTGTAGTGGATGACAAGAAAAATGGAGACTATGATAAAGGACGATCCTTAAGCTTGAGAATAAAGTAAGTGTTGCTTTATTGGCTATAGGAATGATCCACTTAACTCTGGATGGAATTATGATAGTATTAGTTAATTGTCTTTGATACATTAACAAATGAACTATACAATCCCAACATTCCATGCTACATAATCAACAAAGTAATATAAGAATTAGATAATCAAAACAGTGCATACTTGTGGTTAGCTACATTATGTCATATCTCTAAAGAAAGAGTTCAAAAGATGGTACATTTGCTTGACCTTTTGGACTTGCATGAGGTGCCAACTTGTAAATCTTATCTTTAAGAAAACATGACCAAATCACCATTTGTGGGACAAATGGAGCAAACCATGCCTTTGGATATGATCCAAAGGAATGTAAGCAGTCCACTAAGTATTAGTGTACAAGCAAACTATTCTTACTTCATTATTCTAAGATTCTTTGAAGGTTCAAAGAATTTAGGCATGAAGTAGAGAATTAAATCGGCCAAAGTATTAAATCAATCGATGTGATCGATGAAGAAAATACTAAGGTGGTAAGTTCTTGATTATCTAATGGAGAATTAGATTCTCACTTTAAGTGAATCCAAGTTGAGTTTCACTTATTCCTCCTTCATTCTGGGAATTCACCCAAGAATCAATGATATTCTTATCAAGTAAGGATATCATCTAAATCGGTGCTAAAAAACATCATATGTGATATGATGTGGTAAAAGACCCCTCATATATAACCTAAGGTATAAATGGGCCTACTTCTTTAAAGCAGTTAGTGGGAGATAAGATGGATATGAATCCAGCTTATGCAAATTTGTGGTATCTAAATGAATCTAAAGAATACCATTTCTAACGTTCCTAATAACAAAATAGTTTGTTTTCTAGGGACACCACCTTCTTGAGAAGAAGGAATTTCTATTAGATAGAAATTGCTAGATCATAGAACTTGAAACATTTCAAGAACCACAGTTTGTCTCACAAGTGGCAATGGTGTATGAACAAATTACTAAAACTTCTAGTACACAACCTCCATAGAGATCTAAAAGGATCTCGGGGCTACTTATATGATAAGAGTCTCTTGCTAGAGAGCAGCAAGGAGGATCTTCTTTTTAAATATTGATTTACATAAGGAGTAAAGATGTATGTCATCAATTCAGAAATTGGGAAAATGCCATGCAATCCAAAATGGACTCTATGTACTCCAACAAGGTTTGACCTTGGTGGCCCATTAGTGGAATAGTTCCCATTAGCTGCAAACGGGTCTACAAATATAAATTGAAGAACATGGGGATGTGGTGACCTATAAAGGCAGGACTGGTAGCAAAATGTTATGCTTATAGTCAAGGTGTTGACTATTGAGGATACTTTTTACCAGACGTGATGCTAAAGTCCATTTAGAGTATGCTAGTTATATCTACGTATTACGACTATTAGATATGGCAAAGGGATATGAAGACCATATTTCTCAATAGGGGTATTGAGAAAAGGATATAAGTTAAGCGATCTGAGGTCTTCATATCAAACAAACGCAAGCAAAAAGTTTGCGAGCTTTAGAGATCAATAATTTTTCCGAATGTGGAACATTTGATTCTCTAAAGTAATCAAATGGTTTGATTTCCTTAGGAATGCGAATGAGCTATATGTGTACAAGAGGGTTAGTGGGAGTATGGTGATGATTGTTGTGTTTTACATTGATGACATTTTACTCATAGAGATGATGTAGAAATGTTGCAGTCAATTGAGATTTGTCATCTACAAAGTTCTCCAAGAGATATTTGGATAAGCATCTTAGGGATTGGGGATTGAGATTTATGGAGATAGATCTGAAAGGATGCTTGGACTATCCTAAATCCAAGTACATAGATGCTAAAAGGGTTTAGCATTGAAGAATCCTAGGAGAGATTCTTGTTTATGAGTTATGGGATTTTTCTTTCGAAGTCCTCGTCCCCAAAGACTTTTGAATGAAAGAGAAATAATGACTCACATATTTTATACATCCTTAAAAGAAAGCATAAAATATGCAAATCTATGTACATGATTTGATATTAGAAATGCTCTAAGTGTTACGAGCAAAATATCAATCAATTTGATGCGAAAAGCATTAGAAGCCGTAAAGACAATCTTTAGTACTTATGAAGCACTAAGGATTTCTTTTTGGAGTTCGGTTATGGAGAATGAAACTTAGATGCTTCATCTAGTTTTTAGTCTAAAGTAGATGACTTGAAGTCTATGTCTAAATTCATGTTCATCCTAAATGGTGGGACGGTTAGTTGGAAAGAGTTCCAAGCTTGTAACAATCGTGGATTCCACCACTGTGATTCAATATCTTGGCATACGATGCTGCAAAAATGGATTGTTTTGATAAGGAACTTAATCTAAATGTTAGATGTAGTTCCAACCATTGTTGATTGAGTACTAGAGTACTGCAATAACAATGAGGGCTATTGCACAAGCAAAGAAGCCAAGGTCTCATCAAAGGATCAAGCAGAAATAGATTAGCAATAACCTGGTTATGAAAATCATTGGTAGAGGCAACACCACGTGGAAAGATTTGCCTCGCAGAAAATATAGCAGACCCACTGTTTTAACCCTTTAGATAAGTATTTGAAGGACATCTTCAGAAGATGGGCTTTAATACGAGGGCAATTGTCTCTAGGGCAAATGGGAGATTGTTAGAGTAGTGTCCGGCGTGTCAATTGTTCTGGTCATTCTTATACTCTTGCGAATCATTCTTATTTATATTAATATCATTTAAATGGCAATCTTTATCTTAAATTCATCATAAAAATTAGATAAAGTCCTTAGATCACACATAGCTATGGGGCATGGTTGCGCATATGATGGTGATCGTGGAATATGCCTCTAAGGTTCCAAGTTAAGGATTAATGAGATGGGACATCATTGATCTCGTTAAAACTTGCGCATACGATGCAGGCTCGAAAGGAGGATGCCTCATTCGTAAGTATATGGAGACACTAGTGCATGTATGCGGGTACTTGTTGGGAATAAGTACACTGAACAACCCCACCTGAAAATTCTCAAATGGAAATATTCTATTGTCGAATGGAAATTTTCTCGTTACGATAGTGCAAGAATTAGTCCTTGGACTTAAGGCACCCTGGTAACCTTGTGCATGAGATGTTGTACTTTGATGTATTTCCCGATTGCATGACAATCACAAGGGGTTTATATTGGATGTAACATCTTCAAGTATGGAGATTAATGAGTGGCCAACAAAGGATTCGTCACCTATCTAGATGAATAGGTGAATCTCCTATATGTTCCACTGTATTTGACTCTAAAATCCTTGGTCAAGGTTGGATGAAAATTAGATGTGGGGTTTTCTAATTATTCATCATCGAGTCAAGCTACTAGGAATGGAAACATAATTATTGAGTTAATAAGGTTTCGACTCAATATTCATGTCCTAGC
This sequence comes from Paulownia fortunei, assembly GCA_019321725.1. NCBI lineage: Eukaryota > Viridiplantae > Streptophyta > Magnoliopsida > Lamiales > Paulowniaceae > Paulownia > Paulownia fortunei. The sequence goes on along the minus strand of CM033109.1, from coordinate 18,223,209 downwards.
CTCAATCGGGAGATTAGATGACGGAATGACCGTACTTGCATGGTATTCGTAATTGAAATAGGTTTGCACATTCACCTTAGACTAGGAGTCATGATGCATTGCTAGATGCTTCTCATGTCTTGTGGGTTCTTGGAATTAATGAGTTAATTTCAAGAGAATTAATTAATTGAATTAATTAATCAAAACAATTAATTGTTTAATTAAGTCACAAGAGTTGTGAGCCCACGGCTAGTTTAAAGTGAACCTAAGGGGTCACACACAAAACTTGGACAAGTCCATTTCTAGCCTAGAAATTAATCCAAGTATTTGATTAAATTAATTAATGTAATTAATTAATGGGGTTAAATTAATTCAAGTGTGGAATTAATTCAATTAATTAATTAGTTTAATTGATCGGACCTAATTAGATTAGGAAGTCCAATTGGAACATTTAATTAATTGATTGGATCAATTAAGTAAGATGGGCCTAATTGATTAAATGAATCAATTTAATTGATTGAATCAATTAAAGTAGAGCCTAATTGATTATTTAGGCCTAGGCCCATTAGGTGTGGGCTTGTAGGAAGCCCATTAGGAATTATATTGGAAATCCAATTCCTAGAGGAAGTTGAATTGGGAATTCAATTTCTATGAGGTAATAAGGAAAAAGGAAAGTCTTTATGGGATAAGGAAACTTACCATAAGAGTTGGAGATAAGAAAGGAAGAAGAGTCCTATATAGAAAGAACTTGTGATAGTTTTGATTGACAATCTTCTTGTATATTTTTATGGGAATTTTAATTGCGGATTTTTTGAGAAGAAAAATAGTTTTCTTTCATCTCCAAAAATTCGTCTCTCCTTTCCTTTCAATCTCCAAAAGTTCACCACCTTTTATCTAGTTTAATTTTTGATTTAATTGTTGAATTAAGAATTAAATTAGACACCTAAAACACTAATTGTTAGTGTATTCTTGTTCCAAACAAAATCATTTTGGGATAGAATTATCGAATCGAAAACTACTAGCATAGGATTCGATTGTGAGTGGGCATCCAAGATGTGGATACCGTTAGAGGGATAACATTTGGGATCCTAGAAGCGAATCAAATTTCAATCAAAAGGGTTTTGAATTGAAGAACATGGAGATACTTTCATTCAGGGATAACGATTTGAATCGTTTCAATCCCTACATCAGCCGGAGTGCAAATCAATGTAAGAGTTTTTGAAACTTTCTTATTTTAACTATCAGAAAATGCACAACTGAGTAATCGCGAAAGGATTCCGAGATTCGTTTTAATTACATGTGATGTAATGTATATTTATGTTTTTGAAAAATTTTAAATTCCGCTGCGTATACGTTCCTGGAATCGCGCGAACCCACATTTTCATCGGGCCTTTTAGGAGTGGTTCGACCAACATTAGAACTGGCAGCAATGGCTTAATTTTGAAAAGTGATGCCAAAGTTTTTCTTGCCGAGCATGACAAGGTAGCGGCTCTCCTCACGACGAACTTCAGAAAATATTTCCCCAATAGATGGGAGGGGTTGCCTACCAATTATTTTTCCTCTAACCTCATCAAACTCAATGTTAAGGACAGTAAGAAATTTAAAGATACGGTTGTCCTCCATCATTTTCTTATAGTGTTGACAATCCTCCAGGCATTTCCACTCATAATCATAAAATAAATCTAAATCCTGCCAGAGGCGATTTAAGGAATTAAAGTACTTAGTAACGATATCCTCACCTTGGCTAATTTCTCCAAGTTTCAGCATTAATTCTTACACTTGGGACTGATTTCCCAAGTCGGAGTAGATTTGGTTGACATTGTCTTCAAGCTCCTAAACCGTGTGATATCACACGAAGTTGGAGTTGATATCTTCCTTCATTGAATTCACCAACCAAGTCATCACCATGGAGTTCTCGGCATCCCAAGTTGGATAAATCGGGTCCTCGAGTGCAGGTTCCTTCTTTTATCCTGTCAAATCGTCGATTTTGTCCATGCCACAGACTTACATACCCACAGACTGGGACCAGTGCAGGAATTCTCTCCGTTCAGTTTTATGGTAGTATTCTGGATGGACTGAGATTCCGAAGTAGGGGCCTATGTTGCAGTGGCTTTTGGCAGATTCACAGGGGCGTTTGTAGTCATTGCAGGAGAGATTGTGGACACGGAAACTTCGTCGGACATGGTGGGTAGTCGCTGATTTTAGGCGGAAGCAGAATTAGGGAACAGTTAGGGTTTTTTGCTCAAGGAATCGAAAGTGCTCTGGATACCATGTACAAAACTTAATTGTATTGTCTTGTATGTTGCAAGTACACAATATACAAATAAATAAAAACACAAGGGAGCTATTCTAGGAATCTGACAACAATACAAATTTAATTAAATTAATCATCCTAAGTTCCATAATTCAAGTTTTTACACAATCTTCTCTATTTTTGACTTGATTACTGAATATCTTCTAATTGTAACAATGAGTTTGACTACATAGAATTTTTTTAAAGAACGGTAATCTTTTCCTTTCATCAAACATTTTCAGAGCTCACTCGAATAACTAATCATGCTATTAAACTATTTTCAAGACCAAGTGAAACAAATAATCATTTTAATTCGGTTTGTTATGTTAAATAATATTATAATATAATTTAACATGCAATGGGGACTTATTTAAAATATTAAAATTACTTATTTTAATTTTTAATTATTTTTATTACATGCTGTAAATCGCTCCCCCGCTCTTAAATATTTTTAGATTTTTACCTTTCGTGGCACCCACAAGTGCACTCACTCCCGCTCTACGTGACTTGTATCTTACCATTCTTCACCTCCATCCTTTCCTTATTTATCTGATATATTAGATTCTCTTCTCACAGTATTTAAATGAGTGCCAAGTTCATTACAGACCCAAGATTGGAAAACGGAAAAAGTTAAGGCTGATTGTGGCTGTTGTTGATTTGTGTTTTCCATAGAGTGAAAAATAATTATAAAGTTCGTACATTTAGAAATTAGATGCGAAATTTAGATGGTTTTAAGGTGAGTTTATAAGTTATTTAAAATATTTTATAAAATGTTTGAAAGCTTATAAGATATCATAAAGTGTATGATAAAATTTTTAGAAAATAAACTTATAAAATGCCACAATATAAGATTTTAGGATCTTATAAATTCATTTTAAAATAGTGAGGAGTTCTTAATTTATTTTAAAATTTTAAAATTCATTTAATTTTGACCATATTAATTACAAGATTACAACATTATAAGTTATTATCATATTTTATATAAATACCTTAAAAACTTATTTTTTAAATAAAATTTAAAATCTTATAAGTTCTAAAAATATTTTAAAAAATATAGGAACCTATAAAACCTTTTAAATAAATTCGACAAACACCATCGAATTGGCAGGAGTATGAACAGAAAATCTTGTAAGGCTGAGCCCACAATGTGTGCGATAATTTACTGTAATGATATAAGCTTGCAACAGCCTACCGAGCCAAGCCAAATAGCTAGACATTGTGATTTCCACTGGTCAGACCGAGATTGAACGGACACAGAACAGAAACATTTCAGTGAGCTTGAGCAAGTCCGAACACGAGGCTGAGCCCTTTGGGCTTGATTTCAACTTCAAGAAAAACTTGAACAAATTATTTTTTATTTGCAAATGCAAGAATGGTTATATATTTGGAAGGATAAAAAAAATATATATATATTTTTTTTTGGCCACAAATAACTATTTTTTCCTCCCAACATTTAGAGTAAATACCACTTCTTTCTCCTATATTTCACCATTTTAGAACTTTATCTCCAAAAAGAACTTAAAAGTACTTTATCCCCTTAACTTACAATTATTATATCCTTCACACCATGGTATTTTTGATCAATTTTTTGTAAAAAAACTCTTTGTCAGCTGTTATCACCATCTTTTCCCCTCTTTTCCACTCAAAAAAATAAAAGATTCGTAATATTTCTCTATTACTATCTATGGAGAAGGCACAAAAAGCGATAGTACTTTTGCTACAAGTAATATTGTCACGGTATGAGAAACAAACAGAGTGGTTGAGCATGATGACAGAAAACACAATATTTATATAGTTATGTAGTAGCTGACATCCAATGCCCTGAGTGGCTCAATTAATACTATTTCAAGCCACTATTCACAACTATTTAGTTTGTTTATGATATTGCAACATGTTATTTGTAACAAAAATACTATTATTTATTGTGCATTCACTATTAACAGTAATAAAAAATATATTACGAAGCCTTTTGTTTAACTTTGAGCGGGAAAAAAGGAAAAAGAAGGGCGATAGCAGCTTGATGAAAAACTTTCAGGTAAAAAGTCAATTAAAATGGTTGCAAAATGCAAACATGAATGCAAATTGAGAGCATTAAATGCTTTTAAATTACTTTTAAGGCTAAAATGCTAAAATTGAGAAAATAAAAATGTAAAGTACCATTTATCCCAACAGTTATATAAAGTACCATTTATCCCAACATTTATAATTTGAAACAATGTGTTATTACACTCTCCTTTTTATGTATAATTGATATATCTATGTCGAGTTCATCTTTATGGTATTTTGATTATTCTAACTATTGAATTGTATAACATAATGTGTTGTATATAAAGAAAATTGATGTATAAAGGTCACGTTTTATCATTTTACTATTTGTATTTAATCTCATTTACTCAATAGGACAAGGTCCGCATATTTATATTTGGTCATCATTCGACGTGATCTCACGAATCAGATCAACTCGATCACCTACTGTGGATTATGTTACACGTCCCAATAATAAATGGTTGAGATGCTACATATGTCTAAAACTCACGTGATCAACGCCTATAAATACTTTCCCACTGCTACTATAGACGAGTAATGTGACTTTTAATCTTCTACTTATATTTTTGGTATTTAGCTTTTTATCCCTTTTCAAACTCGTCTGACTTAAGTATCGGAAGATTGGGAGCCACCCTAACAAGCCTAACATATCTTGAGTCTAGGTTAAAAGTAGTTTGTGCAAGGTTCCGAACTCAGCTACATTATTTAGTGTGTAGGGACAAGGAGATGCCCTATAAGGTGGTGTCATTTTCACCATCATTCTATATTTCTCCTATTGCGGTGGAAGGAGAAGTAGATAAAATGATGGCATCTGTAAGTAGAACCTTGAGTAAATGATGGAAAAGGTCAGTAAAAAAGTGATAAGTGAACACGAAGAAAGGATTAGGACATCGTATGCACCTACACCATCACCATATATGTTAGAGTAGTACCTAACGCGCCAATTAGATTGGGCATCTTTTATACTCTTGTATTCGTAAAATAACTTTTTAAAAATAGGCATTCTCTTTATCTTTAATAACGTTTGTTAAATAGATAAAATCCTTATACCAAACTTAGATACGGGGTATGGTAGAGTATATGATGGCGATTATGGAATATGCATATATGGTTTTGGTCTCATATTAGTTCTGAATAAAGTACTTTTTGAGACGGGACATTAAATAGCCCAATAAGACTTACACATATAATACATGCTCACATGAGAAGGATGTCTCACTCTATAGGTATCAGCGTAGTGACACTAGTGTATGTATGTGGGTATTTAATAGAGAACAAGTATACCGAACAAGCCTATTGAAAATTCTTAGATGGAGATGTTATCTATCAAAGTAAGAATTCTCACATTACGATAGTATACAATTAGCCCTTCAACTTGAGGTATCATGGTAGTTTTGTGCACATCGTATACCATCTTGATGTATCTTCTGATTGCCTAACAATCACAAAGAAATATACATTGGATGTTACTTTGGCTTGTAAGTAGGTTAATAAGTGGTAGACAAATGAGTTGTCACTTGTCTAGTACAACAAATGAATTTCATATATTTTCATAGTTCTTAACTCAAAAATTTGGCCAAGACAGGATGAATGTTACATAGGGTTTTCTAACAATTCATTACGAGTCATTGGAACTTAAAATACAATTATAGTTATTGAGTCATTTAGGATTTTGACTTATAATCCATACCTTAGTCTCAATCGAGAGATTAATTGATGAAATGACATTATGTGTATGGTACTTGTAACTAAAATATGTTCTCTCACTATTTTACCTAAGACTAGCTAGTCATGATACACTTGTTAGATATTTTCTATGACTTGTGAGATTTTTGAAATTAAAAAGTTAATTGCAAATGGATTAATTAATTAGATTAAGTAATTAAAATAATTGTTATATATAAGTTGCAAATGTTACAAGCTAATTGCTAGCTTAGTTGTAAACCTAAAGGGTCACATACAATTTGGGATAAAGCATTTCTAATCTAGAAATTGATCCAAAGAATTAAATTAAATTAATTAATAGAGATTAATTAATTGGGGGCTTAATTTAATTCAAGATGTTGAATTAATTATATAATTAAATAATAATTTTTTATTGAACCTAATAATATTAGGGAGCCCAATTGGAGTGAAACAATTAATTAATTAGATCAATTAATTGAGTTAGGCATAAATTAATTTAATTATTATATTAATTTATTTAGTTAAATAATTGAATTATTTAATTGGGCTGAATACGATTAGGTAAATTAATTGATTATTTGGACTCAATCAATTAATTAGATTAATTAGGATTTAATCAAATTAAAATTTTAAGTCCAATTCAAATGGGTCCATTAAGAGATGTCCATTAAAGTTATTGGAAAAAGATGAAAGTCTAAAAATTAGATATTCTTGAAATTATCTAATTAGATAAAATATTTTATAGTAACTTTGGAAGATACAAGAGGATATATGATATTCTTGGAGATAGAGTTAGAGATTTTTAGGAGATCTTGAAATCTCCCAAAAATCCTCAAATAAATAAAGAAGGGGCCAAAAATTTCAAAGAGTAAGACTCTTAAAATTTTTAGCCACCACCATATAAGGAAGGGGCCGAAAATTCCACAAGTAAGACTCTTGCAATTTTTGGCCATCTCAAGTAAATAAAGAGAAAATTATTTCCCTAAAAAACTCTATCTTTCTTCTTCTTCCTTCAATCAAAAGTTTCATCTTTTGATTGATTAAAAGTATTCAGTTCTTATTGCCACATGTTAGTTTAAAAATTAATACTCAAAAAAATACTCTGAAATACTAGATCAGTGAAAGAATTAGAATCGCTAGTGGGTTCTAATTTTGTGTTCTTGTCCAAAGTGTGGACTTCGATATAGGAAAGACATTTAGATCCTGTTAACCAGTTTATATATGAAGCCTAGCAATCAATTGCTTCAACCCCTTCTACAATTGGAGTGCTCAAAGGTATGAATCAAAAACCTTTCACTGTTTCATTCAGATAATTAAAAATATGAAATCGATAATCACATCAAATTGGGGGTAATGTCGTATTTGATATAGCATGTTTAATTGCGATTTCTGATTGGGACTTATTAGTTTTGCATTTTCCATTTAATTTTTAAATTTTGGATACGATAAATACATCGCAGAACCACCACCATCATCGTGTAGACGGCCATCGGGTCACAGCATCCATCGTCTGCCCAGGGGTAGGAGCACCACTAGTTGAGTATGTGTATGGGCATTTGCCCATGCATGTTGCTCGTTGGCTTGGGGCACCTGCCCAGGCATAACGTACAACCATTGTAGCATGGGTTGCATCCAAGGGCTGTGTGCAGCAGTGGGAGGTGGTCGCACGCATAGCGTCAGGTGCTGGGCACCTAACATACATGCGAGGGCGTGCATTGGTGGCTGGATGTGCACCTGCCTGTGCAACGTATGTGTGCACAACTGGGCAGGCGTGCACACCCATTGGGTGAGCGCGAGTACATGCATCAAGTGCTGGGCACACTGGCTGTGTGTTAGGCTATTAGACAGTCCCATCGTGTTGGGTTGCAAAGCTTGATTTTTGAAATTTTTTAATTAAAGTTTTTCCATGAAAAATCAAAATATTGACACAAGTCTTGAAATTAGCAATTCTAATGGATTATAAATTTACATACTTTGAAAAAATTCATGTGATGTATTTATGAGCATGTAAGGGATGATGATGGAGCTATGGACTAATGTGATTGGATGTATGTTTTTGGATTTTAAAATAGGGTCTGTGTGTCTCCTATTATCTTTTTGTATGTACTTTTTCATTTTTGTAATGTGAAGAGAGTAGCATAGTGTGAAGTTTTCTTTTTGTTTATGGTGGACAAGAAGAAGAACTAAGGCGAAGAATCAAGCGAAGACCCATGAATGTATGAGTATATATATATTCATATAATAGAATTAGTTTCTATTTCTTTTTATTACCCTTAGATTGACCTGGATCCACTCAAATGGATTGTATAGGACTAACTCATGATCATCCAATTGTGCATGTATTAGATGCATGCATAGTGTTTATTTAGTACTTTCAATGATATACTTGCTATCAATTAAATAAAAACTCATTATATAAACAAAGATGAAAAGATGAGGCCTTGGTTAAAATAAGATACTCCATTTGAATTAAAAATCAAGTAAATGAATTTTTCCAAAATTCTGATTTCAAGCAAATATGGATTAAATAGGGTTGGACCTAATAATCCATGTCTGCTATCAAAAGTAAATAACATAACGATGCAACCTCACTTAGTCATTGGCCATGAGTTGTGGGGTGACTTTGTGATGGAAAGCTATGATCTCTACTAAGCGTAGCGATGCTCATGGGATGGACTCATCTCTATGTTGGCTATGAGTCATGAAACATTTTGATGTTCTATCTACATAGAGACTTGATGGGTCTTGCTTGATACTTAGTATCATATAGGCTCATAAAATTGGGTATATGGAAAGAAGTAAGGCAAAATATCTTAAGGGTTGTATAGAGATACAATAGTTAAAGAGTTAACCACTTTTTAATATATTTTATGGGCTTATAAAATTAGGGCATACGACATACTAATTAGGCCTCAACCCACTAGGAAATATAACTTCTCGAATTGCCATTAAGGGTGATAGAATTCGAATAAAATAGTTGGCAATATTTATAAGTAAAGACATTATTATAAATGAATATGTTTTTGAAAGAATACTCATTTTCTACCTTATTTTAAGTTTTGTAGATTCCATCTTTAAAATGGCTAAGAATCCACTTGCATCAATCTTGGATGCCAATAAGATAATTAGACCCAACTTTGTCGATTGGTTGAGGAAACTCAAGATTATCTTACAATCTAATACGAAGGCCTACATTCTCGATACCCTTCCACCGGTAGGCCCATTGAAAAGTGGGATTAAGGAGGAGCTTGCAGAATATCAACAACAAGTTGATGATGATATGCAGGCACAATGATATATGATGGCATCGATGTCAAACGAGTTGCAGAGGCAACATGGGATACATAATCATGGCCATGATATCTTCGTTCACCTGCAAGAGTTATATGGTGAACACACTAGGTAGGTGAGATATCAGATCTCAAAAGAGTTTTTCAGGACCCATACGATGAAAGGCTCTTCAGTCTATAAACATAGATTGAAGATGATAAGCCTAATAGAAAAGCTCGAGTCCCTTAGAGTCGTTATGGACAACGAATTCTACATGGATCTCATATTGCAGTCTCTACCTCCATCATTTGGCACCTTCATTGTCAACTTCTACATGCATAAGATGGAAACTATCCTTGCTGAGCTGGTTAACATATTAAGATGGTTAAGTCTAAAATGAAAAAGGACAAGTCAATCATGCTTATTAGATATCCAAATCAAAGGCTGTAAAGCCCAAGAAGATGAAGGGGAAGGAAAAAGTTTCCATGAAGGCCAATAAGATAAAGGCAACTGGTAAGGTCTCGAAGGGTTCCAAGAAGGCTGATAACATGTGCCACCACTGCGGCAAACCTGGGCACTAAAAGAGGAACTAAAAGGAGTACCTTGCGAGCCTGAAGAGTTCAGGTATATATTTTGTTGAAGTTAACTTATCAGTTAATGATGCTTCTTGGGTATTGAATACCAGATGTGGATCTCATCTTTGCAATAATTTAGAAGTGATGGCAAGAAGTAAGAAGCTACGTAGAGGAGAGACTGTCCTACAATGGGGGAATAGAGCAAAGGTTGTTGCATTAGCCATAGGAACTATTAGCTTAGCTTTAGGAAATGGAATCATTTTGGTTTTAAACAATTGTCTTCATGTTCCAGAGTTAGTGAAGAACATTATCTTTATTCCTATTTTTGGATGGAAAAGGTTATTATTTTACAATAAAGGATGGGAGTTGTTCCATCCTCAAATGTTCTTCTTTGATTTACACTAGCATATTGATGAATGATTTATATACTATTACTCCCCATAACTCCCTTTTTCCATATTCAACAAAAGAAAAGAAAATTAGATAATCATAGTTCTACATTTTTATGACATGCTAGATTAGGTCATATATCTGATAGGAGAATTCACAAGTTAGCTCGATTGCTCAATCATGAGAATGAGTAAGGAATGCCAATATGTGAATCATGTCTCAAGGAAAAAATAACCAAATTACCATTTGTTGGACAAGTGGAGCGAGCCAAACATCTATTGAATTTGATCTATATAGGTATATGTGGGCCACTAAATATTAGTACTCCAGGAAACTATCACTATTTCATAACCTTCATCGATGGTTATTCTAGGTATGATAAATCTGAAGCCTTTGAAAAGTCAAGGAATTCAGATGTGAAGTGGAGAAACAAACTAGGCTAAGTGTCAAAGCTTTTTGATCAGATCAAGGGGGTGAATACTTAAAGCACAGAGTTTATTTGACTATTTAAAAGATGATGGGATTCTCTCTTAGTGGACTTCTCTTACTACTCCTCAATCAATGGGGTAGCGGAGTATAGGAATTGAACTCTGTTAGATGTGGTTTGATCGATGTTGAGTTTCACTAGACTTCCTCTTTCATTCTGGGGTTATTCCTTAGAAACAACGGCATATCTATTTAATAGAGTATTATCTGAGATGGTGCCTAAGACACCATATGAGATATGATGTAATAAACCACCCTCCTATAAATACCTTAGGGTATGGGGGCGTGTTGCTTACATGAAGTAGCAAACGGGAGATAAATTGGATATAAGATTTAATATATGTAAGTTTGTAGGGTATCCAAAGAAATCTATTGGGTATTACTTCTATGACTCTTTGGAACAAAGGGTGTTTATTTTGAGGAACACCACCTTTATAGAGGAGGAATTTCTATTAGATAGAAATGATGAAGTCGTGGAACTTGAAGAAGTTCAAGAACCACAAAACGAGGAAGATTTTCCCTTAGATAGTGATCCAAGAACTTTTAGAGATGTGATGTCTGACATCGGCTAAAAAAGTTGGCAAGATACCATACAATCTGAGATGGACTCCATGTACTCCAATAAGACATAGACCTTGGTGGCCCACCATAGGAAGTAGTTCACATTAGCTGCAAATAGGTCTACAAGCGGAAGCTTGGAGTAAAAGAAAAGGTAGTGACGTACAAAGCATGATTGGTCGCAAAAGGTTATACTCAGAAGCAAGAAATTGATTAGAGGAAACCTTCTCGCTATTAGCAAAGCTAAAATCTATCTGGATTCTTCTAGCCATATCTGCATATTATGACTATGAGATATGGCAGATAGATGTGAAGACCATTTTCCTTAATTGAAATATTAAGGAAGCGATCTTTCTATGGCAGCCTGAAGGCTACATATTCAGAGGGAGGGAGCAAAAGTTTTACAAGCTTTAAAAGTCTAATTATGGACTCAAGCAGACTTTCCAAAACTGGAACATCCAATTTGATGAGGCAATCAATTATTTGATTTTAATAAAAATTTGGATGAACCTTGTGTCTACAAGAAGTTTAGTGAGAGCGTATTGACATTTATTATGCTATATATTGATGACATTCTACTCATTGAAAATGATGTAGGGACTGCAGTCAACCAAATTTTGGTTGTCTGATCAGTTCTCCATGAAGGATTTGAGAGATGCATCTTTTATTCTGGGAATAATGATCTATAGATAGATAAAAAATAATAATCGGACTATCCCAATCCATGTACATAGATAAAATGCTAAAGAGGTTTAGCATGGAGGAATCCAAATAAGGATTTCAAATGAGAATCTCAAAGTCTATGTCTTTAAAGACTCTTGAGAAGAGAGAAAGAATGACTCACATGCCTTATGCATTCACCGTTAGAAGTATAATGTATGGTATGCCATGTAGAAGGCCTGATGACGCACATGCTATAAGTGTCACGTGAACATATCAGTCTAATCCAAGTGAAGAACACTGGAAAGACATGACAATGATCATTAAATACTTGAGAAGGATTAAAAATATCTTTCTTTTATATGGCTCTAGAGAACTAAAACTAGAAGATTATATGGATTATAGTTTTTAATCTGATATAGATGACTCAAAGTCGATATCTGAACACGTATTCACCATAAATAGTGGCGCTGTCAGCTGGATGAGTTCCAAGCAAGAGACGGCCCCAGATTCCACCACTGAGGCCAAATACATTGTTACATGTGATGCAACAGAGAAAGCTATTTGGATGAGGAACTTAATCCAAGGGTTGAGTATAGTTTCGTTATTGTTGATCCCGTATTGGCATAGTAGGATAATAATGGAGCTATTATACAAGCAACAGAACCAATATCTCATCAAAGATCCAAGCATATAATCAGGCGATACCACCTGATCAAAGAGATCATTGGTTGTGGCAACGTCTTAGTGGAAAGAGTTTCTCCCACATATAATGACAATCATAAAATATGCCTCTATGGCTTTGGTCTTAAATTAATTTCGCATCAAGGGCTTTTTGAGACGAGATATCAAATAGCCCAATAAGACCTACGCTTACAAAGCATGCTCGCATGAGGAGGATGTCTCACTCCATAGGCATCAGCGTATTGACGCTAGTGGATGTATGTGGGTATTTGTTAGAGAACAAGTACATCAAACAGGTATGTTGGAAATTCTTAGTTGGAGACATTATTTATCGAAGTAAGAATTTCCACGTCATAATAGTACAAGATTATTCTTTAGACTTGAGGTACCATGACAGCCTTATACATGTGGTGTTCTATCTTGATGTATCTTCTGATTGCCTAATAATCATAAAAGGGAATTGTTGCATGTTGTATTGGTGCATATGGAGGTTAAAAAGTGGCTGACAAAGTTTTCATCACTTGTCTAGTTAAATAAGTGAATCTCCTATGTTTTCATAGTTCATGATTCATAAGTCCTTGAACAAGGCAAGATGTATGTTGGACGGGGTTTTCTTACAATTCATCATGAGTCATTGGTACTTAAAATACAATCATAATTATTTAGTTATATATGGTTTTGACTTATAATCCATATCCTAGACTCAATTAGGAGATTAATTGACGGAAGAAACTTATGTGTATAATACTCATAATTGAAATAGGTTTGCTCGCTATTTCACTTAAGACTAGGTGGTCATGATATACTTGTTAGGTATTTCCATGACTTGTGAGGTTTTGGAACAAAAGAGTTAATTCTAAGCGGATTAATTAATTAAATTAATTAATAATAATAATTGTTATCCATAGGTTGCAAATGTCGCAAGCCCATTGCCAGCTCAGTTGTAAACCTAAAAGGTCATACACAGTTTGGGATGGAGCATTTCTAATCTAGAAATTGATCTAAGGAGTTAGATCTAATTAATTACTAGAGATTAATTAATTGAGGGCAAAATTTAATTCAAGGAGTTGAATTAATTATTTAATTAAATAATTAGATTTTTTTAATTTGACCAAATAAGATTAGGGACCCAGTTGGAGTTAATTGAGTTTGCTCTAAATTAATTTAATTATTAAATTTTTTTACTCAATTAAATAATTGAATTATTTAATTAAGCCTAAAATAATTACGTGAGCTTGATAGAATTAAATTAGTTGATTACTATTAATTAATTGAATTTGGGCTCAATCAATTAATTGGATTAATTATTGGATTTAATTAAAAGTTCAAGCCCAATTAAAGTGGCCCATTAGGAGAGGCCCTTAGAGTTGATGGAAGAAGATAGAAGTCTAAGAATTAGATATTCTAGGAATGATCTAATTTGATTAGATAAAATATCTCATAGTATCTTTGGAAGATACAAGAGGATATATAATATCCTTGGAGACAGAGTTAGAGATTTTTGGAGATCTTGAGATCAACCAAAAATCTTCCAACAAAGTAAGAAGGGGCCAAGAATTCCCTAGAGTAGGGTATTAGAATTTTCGGCCACTACCACATAAGGAAGGGGCCAAAAATACCAAGAGTAAAACTCTTGCAATTTTCAGCCATCTCAAGAAAAGAAAGAGAAAATTATTTCTGTCATAAACTCCATCTTCCTTCTTTTTCCTTCAATTCTTATTACCACCGTTTGGTTTAAGAATTAATACTAAAAAAATACTCTGAAATACTTGATTAGTGAAAGAATTAAAATTACTAGCGGGGTTCTAATTTTGTATTCTTGCTTGAAGTATAGACTTCGACAAAGGGCAGACATCTAGATTTCTGCAAACCAGTTTCTGTACGAGGGCTATCAATCGATTGCTTCAACCCCTTCTATAATCAGAGTGCTCAAAGGTATAAATCTAAAACCTTTTACTATTTATTTTAGATAATTGAAAAGGCAAAATCGATAATCACATCAAACTGTGGGTGATGTCATATTTGATATATCATGTTTTGATTTGTAATAAATTATTTTTTAAAATTTCCGTTGTGCACACCCTACGGTTAAATGAACCTAACAGCACGCCCTTCCTGTGCCTACCAAGTACCTAGAGGCCATAACAAGGAAGGATAAAGTAAAAGAGGAAGGTATTCCTAGGCGAGCTCACATTGAGGTAGATTTTGAGGAGGTAGTTAGTAAAACAACTTAGCCGAAAAACAGGCTTAGTAATCGACAGGTCTAGCCGAAACAGGCCGAGTAACTAATAATCTCGCCAAATAGGCCTACACCGATGAGAGATGAAGTACAGGGGTAACTAATCAAATTAAGCTACTAAGTAAGAAGTTGGAGGATTGGAAACAACGTAGGCTTATGACTTCAACCTTGCAAAAAAAAAGCTTACCTTTCAGCTCAAAAATTCTTTCTGAGGTGGCTACTCCAAATTTCAAGCTCCCAGATTTACCAAAGTATGATTGGAGCAAGGATCCGTAAGAACATTTAATAGCATTTGAGCATGTGATGGAGCTTTATGGGCACTCATCTTTATCACCACATTAACGGGACTGGCTTAGCAATGGTTTACAAGCTTACCAATAGGTATTGTGGTCTCATATGATCAACTAGCACAAACGTTTTTACATTATTTTGCTAGTAAGAAGAAGGCTAAACTATCTGCAATGCACCTATTTACTATCCTTCAAGGAGAGGATGAGACCTTGAGAAACTTCATTCATCATTTTACTAATGAAGTTTTGGAGGTGCCAGAGTTGAGGATTGATATGATGGTCAACATACTCATTCACGGATTGAAGAAGAGTCCTCTCACATCAGCTTTGGTGAGGGACCCACATTCAAGTGTGGAACAATTGATGGAACTTTTATAGAGGTAAATTCTTGAGGAGGAGGTCACTACCATGAAAGATCAGAAGTGGACCCAAAATACTAAGGGGCGAAGTGATCGATAAGAACACAGAGAAGGGAATCATCTACAATCTGAAAGAGATTGAGATCAAGTCATAAAATATATTGGCAAGCTTTATAATTATGCTCCATTAACCGTACAATGAGCATAGGCTTTAATGGCCATAGAATACACTAAATTGCTAAAATCTTGATACTAAAGAATGTCTTCAGTTAAAGCATGAAATCAAAAGGTTGGTATGCTAGGGATGCTGGATGACTTTCTTGCGAGATCAGAATAAAAAGCTATTAAGAGGGAGTTATTAGACCCTAATCTTACGATTGACTTTGATGTTTCTGCAGAATGAGGCATAGCCGATCGACCATCGATATCGTGGTAGAGAACAAAGGGATAGAGAACCACCTCTAGAAGCAGATCGGATAGGAGATAAACTCCTAAATAGGGGAGTCATCCAAATGATTGCTGGAGGAGCAAGCATAGGAGACTCTAATAATGCCAAAAAAAGGTACTCTAGAAAGATACTACAATGTAAAAGAATAGAGACCACCGTATTTTAAATTCTAATAGTAACATGTTTGAAAGCCTTTGATGGGCTTTGGGAGTTGTAAAATGGTCCCACTGGGAACGATTGATCTGTCCACTTCCATAAGCACAAATCTATGTAGAAAAATAGTTATGGTCAAATATTTGGTGGTTGATGCCTCATTGAATATAA
This sequence comes from Paulownia fortunei, assembly GCA_019321725.1. Taxonomy (NCBI): domain Eukaryota; kingdom Viridiplantae; phylum Streptophyta; class Magnoliopsida; order Lamiales; family Paulowniaceae; genus Paulownia; species Paulownia fortunei. Next base: position 18,206,922 of record CM033109.1, on the reverse strand, counting down.
TGTAATTTTGGGTCGGCCAGCACTAAACTAATTTCAAGGGGTTGTTTCAACTTATCATATGAAGATAAAGTTTTCAACTAAAAGTGGAGTTGGGGAGGTTGTGTGCAACCAAAGGAGTGCAATGGAGTGTTACAATTTGTTATTAAAAAAGACAATTAAAGAACCATCCAGGGTCATGAAGAGCTCGAAGGAACAAATGATCATTGAAGTGGAAAAGGGTCCACAAGCTAAAAGAATTAGAGGAGATCCTAAAAAATTGAGAATAGAGCCTTCTAAAGAGTATAAGAAAGTGGAACTCCACCCAAGTGATCTTTAGAAATACACTCATATTAGCTCTTATGTGAGCCCCAGCTTGGAAATGCTAGTGGTAGAATTCTTGAGACATAATACATATGTGTTCGCATGGAAACAATCTAATTTTAGAGAAATTTGTCCTAAAATCATCATACATCAGCTCAACATTGATCCATCTGTTAAACCTATGAAATAGAAAAAAGTAAAGCTTTGGGGAAAAAAGGAATAAGAATATAGAGGAAGAAGTGAACAAATTGCTTGAAGCTGGTGAGGTGGTAGAAATCTAATTCACTGAATGGCTGTCGAATACGGTGGTGGTCTCAAAGACTATGGGTAAGTTGGAGAATGTGTACAGACTTTACTAACCTTGATAAGGCATGCTCAAAAGATCCTTACCCTCTCTCTTATATCAATCTTTTGGTCGATTTGACCATAGTTTGTGCTATATTAAGAATGATGGATGCTTATCAAGGGTGCCATAAAATATTATGGCGGAAGAGGATCAAGATAAAACTTCTTTCTTCATAGAGAATCGCATCTATTGTTATACTATAATACCATTCAGTTTAAGGAATGCAGGAGCTACATATCAAAGGTTGGTAAACAGAATGTTTAAAGAACAGATAGAGAAAACGATGGAGATATATGTTGATGACATGTTAATTAAGAGCGTTGCGTGATATGTGCATATTTTGACATATTTTTGTATCAAATCCTTTATATTTTTCTTGTTTTATTCTTGTTAATATTGTTGTTTTATTAATGTTTTGTGTTAGGAAATCAATGAATATAAAAAGATCAAAAAAAGCATGTTTCCAAACTTTTACAGTTTTGATATTTTGGGCATAACTCCATGATCAAAAGCCCTATGGACCTAAATCTTGCTTCATTTGAAAGATAAGTGATAGAACTACAATTTTATATTAGAATCTCAGCCCAATTCAATTTTGATTATAGCAGGAAATTTATTCAAGTGGTTGCACAAAATAGATCACAAAAAATTTGGATCAGAGTTCAACCCAGTATTGACTTATTTCATCAATTGGGTCATATCTCTTAAGTCCAAATTGATTTTAGGCTGAAGAGGTAAATAAACAACTTTGCAGAAGACAAGATGGTGAGAAAATATGTCAAAATGGTAAAATCATATATTGCAATGTGTTGTTGCTGTTAAAAGACGGCTCTTGGATATGATTCGGTAATTTGACCATATCTCTCATTCAACAGCCAAATTTGACAAATGATATATGAAAATATATTAGAACTAAAAGATCGACAATTTTTGTTCTTACTCATCATCAAAATATGGTTGTATCTGACATAAAAATGCAATTTAATTGGGTGTTGGTTTAGAATTTTGAGGATTTAGTGTATCAACTTACCAACTCTTGACAACTAGCATACCACTTGATTAACTCTTCCATTATATGTTTGGCCTCTAGCATACTCCAAGTACTATAAATAGGTCATGTATTAAGCTTGTAAGAGATGGGAGGTAGTTGTCCAAGTAGTAATGTATGTTTTCTAGTAATGTAAGTTTTCTAGTAGTAACAGAAATGCATTCTCTAGTTTCTCTTCTATTTTTAGTCTTTCCTACTTTTATTATGTCTTTCTAATTTTTATTTTGTTGAGAAAAAAGGGTGAACCTCTTGATGGTGGAAGAGGAACGGTTATAAGGGTAGAAAATGTTTAAGTATGTTGTATAATTATTTTGAGTTTTGATCTAAATCCTACTTATTTTGTGGTGATTCTTAATTTATGTATTTCCAATAGCACAATAAATACTTGGATTTATTCAGCTTATTGTATGGTTCTACCCCACCGACTGTTAATGTGAAACTTTAATTTGTTGTTGACAAAAGTGTGTATAAATGCTTGATCGCATAAATAAGTATTGGTGTTAAAATATAATTTGCAAATAGTAAGACAATATTATGATTACCTTATTGCATGAGCAATTTGATAATATCTTCCCATTGGAACCTTCATTATGTATGAATTCTAATGGTGGCAATTAAGAGAGGTAAAAAGAATAAATAATCATTTCTCTATCCAAAACTCAAGAGTGAATCTCTAATTCTCATTACTTTTATTATTTTGATTTTTCTTTAGTTACAGCATACATTAATTTTTTTATATATTTTGAATCACATAAATTCTATTTTTTTAGAATTATAATTCTGAATTCTTCAAGCAACTTCCCTATGGATTGACCTCGAACTTACGATAAAATTATTACTTAATACAACCAGCACTTGGGTTTGCAACCTTAAAATTGTAGCAAGTTTTTGGCGCCGTTGTCAGGTAAGGTAACGTAAGTATTTAGGTTTGTTAATATTTTTCTTTTATAAATATAGTTTTTTTATTTTCTTTATGGATATATGGTTACATGGCATCGTAGTCAAAATTCTCGGCGTTTAGTTAGAAATAATTCTGAAAATTTGTTTGAATCATCTCCATACACTTCCACTATGGCTGAAAATGAAAGTGTCTAGGATGAAAATGAGAATCAACATGTGCGTACCATGCGTTATTACTTGCAACCTCCTCGAAATTCTTCTCCTTCTTGTTTTATTTTTCCTCTCAATGCAAATAACTTTCGATTCAAGCCAGGTATTATCCTTTTACTTCCTAATTTCCATGGTTTAGACTCTGAACGCCCTTACTAGCATTTGAAAGAATTTGATGAAGTATGTGCCACTTTTGATGATCAAACTTGCACAAATGAGATTGTTAAGCTCATATTGTTTCCTTTTTCTTTTAAAAATAAAGCAAAAACTTGGGTTAATTCTTTAAAACCTAGGTCAATTGGCACTTGGCAAGAAATGCAAGCTGAATTTGTGAAAAAATTCTTTCCAACTCATAAAATTAATACTTTGAAAAGGCAAATTCAAAAAATTTCTCAAAATTCTAATGAAGCTTTCTTTCAATATTAGGAAAGATTTAAAGATTTGTTGAATTCATGCCCACGTCATGGTTTTGAAAAATGACGCTTAATTAGTTTCTTTTATGAAAGTTTAACTCTTGAAACAAAATAATTTGTTGAAACAATGTGTAATGGTGAGTTTCTTGATCAAGAACTTGATGAAGCCTTAGAATATCTAGATCATTTGGTAGAAAACTCTCAATCATGATATAGTGTTAATTTTTCCAAAGGTTCTATTAGATCTAATCTTGCTAATAGTGATAAAGAAAAATATTACCTTAACCAAGAAGATGATCTAAATGCTAGGATTGCTTGTTTAACAAGAAAAGTTGAAGTCATGACCTTAAAAAAGTAAAGGAAATCAAATCTATGCAAGAGGAAGAAGTTTGTAGCAATTGTGAACTTTTGGGGCACTCCACCAATGAATGTCCAAGCATTCTAGTATAACCAAAATTCATGAACACATTTAAAAAACCTTTTCATTCTCTATATTCTGAAACTTACAGTCCACAATGGAGAAATTATTCCAATTTTAGTTGGTGAGATGATAACCGTGCCCAACCGCTGCATTCACAAAAACCACCAAACTTTTATTTTTATCCTGCTCCACATACAAAATCCCTTGAGGAGACTTTGCAAGCATTTATGCATGAACAAACAAACATCAATAATGAGACTTCACAAGCTATCAATGAGATCAAAAATACACTTTCAACACTGACAGCTTCTTTGTGTACTCATGAAAAAGGTAAATTTCCTACTCAACCTCAACCTAATCCTTTCATTCAGTCACAACTCTTCGAAATGAAAAAGTTATTGATAAGACTATTCATTCCAGAGAGAAAGTTTCTAATCTACCTCCAGAAATGAAGAATGGAAATAATCTTGACGATGAAGGTAAGTGTGAAAATGATGAAAAAGAAAAATATTTACCTCCAGCACCCTTTCCTCAAAGATTGCAAGTAACTCAAAAATTAAACTCAAATGCTGAAATCTTTGAAGTTTTTAAACAAACCAAGATTAATACTTCATTATTGGATGCAATCAAGCAAGTTCTATCTTATGCCAAATTTTTGAAAGATTTGTGTACAATCAAAAGAAAATATCATGTACAAAAAAAGGCATTTTTAACTGAAAATGTTAGTTCCATCATTCAACAATTCACTCCACCCAAGTATAAAGATCCAGGTTGTCCAACTATTTCATTTATCATAGGAAACACTAGAATAGAGCGTGCTTTGCTTGATCTTGGTGCTAGTGTAAGTCTTCTACCTTTCTCAATTTATGAACAATTAGGTTTGGGAAAACTTAAAATAACTTCTATTATACTCCAACTAGCTGATTGTTCGATTAAAGTTCCAAAGAGAGTAGTAGAAAATGTGCTGGTACAAATTGATAAGTTTTATTTTCCAGTTGATTTCATTATTTTGGACATAGAGCCTGTTGCATAAACGCATATACAAATTCTTATCATTTTGGGTTTGTCTTTTTCTTGCAACTTCAAATGTTTTGATCAATTGTAGGAATGGTATTTTGAAGTTATCATTTGAAAATATGACTTTGGAACTAAATGTGTTTAATATTTGTAAGCAACCTGCAGAAGATGTCGAAGTACAGGAAGTGGATTTAATCGAGGAACTTGTTCATGAATACTTCACTACTACTAACTCTTCAGATTCTTAGGAAACTTGTTTTAAAAGTGAAAGTATTTGTAGAAAGGCACACGCTAATACTCTCTCTGAATTTTTGCAAGTACAAGAAAATCATTTTTGGAAGCCAAGATTTGAAGAGCTTTCATCATCAATAGTAAAATATATTCCATCAAGTATTAAAGCTCTCATGGTTGATTTGAAACATATGCCAGTTAATTTGAAATACTCTTTCTTGGGTGAGAATGAGACTTTTCCAGTAATAATTTCTTCCAAACTTGATGCATCTCAAGAAGGTAAGTTGATCAAAACTCTAAAAATTCATAAGAATGCTTTAGGATAGACTATTGCTGGTTTTAAAGGTATTAATCATTTAATTTGCACACATAACATCTATCTAGAGAAAAATGCTAAACGTTCTAGAGAAATTCAATGAAAGCTAAATCCTAATATGAAAGTAGTGAGAAATGAAATCATTAAACTCTTAGATAATGGAATCATTCATCCTATTTCCGATAGCAAATGGTAAGTCCTACTCAAGTTATACCTAAAAAATCTGGAGTTACTGTAGTCAAGAATAAGAATAATGAATTAATTCCAACTAAGACTGTTACTAATTGGCGAATGTGCATTGATTATAGAAAACTCAACTCAGTGACTAGAAAATATCATTTTCCATTACCTTTCACGGATCAAATCTTAGAAAGAGTTGTGGGACATAAATTTTATTGCTTTTTAGATGGATATTTTGGGTATAATCAAATTGCAATTGTACTTGAAGATCAAGAGAAAACAACTTTTACATGTCTTCTTTGTACTTTTGCATATCGAATTATGCCTTTTGGATTATGTAATGCACCATTTATAATTTAACGATGCATGCTTAGTATTTTTAGTGACATGATTGAACATTTTCTTGAAGTCTTCATGGATGATTTTTCTATTTTTGGTAATTCATTTGATGATTGTACTTGGACACATTATTTCATCAAAAGGTATTGAGGTTGACAAATCTAAAATTGAGTTAATTACCAATTTGCCAACACCAAAGACTGTGAAGGAGGTAAGATCATTTTTAGCACATAATATCAAAGATTTTAGTATAATATCTAAACTTTTGTGTAATCTTCTAACAAAAAAAACTATTTTTGAATGGACTGAAAATTGTGAAAATGCTTTTGTTAAGCTTAAAAGCATGTTTACATTTGCTCCAATCATGCAGTCTCCAGATTGGACTTTATCTTCTGAAATAATGTGTGATACTAGTGACTATGCTGTTGGAGCTGTCTTGGGACAAAGAAAAGATAAGAAACCATATGTTATTACTATGCAAGTGAAACTTTAAATAGTGTTCAATTGAATTATTCAACAACTCAAAAAGAATTACTTAGTTTTTGTATTGGACAAATTTAGACTGATTAGGTGGATTTTCTTACTCCAAGAATTTAATATTACGATTCGAGATAAAAAGGGAGTAGAGAATGTGGTGGCTGATCATTTATCGAGATTTGTTTATGATGACTCATTTCAAACTACGCCCATTAATAACACTTTCCCTGATGAACAACTATTTAATATTTCTATTTTACCTTGGTTTGCTGACATTATTAATTTTCTTGTGACATAAAAGATGCTATCCAGTGGAACTCTCAAGACAAAAAGAAGTTTTTGACTGAGGTAAAAAACTTTTATTAGGATGATCCATACCTATTCAAATATTATCCTAATCAAATCTTTCGAAGATATGTGTTTGATAATAAGATACGTAATATTTTTAAATTTTATCATTTAGAAGCATGTGGTGGTCACTTTTCAGCAAACAAAACCACTGCAAAAATCTTGTAATGTGGATTTTATTGACCAACTCTTTTCAAAGACACTTACAGTTTCTGCAAAAGTTGTGAAAATTGTCAAAAGTTAGGGTCCATTTCAAAGCGAAATATGATGTCCCTATACCCTATCTTAGTGATTGAAATCTTTGACTATTGGGGTATTGATTTTATGAGACCATTTCTATTATCATTTGGTTTTCTTTACATATTGGTTGCCATAGATTATGTTTCAGAATGGATCGAGGCAATTCCTTATCAAAACAATGATCACAAAATAGTGATAAATTTTTTGAAAGAAAATATTTTAAGTCGATTTGGAATTCCTCGATCTATTATCAAAGTTTTTGGAACTTTAATGAGGAAATATAGAATTATATAAAAGTTGCAACCCCTTATCACCTTCAGACAAATGGACAATTTGAACTCACAAATTGGGAGATAAAATAAATTTTGAAAAAGACAGTTAACCCAAACCATAAAGATTGGTCTCTTAAACTTATTGATATACTTTGGACATATAGAACTGCTTTCAAAACATCATTAGGCATGTCTCCTTATAGAATAGTTTATGGAAAACTTTGTCATTTACCTATTGAACTTGAACAAAAAGTTTATTAGGCAATCAAAATGTTTAACTTCAACCTTGATAAAACTTCAAAATTGGGCAAAGTACAAATCAATGAACTTCAACAATTGAGAAATGATGCATATGAGAATTCTAAAATTTATAAAGCAAGAATCAAAGATTTTCATGATAATAAAATTTCAAGAAAAATATTTGAGGTTGGTCAAAAGGTTTTTGCTTTATAATTCTCGATTGTATTTGTTTATTGGAAAATTGAGATCAAGGTGGAGTGGTCCTTATAGAGTTCGAAGGACTCACCACCAGGTGAAGAGAAGAAGATGCTTGTTTTCTCGAGATCTATAGGTATGGATGGGGTGTAAGTTATACTAGAATAACATATTGGATGAATTTGGGGGTTTTTAGTTTGGAACATAGAATGGGTGTTCTCCAAAAATGTTCCCTTATCTTCACCTCATTCATGGCTATTTTTTGATGAGAAAACATAATATCCAATGCCTTAAAAAGAATCCAAATAAGAGGTACACTTATTTTCTGAAGTCCTAGTATAAGGTTGTTTTTTAATACGGTAAGCTTTCGGGGTTTGCTTAGAGTCACTCTCTTGATCCTCTGTAGAAGCATGAAGAGGAGCCTGGTGCTTAAGTCCTTCAACACGAGAAGACTTGGACTTATCATTTCTCTTGTTCTTATCATGAAACTTACGTTTAGATCAAGGAGCTTTGGTCAGAATTGCCATGACTTCCGTTTGTCCTATTTGAAATTGATCACCAACGATCCTAACTTTGGGATCAGCATCGACCTCGAGCCTAGCATCATCCTTTGTAGCCTACTTCAATGAGGTTCCTTCAGTTTCATTTAAGGAAACTGGAAGCCTTTGATGAGCCTCAGTTTTGAAAAAGGAAGTTCGAGAACAAGTCAATTCATGAACAAGAGAATAAGTACTAGGGGTAGTAGGCATGGCAATTACTTGAGGATCCGTTGTGAGTAATTTTTCTTTCTGTTCGAGCATTTTCTTTAGTAAAGATACGGAACGAGGTGCCATTTCTGGAAAGATAAAACAAAATAGTCTTATTTAACGGTTTACATAAAAAGAAGAATAGAAAGAGAATAGAAGGACTGGATTACCCAAACTTCTTTCCAGGATAACGGGAGCTCGAGATAGACCCACTAATTTTATGACATCTTCTTCGAGTATGCACTTTGAGATGTACCAATAAACAGTTAACACCTTGAGAACGAATACTTTGTCCTAATCAGGATGACCTAAATGGGGAGGAGTGGGTCATGATGGTTTCCAAACCCTACGAACTCTCCAAAGGTTGATCAGAGGGTTTTTTGGGTAGATAAATCTATTTTTCCAAGAGCCCAAAGAGGATGGAAGCTCATAGATGGATTAGTCATTAGGGCGAGGGGTAAGATAAAAAAATCCCTTGTCACTGATATGTCCTGAAGTAGTAATAGAAAATAACAACCAGGAGTGTTTAAATGATAAAGAAACATTGAAATATTTCATTATTATGATGAAAAATAAGAGTTAACAGATAGAATTGGGAACTAGTTATGTTATATATACACCTGGGTTATTAACTATGTTGATTACTTCATCAGCTAAAGACTAAAGTTGCAAAGTGGAAGGTATGGTAGTCTTGTCAAGAGGAACAGAAATACGAACTCCAACTTTAGATTTTCCTTTGGCACGAGAGGTGTTGGCTTCATCAATTTTGGTTTTTCCTAAATGGTTTACAATTCTTTTGGAAGGAGGATCTTTTCTAAGAGGAGAATGAACATTTAATTCCAAACTTAAACCTAGTTCTGGCTCAGTGGATATATATGATTGATTTTGAAATAAAAGATAATAAGCAAACTACCCAACACAAATGGAGAAATGACCTAGTAAAAGTAAAAAAACAAAGACACTTGAAGATGGATAAAATCACTTGCTTAAGGAGTGAGGATGCCGCGAACTCATGAATGATATCTAGTAAATATTAATAGAAGAAATTCAGGAACATTAGATGGATGACCCTATTTATAGGTTGAGTTAGAATTTGAAACGATGTGATGTTATGATGTACGGGAAAAGACAGAGTACACATGTATATACAGGATACTAAGGGAGTCCATCGACAGCTGACAAGAATCATAAATCATTTTTACCAGCTAGAGGAGTAATTGTTGGGTTCACTATAATTGTGGGGTGTGCACAGCGTAATTTAAAAATTAATTTAAAATGAACACATGCAACAACAAATATCCCATCACCCCGAGTTTATAGCAATTCTAACGATCGTGTGTTTTTTTATGGTTTTACAAAAATAATGTAAATAATATTTTAGAATTCACCTCTTGTGTACTTCGATTGATATAAAGTGTGCAGCAATCAATTGCTATAGATCACTTAATGAAATAGATCACAAGAGATTCATTTGTCTCTCCTTTAAAGAAAGTCCACATGTTTGGACAAGAATGTGGAATTAAAACCCCGTTAATGATTTTAATTCCTTTACTAATCTAGTTTGGAGTGCTTTTGTGAGTATTAATTCTTGATGCAACTTGTGGAGTTAAGAATTCATTACATCCATAATCAAAGAAGATACCATGATTATGTTGGAAGAGGTTTTTGGGAGAGAAAGGAGAGTCAAGTAAGAAAAAATATTTTTCTCTTATTTTTTATGTAATGCCCAAAAATTTGGATGACTTAATTCCCTCAAATTTTCTGCCACTTTAAGTTATATAAGTGGCTGACAATTATCCCTTAATTTTTATCTTTTCCCCATATTTCTCATGTATTGAAATTGGTTGTTTGGTAGAGTCACACTCTCCAAAAATTACCAACTCAATTGTAATATCCAAGGCTCACACTGTTCACTTGACCAATATGATTCATGCACTATATGCTACTTATATGTTAATTTACATTAACATCTACATTGCATCTTTTATATCATTTTTAATCATTATACCTCCAATGCTATCACTTGATGTTAGTGGTTGAAATCCTAAAACCTAATTAAGTGATTCTATATTTAGATAAGATAAAGAATAGATTGATCAATATAATAGATATTCATAGGTTGTATGTTATAATTTTAGAAGTATTAAAGGTGTCACTAGTAAGCTTATATGATTCGATTCGATTTGATCGAGATGTTTTAAAGGTATACATTCATAGATTAACATACTTGGGATATCGGATATGATATAATGTGATTTAAGTGTGATAATAAAAGGTTCATATGTGCATGCGATTTTATAAAATGAAAACTAGATAATCATTTAAGAATCGGATGTCGATCGATTTGGAAATTGAATGAACGGTTAAGAAATTAGGGCATAATGTATTATCCGATCATATGCATATTAAAGTAGGTTGTACATAGATAAATAAGTAATGAGAAACACTAGATTAGGGCTGTATAAGGTGTGAAAAATATCAGATTTGAACCACAACTTAACACCTCAACCTTGCCACTTCAACCTTGCCACCTCAACCTTTCTTCATTTCTACCCTTGAGCCATGACCAAAAACTATTTTCTGAGCTAATTCACTTCCAAAACCCTCATATTGAATGTTATAAATTTCTCTCAATTAATTCCAATTAAAGAAAAAAAGTGAAGGAAGTAAGGAGGAGCAAGTTGAATCTAAAATTTGTGCATAGGTGAGCTTTAATTCATGTTTTTTATTTAAGTTCTTGAATTTTTTGAGGGTTTATGATTTTTAAAGCTTCTATTATTGATTATAATCATGTTAGGATGTTATTTGTGGTCTTTTAGTTCACAAAAGAAGGATTTTTAGTTGCAAAATCACAATAAAAATCACTAGGGGCAGAAACTGTATACTTGCTGATTTTTTATATTTATGCTTTATATATGTATAATAACTTGATTAAAACCTGTGTATTTCACCATATATGTGTTTATATATGAGTCTAGGTGATGTATGTAAGTTTAGAGAGGTTATAAATTGTAATACAGTGTGATAATTAAAGAGGTGCTCAAAACTATCTTATTTGAAATTCAGATTCTGTCCTATATGAATGGTGCTGGTTTTACATCAATAAATCCATTAATTTTGGTAGTAATTTGACCTGGTTTTCTCTTTATATGCGTTATCTAAGTATGGTAAAAATTTGGGAGTGATTGAATGTACTTAAGGGTACCAAAACCATTAATGTCATGAAGTGTGCAAAATTGTCACGGTAAGAAAATAATCTGTTTCAGTATGTTGTGAAGAGAGCTGAACTTGGGAAGCTATATCCATGAGTTTTAGCAATTATATGATATGGTTACATTTATATACATGTTACCTAAGTGTGGTAAAAATTTGGGAGTGATTGGATATGTTTAGGGATGTCAAAATTATCATACAACTAAATTGGATAGCAAGTAAATATGAAAATGTGAATCTGTCTCATTTGATAACTTAGCATATTTCAACCTAGACATGTTTCTATTGAGTGTTAACAATTAGGTACATGATATTAGAGTTATAATACTTCAATTATATGATGTTTACATGTATCTAAGATGAGAAATTAAGGTATTGGAGGGACTAGATTGGGTTCTAGTTTGTAAAACCTAGATAGCTTGGTGTTTAAGGTCTTAGTATGATATTTTATGCTTTCAATTTGCCAAATTGGGAATGGTGCTTGATGTTGGGTAATATTACAGGCTATTTTACATCTAAGATTGGAGGGAAATAATAAAAAAATCTAGACTAAGCCACCAACCAAGTGAAAGGTAAGTAAAAATCCATTTGCAACTATAATGCAAGAACATAGTATGTCTTGAAGCATGTATACCTAATGTGTTGATGATATTAAATTTGACTGAGAGTCTTATGATTCTTGAAACATGTTGAGAGTAAGATGACTTGTATTTCATATTGAACATACCATTCATGAGCATTTACATGTGCATGCACGGCATATAAGTATAGTGGAGGTTCTTGCATGCACGATATGATTTGAAACATGGTTTTCAGAAAGAAAATATTTTGGTTGGCCACTACTAGTGCACCGAGGCATACGATGTGTCCTTATATGATATTTTTGGGGTGTTGTGAGTGTTACTTCTAGGAGGATCACAGGGGTTGATATGGGGTGTGCCTATGGTGGTCACGAGAGGGTGGACCACTTGATTGTGCCCTTATTGACTCCGCCAATGGAAAGACTTCTCGAGGATCACAGGGGAAGACAGGGGGTGGACCTCTGGTGATCCCAGGAGATGGCCCTTGGATTGAGTCAATTTGTTTATGGCCATGTGATTATTGATGTTATTCAGAGCTCTATCCGGTACATAGTAGGTAGGCCAAGGGCCCAATAAATGAAGTGATTTTTTTTATAAAAACTCTTTGATTTATGAGTACTCAATTTGATACATTTATAGCATCATAGCTTAGAGTTGAGTTGCATGAGATTTTATATCATACTCTTATCATGCATCATTTTTACTTATTGAGCGTTAGCTCATGTAGTTCATGCATTGTAGGTGATCATTGTGAGACTTGAGACCTTTGGTTTACTGGCTGGCAGTGGAGCTCCTACAGGCTTTCAAAGATCAATATATTTGAATTACGACCTGTTGGGCTATTTTGTGGGTTGTGTTTTTTATTTTACAGTTATTGTATTATATTAGTGACTTTATCCTGTATATCACTTTCAAAACTCCTTTGTGATAGAGAGTTTGGGTTTGTAATGGTTTTGATAGACTTGGTTAATGTTTAATAACTACATATGTATATACAGTGTGACATGATATGAAAGCACTTTACTTTTATCAATATTTTGTTAAACTGAATAGAAAAAAAAAGTCATGCACATGCATACATGCACAAATTGTGTTGCACATATTGTTTTTATATATATTTTATACATATTATTGGGAGGTTGTGACATCAATCAACTCTTATTCTTGAATATATGTGGCTGATTTTGTGGACTTCTACAAGCCACAAAATCGGCCCTCTCTCTCTCCTCTTGATTGTCTTGGACTCTTCCATTATAAATAAGATAGATATCTTATATCTTCCCATATCTTCATAAGATAATTAATAAATAAAAAGATTATCTTATTTATATTTCCTCTTCCAATAATTCAAGTGGGCCTTAATAATGAGTCACTTTGATTTTGGGTTTGGACTTTTACAAAGTCCATTAATTAATTAATTAAATTCAAATATAATTAACTGATCCAATCAATTAATTATTTCACTCCAGTTGGGCTTTCTAATCTTAATAGGTCCAATTAAATTATCTCATTACTTAATTGAATGATTAATTCAACCCATCTAATTAATAAAAGCCCCCAAATTAATTAATTGAATCCAACTACATAGATTAATTCCTAAATTAGAAATGCTCCATTTCAATTTGTGTATGACCTTTTAGGTTAACAACTAAGCTAGTAGTGGGCTTGCAACGTTTACAATTTATGAATAACAATTATTCTAAGTAATTAATCCAATTAATTAATTCACTTGGAATTAACTTCTTAATTCAAATAATCTTACAAACCATGGGAAACACCTAGCAAGTGTATCATGGTTCCTAGTCTCAGGTGAAATAGCAAGCGAACCTATCTCAATTACGAGTACTATACACGTAAGGTTCTTCTGTCATCTAATCTCCCGATTGAGTCTAGGGTATGAATTATAAGTTGAAACTCTAAATAACTCAATAACTATGATCTCATTTCAAGTTCCAATGACTATAAATCTAATCCATCCTACCCTTGCCAAGGTCTTAAAGTCATGAACTATAAAAATATAGGATATTCACTTGTTCTAGACAAGTAATGGATTCTATGTTGGCCACTCATTAACCTCTATACACGCTAGAGCAATATCCAACTTATCCCCTTTGTGATTGTGGAGCAATCAAAAGACATATCAAAATAAGGCAGGGCGTATATAAAGCTATTATAGTGCCTCAAGTCTGAAGATTAATCGTATACTATCGTAACGTAGAGATTCTTATTTTGACAGACGATGTATCCAACTAAGAATCTCTAATAGGCCTATTTAGTATACTTGTTCTCTAACAAGCACCCGCATATATGCCTAGTATCGCTACGTCGATGCCTATAGAATGAGACATCCTTCTTAGTCGAGCATGTACCGTATGCACATATCTTATTGAGCTATTTGATATCCCGTCTAAAAAAGCCCTCGATTTGGAACTAGTTTAAGACCAGTTCCATAGATATATGTTCCATGATCGCCATCATATGCACAACAATACCCTATAGCTAAATTTGGTCTAAAGACTTTATCTAATCTAATCTGTAGAAAGTAAATGCAAAGCATAAGATAAAGAAAATACATTTTCTATTAATATGTTTCAAAAAAGATCATTTACAATATAAAGAGTAAAAGATACCAAATCTAATTGGTGCGCCGGGCACTACTCTAACTATCTTCCACTTGTCCTAGCACCAATTGCCCATGTACCTCAGGCCCATCTTCTCAATATGTCCCTTGAATACTCTCTGTCCTAAAGGTTTAGTCAGTGGGTTTGATACATTTTCTGCTGAAATAACTCTATCCACGATGACGTCGCCTCTACCAATGATCTCTCTGATCATGTGGTATCGTCTTATGATATACTTGGATGGTTGATTAGATCTCAACTCTTTTGCTTGCACATAAGCTCCATTCTTATCATAGTATATCAATAATAGATCAACAATGGATTGAGTTACATCAGACCCTTGGATAAAGTTCTTTATCCAAATAGCTTCTTTTGTTGCATCACATGCAGTAATATATTCAGCCTCAATGGTGGCGGTCGCGGTCATTTCTTGCTTGGAACTCTTCCAGCTGACTGGACTTCTATTTAAGGTGAACATGAATCCTGATATTAACTTTGAGTCATCTATATCTGACTGAAAACTAGAATCAGTGTAACCTTCTAGTTTCAGCTCTCCAGCATCGTATACAAGAAAGATATACTTAGTCATATTCAAGTACTTAAGGATCATCTTCATAGTCTTCCAGTGCTCCTTACCCAGAAGGACTGATATCTGCTCATGACACTCAGAGCATGTGCAACATCAAACCTCGTCCATAGCATCCCATATATTATGCTTCCAATAGTAGATAAATAAGGTATACGAGATATCATTTCTCTCTCCTCGAGAGTCTTAGGTAATATACACTTCGAGAGAGAAATGCCATAACTCATAGGCAGATATCCCCTCTTGGATTCATCCATGCTAAACATTTTTAGCATCTTATCTATGTTTGTGGATTTAGAAAAATCGATCATCCTTCTATAACTATCTCTATACATCTTTATACCTAGTATGAATGATGCATCTCCCAAATCCTTAATGGAGAATTGGTTAGACAACCAAGTCTTAGTTGACTACAACATCCCTACATCATTCCCAATGAGTAGAATGTCGTCAACATACAACACAAAAAATATAACTAGAATCCAACCTTCTTGTAGACACAAGGTTCATTTTAGTTTTTATGGAAACTAACATTTTGATTGTCTCATCAAATTGAATGTTCTAGCTTTGGGAAGCCTACTTGAGTCTAAAAATTGATATTTGGAGTTTGCAAACCTTTTTCTCGCTCCATGTGGATATAAAGCCCTCAAGTTGCCTTATATGGATCTATTTCTTAATGTTCTTATTAAGAAAGATAGTCTTCATATCCATTTGTTGTATTTCATAGTTATAATATATTGATATAGCAAGTAGTATTCAGATGGATTTAAGCATCTCTACTAGCAAAAAGTTTTCCTCATAATTAATTCATTGCTTCTAAGTATAACCTTTTGCAACCATTCCTTCTTTGTAGGTCACCACCTCTCTATTTACTTCAAGTTTTCGCTTGTAGACCCATTTGCAGCCAATAGGAGCTATTTCCTGTGGTGGGTCCACCAAGATCCATACCTCGTGGAGTACATTGAGTCCATCTCAGATTGAATGGCATCTTGCCAACTTTCCAAAATAATGTATAACATCATCTTTCCATAAGTCCTTAGATTACTATCTAAGGAGAGATCCTCTTCGTTCTTCTCTAACAAAAAATCATACCTCTCAGGTGGCTTTGAGATTCTTTCGGATTTTCTAGGAGGTTGTGTGCTAAAAGGACCAGCCTTAGCTGGTTGGTCCATTACTGAATCTGTTTGGGACATCTTGCAGTTCTTAAACTTCTTCAAGTTCCACGACTTTACCATTTCTATCCAATAGAAATTTCTCCTGTAAGAAGATAGCATTTCTCGAAACAAACACCCTTTGTTTTGAGGAGTCGTAAAAGTAGTATCTAATAGATTCTTTTGGGTACCCCACAAACTTGCACAAATTAGATCTCATATCCAATTCATCTCCCACTTGCTATTTCAAGTAAGCAGCACACCCCCATATCCTAAGGTATTTGTAGGAGGGTGGTTTCCCACATCATATCTCATATGGTGTTTTGGGCACCAATTTTGTTGCCACTCTATTCAATAGATATGTCGCCGTTTCTAAGGTATAGCCCCAGAATGAAAGAGAAAGTCCAATAAAACTCATCATCGATCAAACTATGCCTAACAAAGTTTGATTCCTACACTCCTTAATGTCGTTACGTTGAGGAGTAGTTGGAGGAGTCCACTGAGAGAATCATATTCTCATTTAGATAATCATTAAACCTTATGCTCAGGTATTCACCTCCTCGATCTAATCAAAGAGCTTTAATATTTAGCCCAGTCTGTTTCTCCACTTCACATCTGAATTCCTTGAACTTTTCAAAGGCTTCAGATTTGTTACTCATTATGTACACATAACCATACCCAGAATAATAGTCGGTAAAGTTTATGAAGGAATGATAGTTCCCTTAAGCACTAACACTTAGTGGCCCGCATACATTTATATGGATCAAATCCAATAGATCTTTGGGTCATTCTACTTGTCCAGCAAATGGAGTTTTAGTCATCTTTCCTTTAAGACATGATTCACATGTTGGCATTCCTTGCTCATTCTCAAGATTGAACAATTGGGCCAACTTATGGATTCTCTTCTTAGAGATGTGACCTAATTTATCATGCTATAAGAACTTAGAACTATGATTATCTAATTTTCTTTTATCTTGTTGAATATGTAGCATGGAATTTGCAGTTGTATAAATTATTTGTCAATGTACTAACATAAAAACCATGGAACATTTCCATCCTTTGATCTTTTAATCAAACTTTCCCTATCTAACATAAATTCCATTCTTAATGTTGTTTAGTACTAAGGTAAATAATTAAAACTACTCCGATTCTATTTAGAGTTAGGTGAATTATTTCTTTAGGTAATGAAGCAACATTTTCTTTACCCCAAGCCAAAGGATCGTCCTCTTAGTCTCATTTTTCATGTTATTTTGCAACTCTTTTCAAAGATAAGATCATATCCGGTATCCTATACCCAAGAAAAATTGTCAATGCTGATGGTATTCTTCTTGTCATCCCTTGCAATTATTTTGCAAAGATAGAATCAATATCCAGTATCTAATACCTAAGAAAATTTTTCAATGTCGACTATTGACTTCAACAAAATATAAGTTTGAAATAGAACCTTTTCTAATTCAAAACTCTATTTAGAACATTTTTCTAAATTATTAAGCAAGTTAATACTTGCATTCCTCTTTCAATGCCTAGTTTCCCGCAGTAGTAGTATGAACCTATCTTATTTGGATTAATCCCCTAACTTTGCTGACTAGAATCTCCTATAACTCTTCATAAGAGGTCCTTCTTAACAATTATAAAAGATTCTCTATAAATTTTTGTAGAATGTGTAATGGGAGATGCTTTCAAACCTTTTATGAGAGTTGTTTCTACAATTATTATAGAAACTCTCTTTTGCACATTTCTTAACCTCTTAAATTCAAGAACTATTCTCAAATTTCAAGAGCAATCTTGATAAATTGGAACTTAGTGGCATTTATTGATGTTTAGAATAGTAGTGGATTTAAAATTGATAATCAAATATCCTGAGCGAGACAGAAAATGAGCTTTCTTTCAAAATTATATTCATTTATAATAAGATTTTTAAATTACAAGTGTCTCTCACTATTTTATTCTAATTCTATCAACCCTAATGGCAATTCGGGAAATCATATTTTCTAGTAGGCTTGAGGCCCGATCAATATGTCGTATGCCCTAATTTTATAAGCCCATAAAATATATTAAAAGGTGGTTAATTTTTAATGATTGTATCTTTATACAATCCCAAAATATTTTACCTCACTTCTTCCCATGTACCCCAATTTTATGATCTCATATCGTACTAAATGTCAAGCAAGACCCATCAAACCTCCATGTAGATGAAGAATCAAAATGTTCCATAACTCATGGCCAAAGTAGAGACGAGTCCATCCTATGGGCATCTCTATGCTTAGTAGAGATCTCAGCTTTCCATCATAAAGTCATCCCACGACTCATTGCCAATGACTAAATGAGGTAGCATCATCATGTTATCTACTTTTGATGGTAGCCATGTATTATTAGGTCCAACCCAACTTTGTCCATATGTGCTTGAAATCGAATTTGTTTTGAAAAATTCTTAACTTGATTTCAAAAAAAAACTCAAGTAGGGTTCATTTTGCCAATACCTCATCATATTCAATTTAGTTTGTTTATTTAATGTGTATATTTTTCAAATGAGCACAAACATGTCTTATGAAAGCATTAAATAAATCCTTCGTGTTCATCTAATACATACATAAACTTGGGATGACCGTAAGCCAACCTATGCGACCCATTTGAGTTAAAAATGGGTCTAGGTCAATCTAAGGGTAATAAAATGGTAAGAGCCTATACTTTTACATGTTTGTATCCCATGCATACATAGATCTTGTATTAAGAGCCTCCTCCATGGTTCTCTTCTTTGTCCATCAAAAACCAAAAAAAAAACACCTTACCCCGAATGTTTACTCTCATTATAGAAAATAAAATACATCACAAGAGTGAATAAAAGGTTCACAGACCCTATTTTAAAATTCAAAGCATTAAATTCCAATCATATTGGTCAAAATGCCCTATGACCCATACATGCTTAAAATTACATCACATGAATTTAAAGCATATAAATTTACCAATCTTAAAAAGACTTGAACAATTTTTTTTTATTTTCAAGAAAAATAATTTTTCATAAATTTTAAAAATTAACAATTAATTTAAAAATCCCAAAAATCAAAAAATTTTGCAAAACCATATTTTAACACATTGCCCAACATGACATCAACCCATCGAGTGCCAAGCACCCAACGCTTGCATGCAAGGCTTCTTGCCCACGTGCAGCACCTCTGCCTACAAACAACGCACATGGGAGGTAGCCCATGTGCACATTCAGCTGACAGTGCTCCTACCCTTAGCGAACAACGACGACGGTGGTTCGGCAGTGGTGGTGGTATGCTCATCGTGTTGCGATTTTAACATTTAAAATCACAATTTTGCAAAAATCAAACATGCTCAATATTATATACACAACAACAATCCGTATTTATCAAATAAATACAAAAACAAATCCAAAAATAACATATCAAAAATACGAAACCATGCTCTGCTGTAGGGTGTGCACAATCCAATTTAAAAATTAATTTAAAATAAAAACATGCAATAATAATTATTGCATCACCTTGAGTTTGTAGCAATTCTAACGATCGCATGTTTTTTATTGTTTTACAAAAATAATGTAAATAAAGTTTCAAATTTTACCTTTTGTGTGCTCCGGTTGATGTAGGGTGTGTAGCAACCAATTGTTATGGATCACTTAATGAAATAGTTCACAAAGGATACAATGATCTCCCCTCCAAAGAAAGTCCACAAATTTTGACAAAAACACAGAATTAAAACCCCGCTAGTCATTTTAATTTCTTTCTAATCTAGTTTGAAGTGCTTTTGTGAGTGTTAATTCCTAATCCAATTTGTGAAGTTAAGAATTCAATACGTACATAATCAAATAAGACACTTTGATTATGTTAGAAGAGGTTGTTGGGAGAGAAAGAAGAGTGAAGTGAGAAAATAATTTTTCTCTTATTTTTTATGTAGTGGCCAAAATTTAGGATAAATTAATTCCTTTAAATTTTTGGCCACTTCAAGTTATATGGGCGCATGAAAATTATGCCTAAATTTTCATCCTTTCCTCATATTTCCCATGTATTAAAATTGGTTGTTTGGTAGAGTCAAACTATCCAAAAATAACCAACTCAATCAACTCCCATTCTTGAATATATGTGGCTAATTTGGTCGACTTCTACAAGCCATAAAATCTGCCCTCTCTCTCTCCTCTTGATTGTCTTGGACTCTTCCAATATAATCAAGATAGATATCTTGTATCTTTCCATATCTTCATAAGATAATTGTATTATCTTATTTAAATTTCCTCTTCCAATAATTCAAGTGGGCCTCAAATAATAAGTCACTTTGATTTTGGTCTTAGACTTTTACAAAGTTCATTAATTAATCCAATTAATTAATTTACTTATATTCAATTAATTGATCCAATCAGTTAATTACATCACTTCAAGTGGGCTTTCTAATCTTGTTAGGTTCAATTAAATAATCTCATTACTTAATTAAATAACTAATTCAACCGATTGAATTAATTTAAGCACCCAAATTAATTATGTTCATTAATTAATTGAATCCAACTATTTTAATTAATTACTAGATTAGAAAAGCTCCATTCCGATTTATGTGTGACCCTTTAGGTTCATAACTAAATTAGCAGTGGGTTTGCAATATTTGCAACTTGTGAATATCTTTTATTCTGATTAATTAATCTAAAATTAACTCATTAATTTTAAAAACCTCACAAACCATGGAAAACACCTAGCAAGTGTATCATAGTTTCTAGTCTCAAGTGAAATAGTCAGCGAACCTATTTCAGTTACGAGTATCATACATGTAAGGTCCTTCTGTCATGAGTCTAGAGAGTGGATTATAAATTGAAACCCTAAATAACTCAAAAATATAATCTAATTTCAAGTTCCAATGACTCATGATGAATGTGTTTTCATCCTACTTGGGCTATTATCTTAGAATCATGAATTATGAAAACATAGGAGATTCACTTATTCTAAACAAGTGACAGATTCTATGTTGTCCACTCATTAACCTTCATAACCCTTTTGTGATTGTCATGCAATCAGAAGACATATCAAAATGAGGCAGGGCGTACATAAGGCTACTATGTTGCCTCAAATCTGAGGACTAATCATGTACTACCGTAATATAAAAATTCTTATTTCGACTAATGACGTCTCTAATTAAGAATCTCTAGCAGGCCTGTTCAATATACTTGTTCTCTAACAAGTACCCGCATACACATAATAACATCGCTACGTCGATGCCTATGGAATGAGACATTCTTCTCAGTCAAGTATACATCATATGTTTAGATCTTATTGGGATATTTGATGTCCCGTCTCAAAAAGCCCTCGATCCGAAACTAGTTTACGACCAGTGCCATATAGGCATGTTTCATGATTGCCATCATATGTGCGATCATGTCCCATAACTAAATTTGATCTATGGACTTTATCTAATGTAAAAGAAAATAAATGCAAAGCATAATATAAAGAAGGTACCTTTCGATTAATATGTTTCAAAAAAGATCATTTACAATATATAAGAGTAATAGACGGCCAATCTAATTGGTGCATCAGACACTACTCTAATAGTAATCATGTATAAAGGTCATATCTTAACATTTCACCCTTTGTACTTAATCTTATTTACTCAATAGGACTCCGCGTATTTATATTAGGGTTGTCATCCAACCTGATCTCATAGTTCGAGTCAACCCGATCACCCACAGTAGATTATGTTACACATCTCCAATAAAGGACAGTCGAGATGCCACCATATATCTAATACTGATGTTCTCAGTCGTTATCAACGCCTATAAAAATTCTCCCACTACTATAGTAGATGAGTAACACACTACAATAGTAGATGAGTAATATGACATTTAATCTTCTACTTATATTTTTGGTATTTAGTTCTTTATCATTTGAGAATTTGATCAGATTTAAGCATCGGAGAATTTTAGCTGGCGGTGAACCCAACAAACCTAACATGTCTTGGGTGTACATTAACATTAGCTTGTGTAACACCCCCTCCCCCAACACTAAATATAGATATTGATATAACAATAATTTTGACAAGGTAGCACATATGTGTGCATTTGTGTGTATATATATATATATATTATTTTTTTTGTCAAATGTAGCACTTTGAGAAAACTGTAAAATATTTTCTCACATATAACCCTATATATAGAAAAATCATCATTCATATAAAAACAAAACACCCATCACAGTCACGCTATTCTCAAACTTATTTACTATAAAATTTCAAGAGTTATATAGAACACCACATCCTAAAGTTATAATACGATAGATTCAAAATTTAAAATAATAGCTTATACTTTCATAAGAAGTAAGGACATTTTGCATTTTGTAACCTTTTACATATAGACAACAATTTACACAATAATAATAATTGTAAAAACTAGAATATGCCCACAACACAACCCAATAGGTCGTCATCCATGTACATTAATTCTCAAAACCTGTAGAAACCCACAACAACTTGCCCAGTAAGTCTATGACATCAAGTATCACCAGGCTCACCTACATAAACTATATGACCTAATGCACAACAAGTAAAGATTATGCATGTCAAAGAATAATCTACAATATCAAGTCATGCATCTCAAAATATTATGCCCACAATGCAATTCCATGCATCAAATCATTTCTCTCAAAATTATTTTTTTCTTAGACCCCTGACCAATGCTACTATCCCATGCACCGAAAAAGAGCTCTGCACACCACCATAATCCAATAGCCAATAATGATATAAGTATGCAAATCCATGCATACTAGTACACATGCAAATCCATGCATGCTTCGGTGCACTAGTAGTGGTCAGCAAAATATTTTTCTTTCTCAGAATCATGTTGTGCAATGCAAGATTTATCACAATACTCATATATGATGCATGCACATGCCAATGCCCATGTATGTATGCTCAATGGACATGAATGACAGTAATGTGTGCCCTCTGCTATGCACATATGATCTGTGGTATTACATATAAATCACACATTTACTATGTCTATGCATTGTAGTTGCAAATGAATCTTTACTTATCTTTGATCGGTTGTGTGTTACTTCTAGATTTCTTAAGTATTACTCCCCAACCCTAGATGTAAAATAATCTATAAAAATACAAGATATCAATCACCATCCTCAATTAACAAGTTCATTATACCTAATGTAGTATAAAGATCTTGAACCTTAATTTAACTAAACAACCTTACCACTTAGAAACTATAGCCGAATACAGCCTTCTACACACCTTTGTTCCACATCTTAAATATATAATAACCTCATGTAATTGATGTATTATAACTCTCATAACATCCCCCTAAATGTAAGGGATCAAATGCACCACATCTATGTTGATACATGTTAATGAACTAAATGAGACAGATTCACAATTTTATATTTTTTTTGTTATCACATTAATTTCCATGATGATTTTGACCCCAACAGACATATTCATTCACTCCCCAATTTTTATCACACTTATATAACATACAAAAAATATAACCATATTATACAATGGCAAAAACTCATGGATATAGCTTCCCAAGTTCAGCTCCGTTCACAGCATACTGAAATAGATTTTTCCTACCATGACAGTTTTACGCACTTTATGACATTAATGGTTTTGGCACCCTTACGTATATTTAATAAATCCCAAATTTTTACCACACATAGAAAACATATACACAGAGACAACTAGGTTATAGTCGTTCCAAAACTAATGGATTTAATGCTTCAAAACCAATCCCCTTCACTCAGGACATAATCTGAAATTCGATGGTGATAGTTTTTGAGCATCTCTTCAATATCATGCCCTATTTCAATTTCTAACGAATGAAAATTTATTCCAATACTCTTAAATCCTATATGAACATGTATAGCATCATATTTATAGGTTTTATTCAATATACCATACACTTTTGAAGCCTAAAACACAAGAAAACAGTAAGGTAACAGTTTCTGCCATAAGTATTTTCTATTAAGTGTTTGTCATCAAAATCCTTTTCTTTTGTGCACCAAAGTCTAACTAAAAACTTTCTAACACTTTTATAAGAGATAATGACATCTTAATACACAATAAAACCTTTCAGAATAATTTGAAAACCAAAAGCAAAATCATAGGTAAGTGTCACCTATGCAGATTTTAAGGTTAAATTTGATGGTAATCACTTCTCCTTTACTTTTCTTGCTTTTATTTCAATTTGGAATCAATTTGAAGCACTTGAAAACCTTAAGATGTGTGTTTGGAAGTTGAAAATGACTGAAATAAGGGCCTGGTCGTGGCTTAAGGGTGAAGAAAAGCTTGAGATGGCACTTGAGGTGCTTGCTTAAGCTTGGTAGCAAGCATGAGGTGTCAAGTTATGGTATAAATCTAACCTTTCACCCATCTTTCAAGCCTAGATTAGATGTATCTTACTATACATTAATTTTATTGCCTCCTATTTTAATTTCCATAAGATCCCATAGGTAATTTATAGGTTAATTTCCTATCCGTTCATTTAATTTCTTACCCAATTGTCACACGATTCTTGAATAATTGTCCATATTAAAAATTATATAATCTTATACATAAATGAATATTGTAATATCACCTTTCAATCATAGTATCTTCTGTCCAATGTCCCAAATATTCAATTTACCCATATATACTTTTGAAATACCTAGATGAAATCGAATCAAACTCCATAAGCTTACTAGTAACACTTTTAACACTTTCAAAATTACAATCTATATATCCCATCTATATCTAATATTAATCAACCTCATTTTCTTCTTGTTTCAATATAAAATCAACTACTTATATTAGAAAATTCAATAACTAATATCGTGCAAGAGTTTCAAAATTAAGTTTAATATTCAAGAATGTCATATAAAATAAAATAAATTATGCAATGTCAATAGAAATGCAAGTAGCATATAAAATTAGCACGTAATACATGAATTATATTGGTCAAGTGAGTAGTGTGAGGCATGACTATTACAGCTTGTACTAAGTTCCGAACTTAGCTACATCAGCAAGGTAATCAGCTAAAAATTAGGAACAGTATGTTCTACATATTGCAACTGTTGACTATACTATGTTAAGTTATGAAATTTCTTGAAAAATAGATTGTGTCCATCTTATAAATTTGTGAATAACTTTTAAAATGTTAGGATCTTTTCATCTCTAAATTAGATGCATTATTCCTAAGAGTGTGCAATTCAATATTTATGTTTTATGTGTACTAGTTTAAATACATACTGGAAACTAAAAGTATTAGGAATGAGAACTACACTACAAAATAGGTTTATTGAAGAGAAAAAGGGAGAATCATAATAAATACATCAAAGATATTCTTGGAGGTATTAAGTATGGAAATATGGTACTCATAATCACTATTTTCAAATTTTCATGGTAATATTGTTAGAGTCGAATGCCCAGCGCCCCAATTAGATTGGTTGTATTATACTCTTTTTCTTTTGTAAAAATAATCTTATATGAAATTATATTAATAAAAAGGCATTTTCTCTTTCTATGTTTTGCATCTTTTATTTCTGTACATTAGATAAAGTCCTTAAACCAAATTTAGCTATGGGGCATGATCGCGCATATGATGGCGATCATAGAATATGTATCTAAGGCTTTATTTTTGAATAAGTTCTGATTTGATAGTATTTTGAGATAGGACTTCAAATTGCTCCGTAAGATTTGCACATACAATGCATGCTTGTAAGACGAGAATACCATATTTCATTGACATTAGAATAGAGACACAAGTGCATGTATGTGGGTGCTTGTTAGGGAACAAGTACACCAAACATGGCCCGCAAGAAATTCTTAGCAGGAGGCGTATCGAAATAAGAATTTCTGTGTTGCGATAGTTCATGGCTAGTTCTCGAACTTGAGGCACGATGGTAACCTTTTGTACATCCTGCAGTACTTTGATATATCTTCTGATTGTTTGACAGTCACAAAAAGGGTATGTTGAGTATTACACTGGTGTGCATAGAGGTTTGTCAGTGGCCAACTTAGAATTCGACACCTATTTTATTAAACAACAGAATCTCCTATATTTTCATAATTCGTGATTCAAAAACCTTGGCCAATGCAGGATGAATCATGAGTCATCAAGAATCATTGAACTTAAAATGGGATCACAGTTATTGAATCATTTAGGGTTTCAACTTATAATCCATGTCCTACATTCAATCGAGAGATTAGCTATCAAAAGGATCGTACATGTACGGTACTCACAACTGAAATAGGTTTACACGTTATTTTACTTAAGACTAGTTTGTCATGATTACTTGTTAGGTGTTTTCATGGATAGTAAGGTTCTTGGAATTAAGGAGTTAATTCCAAACAGATTAATTAATTGGAATAATTGTTATTCATAAATTGCAAATCTTACAAGCCCACTACTAAATTAGTAATAAATCTAAAAGAGTCACACATCTTTATGGAAAGTAACATTTCTAATTTTGAAATTTATCCAATAGTTGGAAATTAATTAATTAATATTGATTAATTAATTAAATAAGGGCTCTATTTAATTTAATAGTTAAATTAAATTATTCAATTAAGTAATTAAATTATTTAATTGGATCTAATTTGATTAGGAAACCCAATTGGAGTAAATTATAATTAATCAGTTGGATTGATTAATTTGGGATTAAATCAAGTGGATCGATTTATGGATTTTTAAGTCCAAACCCAAAAATTAATGTGGATCACTTTAAAAGCCCACTAGAGTATGAGAAGAATAAATTAAATAAATATAATTTATTTAATTAACATATTTATAAATAAAGAAATAAAGTGACCAATTTTTATCCTATAAAAATTGGCCACTAGAATTTATTTTATATATAAATATATTTTTGGTATATATTTGATATATATCCATCTTTATATTATTTGAAAAGTTCAAATTAATATCAAGAATGTATGTAGACAATTTTGATGATTAATGTAGTATCAAACAAGTCCACAAATGTTGGAGAGAGAAAAAGATGAGTTATTGAAAGATTTAGAATCCTTTCAAAATCAAACTTTGAAATAGTTCAAAATTGACAAATTTTCCAAGAGTTGGAGTAGGAACAAATTTTCAACCCCTATTTATAGGGAGGGCCGAAAATTACCATACTACTTAGCAAAACTATTATTTTTTTAAGTCTTCCATTTTCTCTCCAAGAAAAAAAAAAGAAAAGAAAGAAAGAAAATATGTTTTCTTTAAATCTTGATTTTCTTGTTCTTTAAAAAAGAACTAGTTTCTTGATATTCTCTTTATATATAAGTTTCAAAAACTTAAAGAATCAATATTTATTGTTCTTGAAAGTTTGTTCTTAATCCATCAATTGGATCAAAAGATAAAATTTACTCCGAATCTAGATTAGTAAACGATTAAAAGGATACTAGCGAATCCTTTTAATCGGTATTATTTTTCATATTGTGGGTCTGATAGAGAGGACATACTTAGATCCCTACGAGTTTTGAGAATTTTGATAAGCAATTGATTGCTTAATTCCTTATAACAACTGGAGTGCACAAAACGTACAATCCAAATTAATATATTTGTTTTATATATATTCACTTGAATAAATGCGATCGTTAGAATCGCTTATGAATCGAGGGAATAAATTTATGTTTAATAAAATTTTAATTTTTCACCACGCATGCGCATGCGATTATAGCGAACACAATAGTGGTATTAGAGCTACGGTTTCGCTTATTCAGTGAATTTTAAATTTATATATGCATGTTTTTAAATTTTTTAAATTCATGTTTAGTATGTAAAATTTGATTTTGCATAATTTCAGCAATTGATAATTGGGAATTTTTTTAATTGGGAATTGTTTTAATTGCTTATTTGAATTGTTTAAATATTAAAATCAGAAAATGGACGCGAAGAAATGGGTTGCGCGTGCATCAGGTGTGGGATACCTGACGGCTACACTTAGCTTTGGGCACACTACGCGTGCACAATAGGCAGCCTTCGTACTACTCGTCACGTCATTTTTCCCAAGTCCATTTTTTTATTTTCTTGAATTTTAAAATTAAATGTTAATTTTAATAATTTCTAAAAAATTATTTTTCAACAAATTAAAAATTATCCAAGTCAAAAAATGCATTTAACCACTTAATAAAGTTACATGTTTTTTATTGCATGTGATGTTAATTATGATCATGTATAGGATGATCATAAACTATTGGACCAATGTAATTGATTTTATTTAATATTTTTGAATTTTAAAATGAGGCTTACGAGCCTTTTATTCTATCTATGTAAATTATTTAATTTTCTGTAAAGAGAGTAGAATAGTTGGCGAGATTTTTCTTTTTCTTTGGAAGATAAAGGAGTATCAAGAAAGAGGTTCCAAAGAAGGTCCATGTTTGTATGGCATACAATTATGTAATAGAATAGGTTTTATTCTATTTTATTACTCTTAAACTGACCTTATGTCCATTTTTGGCTCAAATAGACCGCATAGGACTGGTTTATAATCATCCAATTATTTAAGTATGTATTAGACTCATGTTTAGGATTTTATTTATTACTTCTATGCTTGCACAATAATATTATGATGTCATGCATTAAATAACCAACCTAATTTAAATTATGATAAAGTTTTAGATAAAATTAAACCCCACTTAATTTAAGAAAATTAAGTAAAAGAATTTTTTAGAAAATTCGATTTCAAATAAAAATGGACAAGTTAGGTAAGACCTATCGTTCCATGTCTACCATCAAAGGTAGAGACATAACAACCGCTACCATACTTGATCACTAGCCATGAATCGTGGAGTTGTCTTGTATTGGAAAGTTGTGATCTCTACCAAGCAGTGAGATGCTCATGGGATGGAATCATCATTATGTTAGCCATGAGTCGTGGGACATCTTGATGCTCTATCTACACAAACGTTTGATGTGTATTGTTTGACACTTAGTACCATATGGGTTCATAAAATTGGGGCATATGAAAAGAGGTGAGGCAAAACAAACTTTAGGATTGTATAGTGATACAATCGTCAAAGAGTTAACTGCCGATAGAAATATTTAATGAGTTCATAAAATTGGGGTGTGAAATATTTTTGTTGGACCTCAAGCCCATTGGGAAATTCGATTTCTTGAAATTCCATTAGGGGAGATGGAATTCGAAGAAAATAATGAGAGACATTTAGTATTAAAGACCTTATATTAAATGAATATGTTTTTTCCATAGTTTACTCATTTTTTGCTTCGTGCATGTTTTGTAGATTTTTCTACTAAAATGGCAAAAAATCCACTTGCGACAATCCTTAAACAAAACAAATTAATTGAACCTAATTTTATCGATTAGCTAAGAAACCTTAAGATAGTTCTTCAATCTGAGAAGACAGCATATGTCCTCGACGCCACACCTCCTTCGGTTCTACTGAGATACTAGCGAATCCTTTTAACTGGTGTTATTTTTCATATTATGGACTCGATAAAAGGGAGACACTTGGGTCCCTATGAGTTCTAAGAGTTCTGATAAGCAATTGATTACGTTATTCCCTACAACAACTAGAGTGCATGAAAGGTACAATTTGAATTAATATATTTATTTTATATATATTCACTTGAATAACCGCGATTGTTAGAATCGCTTTCGAATCGAGGGGATAAATTTATTTGATAAATTTATGTTTGATAAAATTTTAATTTTCCATTGTCCATGCCCCTATGATTATAGCGAACACAACAAATATAAGGTATTTTTGACATTAAGTTCAATCCCATTTGATGCAGGGTATATCTTTTTGTTTATATTCACTGAACGCAGAGTATAACTTTTCAGTTCAAGATAGGTAAAATTGCAAAATTGATCTCGTAACCAAGGGGGTAGTGAAAAAAATCCTGATGTAATTTTAAACTTTGATTTAGTTTTGTACCTTTTATTTACTCTCGGATTGAGTCCTAAATTGACTGAGAATTTCCTATTTGACTGGAAAAAGTCACATGCATCGCACGTGACACAAAAAATTTAGGGGTTTTTTGAATTCCAATAATTTTTTCCAAGGTATATGGAACCCAACACATGTGGTGTCGATGTAGAAATGAATTAAAGCTGACATGGATTAAATTGCACAACTCACCAACCATGTTAGAAAAAAAAAAAGCTATGTGGCATAGTTTTTGGAGTAAAAACCCTAAGACTAACATCCAAACACCCATTCTGTCTTATTCTCTGCAAAAAATAATCAAAATCCCTTACCAAACCCTAAACACTCTCAAATATCCATAAACTCTCAATTTTTCTTAAACCAAAAAATCATAATCAAACCTTATCAAATGGACGAACCCTAGGCCATAGAGTTTTCATAGCACAATGGTATTTGTTTATAGTAGTAGACATTTGGGTTTGGGTACTACACCGTAAGTTTTTCTTGCTTTTTTGAAGAAATATTTGAAATGTTTAGTTTCATAATTGTGAAATAATGCCTGATACATTTTGGGAATCTAGCATTTTTGTTGTTTAGTCCATTCTTAGGAAAATCCCCAATATTTTGAAAGGATGTGGACCATAACTATTTAGATAAAGTGATTATCTCACTGTCCCACAAATCTAAAAAGTATTCTATCACTTTGGTGATGCGTTATGGAAGGGGTGTTTCGTACATTACCTGTGGCGGAATATATATAGGTGAGGATAACAAAAAAGTGTATGACTGGGTAGGGGCAAGGATAATGTCATATGCCCATATACAAGAGTTCAATGATAAACTAGGTTTAGAAGATAGTAGAAGATTCTACATTATTATTAATACAGGCTTTAAGCTTTTAACTGATGATAATGTTGTTAATTATTAGTCAAATAAACATGTTCTCTATAGGGAAATGCATGTTTGCATAGAGCATAAGAATGATACCCCATTAATGCCTAGTCAACAAGATTCTTTTGGGATAAATTGAATGAAAAAATATTGAAAACATACCAAAGAAAGATGAGACTATCTGATAGGGAGGATGATAGTAAGAGAGATGACACTAAACCTGATAATGAGGTTGATAGTAAGGGAGATAGTGTTGAGGTCAATTTGGGGTCTGTGGTAGAGGGTGATGTTGGTAAGGGGCAATAATGGGAATGTGAGATAGGGAGGGAAATGCAAGGGTACAAAATGATGACAATTAAGACTAGATTAATAATGATTCATTATTTAATAGTGATTGTGATATGGGGAATAAGATTATTGATGATGATGAATTATTTCAAAAAAATATAAATCAAGAGGAGGGAGGAATTGGAGGTGATACAGAGAACATAGGTAATAAATCAAGTGAGTCTAGTGAGAGTGGTGAGGAGGATTTGGTTGATAATAACATTGACTTTTGATGAGTATAAGGTGTCTGATGAAGATGGAAAGGAGATTAAGCACCCAGTTTTCAATCCTGTTTTGATATTTGACCCACATTTTGAGAAGGTATGATATTAGGTACTAAGCAAGACTTTAGGAAGGCCATTCAATCCATACAATAAGAACAAAAAGAACTTTGAAATTCATAAAAAAATGATAAAATCAGAGTGTACGTGAGATATGCAGAGGAGGATTGTGATTGGAGGATCAACACTTTGAAAATAAAAGGATGAGTTGGCACTCCAAATTAGAGAGTATAACATAAAAAATTCATGCCCACTAACCTTTCTTGTGAAAAATGTCAAAACAAATTGGTTGAGTGAAAAGTATATTCAAAAATTCTAATCAAATCCAAAAAAGAATGTCAAGGGCTTTAGGGTTGATGTGATTAATGATATTAGGTGTCATGTGTCAAAGGTTAAGCCTATAGAGAAAAACGTTAAGACTTGTCAATGATTGAGAGCAATCCTAACATCCAATACTCAAAACTATGTGACTATGCTAAAAAACTTAGAAAAACCAACTCAAGGTTCACTATCATTTTGGGTACTGATGAGCAGAATGGAGAGATAGCTTCAACAAGTTTTATGTTTGTTTTGATGCATTAAAGAATACATTAATTAAGAATGTTGAGTACAAGGGTTTAGCCTTTAAAAATATATTGTGGAGGATAGCCGAGGTTACTACAGTAGATGAGTTTAAAGTAAGAATAAGAGAGATGAGGGCCTTGGATTAAAATGTAGCAGATTGGTTCAATGACAAGCCTCTAGCCCGTTAGTCTATGTCTCATTTCAGTGAGGGTCCTAAGTGTTACATGCAATTAAATAATGTGTGTGAAACTTTTAATAGTAACATTTTAGATGTCAGAGAGAAGCCAATCACCATAATGCTAGAGTGGATTAGGGAATGTATGATGAAAAGGCTTCAAGAAAATAGAGATAGGGCTGAGGCTAAATGGAAAGGAAATTTGTGTCAAAAAATAAGAAAAATCTTTGACAAACATATAAACAAGTTGGTTGATTGTATCCCTATCAAGGCAGATTATAGGCGTAATAGATTTTCTATTTTGATGGTACTCAATACTCTATGGACTAGGAGAAGTTTAGTTGTACATATAGGATGTGGGGGTTGAGGGGGCATTCCTTACAAACATGCCATCAATGCTATTTACAATCAGAATGAATTGTCAGAGTACTATGTTCATAGATTTTACACTGTAGACACTTACAAACATGTATATACACCTGCAATCATGCCTATTACTTGTAAGCAACTTTGGGGTGAGATAATGTACATTCTTCCATTATCTCCTAATTTTAGAAGAGGTGTAACCATACGTTTTTAGGTAAGAAGAAGGGAGTCTGATGAGCCAAATGTAAAGCAAAAGAAGAGAAACAAAGAAAATGCTACACTGAAGCTGAAATGATAAAAATACTCTATTAAGTGTAGGACTTGTGGAACCCCTGGACGTAATGCTGCAACTTATCCATGGAAAGATGGAAGTGAAATAGCTAATACCTTACTTAGAAGTGAAGCAGCCAATGCCAATCTGGATAATGTCACACTGCGGATGGATACCACAATGATAGAGGTGTTTGGTGAACCAAATTCCTTAAACCAGGCAAGAAAAAAAAAACTGATGGTAAGTTGTTGTTTTTATTTTTAAAATTTGCTTGTAATTTGATATATTACACATTCTAAATATAAATTTGTGTGTTTGTAGGTGAGAAAGAAAAGTATTGCTTCTAAATAGTCTGCTGCATCAAGTGGTCACAATGGAAAAATGTAAGTTTAGATGTTAATATACACTGCTATGGATTTAAAGCAAGTACTTGAATGTTATTTTTGTTTCTTGCAGGTGGAAAATGGCCACACAAGACCATTCTGATCTCCAAGGCCAGCGACCGGCCCCTGCTGTAGCTTCTACAAGCCAACCTCCACCTCCTTAACCTCCAGTAAGGCCACCAATTTTACCACCATCTGGACAATCTAGATTGGAGAATGAACCTGTCGAATTGGAAATAAATTTAAGTCAAGCATCATGTTCATTTCAATAGGTTGCAATGCTACAATTGTTAGGTCCTTCCATGTACCAACAATTGCAGATGTCAAAAAGCACTCTGATGCCAAATATGCCACAAATAGCCCCACTTGCACCAAGGCTTCATATCAGGGCACCTCCACCAATCACTGGTGGACATTTTAGTCCATGATCTACATTTAGAAGCATCAGCACTTAGTCTTCTAAAGTTAAGCAAATTATAGTGGAAGGGGGGAAAAAGTACTTGGACATTTCAAACATGACTTCAACTTTGTCTCAACCAAGTCAAAGTAGTAGGAGAGCCAAAAAGGCTGATAGAAATGTCAAGTAGTATATGCGTGGTACTATGAAATTTTTTGGCAAAGTAAAGTGATGTGAAGTAGTTTTGTCTCTTTGATGAACAAGCTAGAAATGTGAAGTAGTACTTGTCTTTTTGATAAGTTATGTGATGGCAAATGAATGGTGAACAATCTGTTTTGGATGTTGTTTTTTGAATGTGTCAATGAATTCTGTTTTGAATCAATGCAAAAAAAATAAAATTAATTCCAATACAGGTTTTATACTTTTTTTTTTTTTTGCAATGAGTTTATTCATCTTGCAATACATTCTTTTTTAATCAATCCTGCAAGGTTGTTTTTGAATGGCAATGTAGGGTCCGTCCTTGCTTTTTTTGCAATGAGTGCCATTCTATTTTCCAATACATTTTTTTGCTATGAATGCATATCATGCATTGTACTCAAAAGGTATAATGCAAAATTAAAAATAAATCCTTCTACAAGATATAATGTATGGCATTCACAGGTTAATACTTAACATTGTCAATCACTACTCCATTACAACTACATACATCCCCCTTCAACAAAAAATAGAGATACAACATTACATCATGTTACTATACTAATATCCATACAAAATACCACAACCTACACTACATCATGGAATTATCTTCAAAGTTGGACCTTCAATGCCCTTCACATTAAAAACTTTGCATATCCAACAAAAAGGAAAGAAAACCAAAGGCATCACAACTACTAATTTAAGCAATTATTGGTTCCTAGATTTCAACTTTCTGTTCTCATCCTCCATTTCATTAATCCTTCTCAGTAAGTCCAAAAATATTTATGTGTGGGCATATTGGAAGCCTATTAAGAAATTGGATTGGAAATCTAATTCCCATAGGAAGTTAGATTGACAATAACACATTCTTGGACCGCGCAAACCTAACAGAAACCCATGCAGAAAAGCACTGAAGAGACCACTGCCATAGATATAACTGCAAATCAGGCGATTCATACTGACATAGAGATGAATGAAGAAACCACTCAAAGGGAACCAAAAGAGGTCACTGAGGTCAATGTCTCACCTATTATTAAAAATATTATTGCTAATATTTTGTAGGAAACACAGACATAATACACTAGAGAAGATGAATCAATACATGACATCATCTTTCCATCAACTAACACAACAAAATGGCACCACTGTAGAATAATTAACTCCAATAGAATAAGAACCAAGAGGTCACTAATCTTCAATGGAGGAAACCCACACAACTGAGGAGAGTCATGTAGTAGATGACACTCACACATTAAGAGAGTTATGCAGCAAAGAAATCTTACATAGTAGAGAAGGTTACTGAAGTAGAGAAGAGGACAGAAGTAGATGGACTAGTTGAATACTTCATCAAGGAACTTTGATATGAAGAAGTCCTTCAACCATCAATCAAGGGAAAAGAGAAGACCACAACGTTAGCTCGAGTGACTCAAGAGACTGAAAAAGAAATAGAACTCGATATAAAGGAGACAACTCATGAGGAGGTCAGTAACATTGACCTTCATTTTATTCACAAAAGTAATAAAAGGAAAATGACATTAGGAAATATAAATCTAAATATAGATCAAGCTACTATAAGCTAAATAATGAAATTAAAGTAAAAAACATTTTTAGGTGGAAGATGTTCCAAGGTCGGGGTTGCTTTCACCTTTCCACATCTTCCAATTCGTACGCTCCACCTGCTAAGACTTTCATGATCTTGTAAGGTCCCTCCCAGTTTGCTTCCAGGTTTACAGTAGGCTTTAGAGCATCAACTATCTGAAAACCAGGTCTCCCACCTTAAAGCTCTGTCTTCGTACTTTTCGACCATATCCTGTTCGGAGTTAGCTCTTATATACTTCCATCCGCAAGTAAGCTAGGAATCACTTTTTCACTGGCTAGATTTACGGCCTCCCTTATCAATCCCTCATTCTAATTATAGTTCTGCACCTAACGAGTTTGTTAGAGTAGTGTTTGACGAGCAATTATACTATTGTAGAATAATCTTATTCATATTATTTATTAAATAAAATAGTATTTTCTTTATTTTTAATTTTTTGTGTCAATTAGATAAAGTTTTTAGATCATAAATAGCTATGGGGCATGGTCGGGCATATGATGGTGATCATGGAACATGCATCGATGGCTTTAATCTTAAACTTGTTCTGAGTCGGGTTCATTGAGATGAGACAGCGATAAGCCCGATAAACTCGCACACACAATGCATGCTCGAAAAAGGGGTGTCTCATTCCATAGGCATCAACATAGAGATGCTAATGCATGTGTGTTGGTGCTTGTTAGGAACAAGTACGCCAAACGGCCCATGAAAATTTCTCAGTTGGAAACGTTGTTTGTCGAATGAGAATTTTCTAGCTATGATAGTGCATTAATTAGTCCTTAGATTTGAGGCACCACGGAAGTCTTGTGCACGACATCATACACTTTGATGTATTTCTGTAATACCCTTAACCTAACTGCAGAACCTAAACAAGCTGATACAATTAAGTCAAGAAATGTTAATTTTTCATCATTACTAGAGTTATGGTTTTTAATAAAAGTTCCCATTTTTAGCTATAAGAGAAAGAAATTAAATCGTTTTGAACACACCATATACATATATCAAAACTGAGTACATCTGTTTACAAAACCATAGCAGAGCGGCTTATTTAAAAACAAAACAGAATTTTTAAAATAAACTACAAAATAGGTCGAAGCATGGCATATGAACAAATCTCTGTCTGGTCGCTCTAGAGATTCAGTCAACCTCTAAACCTATACATTTCCACCTGCATCACATGAATCTAATGAGCTAAAGGCTCAGTAAGATGAAACTGATGCAATAGCAAATAACATATATGCACATCTCATAAATCATTAAATGCAATATTCTATTTAATAACTTTCATTCATAAATTATTATTTAGGGCCCTTGAAGTGTGGTACCTAACTAATAGCGATAGACCGTGGTTTTCGGAACCTGTTCATAATGATTGGCGAATAAGAGAACTAATACGGGATTTTCATACTTAGTCTTTCAACCTCAGGTATTAGCCGTATTCTATCTCATTCATTGTGGCTTTCCTATACCGATTTTTCAACCTCAAGTATTTGCCACCATTTGGTGGGTCCGCTGGTCCCTCCCACGTCCTTTGTCTACCCGGCCATGCTTCATGAACCATAAATGCATCAAACATTACATCATTTGACAAATAATAACAATCACATTAAAATATGAACAACATTATATGATTCTTGTGATACAGCGAATGAAAGCTTCAACTTACCTCAAGTCCACTTTATAGCAAGTGAAAAGACCAATCTCTTTGGAAGATAGGATGTGTTAAAGGCCTAATATAATCAAATCATGTACCATTTAATATCCTTTTTATAAATCATTTAGTCTATTCTAGTTAAAGTTCATATACACTTTTCAATCTTTTGTAAACAATTTCATATCAATTACATAGTTGAATTTTTAATTGTTATACATGTGTTAGAAAATTTTAAATTTCTGTTGCGTAGTCATTTCGGGATATACGAACCTAACAATGTGACAGTTGTATCTTTAGCAAATAGAAAAGGGTTAGTTTTTCAGAAGCAGATAGAGAACCAAAAATGCTGGTTCATGCAGATATATGGGGACCTTCGATTGTCACTTCTGTTAGAGGCTCAAATTATATATGGGGACCTTCGATTCAAAAGAAAGAAATCCTTGGTTGAAAATGAGATAGATTTGATGGCGAAGTGCTTGTAATCAAGTAATAGGGGAGAGTACATAGATGATGATTTCAAGCAGTACTGTGTTGAGAATGGAATCAAGATGTTGAAAATTACTCCAAGGAAACCACATAGAATGGTGTAGCTCAATTTGAATGAGTGTGCTAGTAGTATAAGGTTGTATGTGGGATTGCCAAGGATATTATGCGCAAAGGCAATCAACATTGCAGCTCAATTGACCAATAGAGGCTCCTCTACACCACTACATTTTAAGCTATCGAAAAAAATTTAGAGCGATAAAAGGGTAGACCTTCCTTATTTCAAAATGTATGGTTGTGTTTCTTATGTACATATTAATTTCACTGCTAGAAGTAAACTTGATGCTAAATTTAAAAAATATTTTTTCATTTAGTTATGATGGAACCAAGTTTGGTTATCATTTTTGGGATGACCAAAATCAAAATATGTTAGTCCCAAGTGGTATGAAATGGTTTAGAAGAGGGTGAATAAACCTTTCAAACCTTTTTAAACCCTCTCAAAAATGAAACACGGGTCAAATTTGTACTTTGTTTTTCCAAAGCTCAATCGCCTGACAAGTTATTAAATCAGTTACTGAGTTGAACATAGAACTTCTTTGGTCTAATGGAGACACTATGAAGTTAGATAAGCGAATTGGTAAGTAGTGCAACGAAAGTACTTAAAAAAGCTCTGTTGTTGATTTCAAAAGTAATCATATCATTAAAAACTGCAAAAATGTACATGTAAATAATTCTTCTAATTCACTCTTCTCCTATCCTTGGGAGGGATCGAGTAGAACAAATCAAGACTTATAAGCAATTTAGTTCTAATACAAAAGCTTAGTTCGCCCAATTAAATAAAATGGTTTCTTCTCAACTTGTCGTTCCTCTCGAACTTCGCTGATACTGCAATTCAATTTTCCCCCATGGGTCCGACTGAGTCTTCCCACACAGGTATGACTCTTTCTTAAGTAATGTTCAAACCACCAAAAACATATCCCTAAATCAAATCTCACATTCTCCCCCTACTCAAAAAACCCTAACAAATCTCACTTTTATAGATTTGTTTCTGTAAAATGTGGCTCCTTTTTCATCTCAACAGGGACACTGTTCATAAAGAGACAATACACACTAGTATGTACTTTAATTTATTCCCTCCTCCATATGTTGCCACAAACCCTATCCCTCAACCTGCCTCTCACCTCTCTCACTACAACGACAACAATGGCCCATTCCAACCATCAGTCGAGCTCCGGCAGTATTTCTTCGCTTCCCCTGAACCCAAACGTCGAAAGGTAGAGAATGATATCCATTTTGCCATATATTCCTCTGTATTCCTTGTTATGATTGAATCGATTTGTGAAATATTTAATAACCTCCATGCACCTCGTCCACAGTACATGCCACTGCTACTATCCATTCTTGCCAACTTCGATTTCAGAAATTGAAAACCGAAAGAAAAGAAGCAAAGAGTAAAGATGGGGCAAAAGAAAATGGAAAATGAAAAGACAAAAGAAAGAGAAAATTATAAAAGGCGAAATGGGGTGGCAGGTTGGCTAATGTTGTGAAGGTGGCGGTGCTGACGGAACAGGAAATAGAAGAGCATGAACGGGGGAAGGGAGAAAAAGTAGAAAAGAAAAAGCCAAAAAAAAATGGGAGAAAATAAGAGGTGGTGGTTGGCCACAATAGTAAAGGTGGTGGCGCCAGTGTGGCGACGCTGACAAAGTACGTAGCATAAGAGAACATGTAAAATAAGGGAAATGGGAGAAGAAAAGAAAAAAGAAAAGAAAAGGAAAAGAAAAAAGAAAATAGTGATTTTATTTTTTTTGGAAAATGTTATAATTGACATTTTCAGCTCATATTTTTTCACTTTTCAAAAGAACAAGAAAATAGTGATTTTTCTTTTGGAAAATGTTATAATTGCCATTTTTAGCTCATAATTTTTAACTTTTCAATGGGTAATTTATTATAATGTTTCAATAACTAATATTTTTGAGACTATTCATGTACTAGTTGTACATAATTAGGTTAAGTATGATTATTATTTATCTTAATTTAAATACATAGAAAGTTATTGAAAAGGCTATATTGGTCCACAAAAACAAAAATAAATTTTTGTTTTACGATTAAATATAAACAAAAAGTATTCTAAAGAGAAAGATTTTTAAAAATGAAATTTTTTCAAAGAAATAAATTTTAAGAAAAAAAATTATGAAGAATGTGCTAAAGAAAGAAAGGTTTAAAATACAGGTAAAAGTGAAATTTTTAAAGAAATGAAAATTAGAAAGGGAACTTGTAAAATATCATTGCCCATTTTGTAGATAAGTTTAAGTTCAACAAAGGTACATAACTCAAATAAAATATATTTTTAATAATTACATAATAAAAATAATCAATAAAAAATAATATGAAAAAATAGGTCATACGTACATATATAATCACTCTAAAATATCCTATAATTTCGTACATGTTTATATGTTCACGTTACTTTATATTGATACAAAGAATTAAAATAAACAATTGAGAAACTATATTATTGAACTTTTTATTGACAAAAATTTAATTAAAATATTATTGCATGCACTTACGTACGTACATGGTCACACCCGACTTATGTATATATATATAGATAAATTTATATAAAATTATTATAATATGTATATAAGTACTTTAAATATCACGTGTATACATAGTTGTATAGGTATTCGGATTATATTGGGATACAAAAAGAAAAAAAATAGCATAACATTATTTTTAAGATAACAATCAAACAATAGTGAAGAGAAATTCTCATAAATATATCTACATCAAAATAATATCTAAGAATTTTCATAAATATCAAAGACATGATGATTGCACTTTTATTTTGTATTTAAACACTCTTTAAAAAAATTATGAAGAATGTGCTAAAGAAAGAAAGGCTAAAAATACAGGTAAAAGTGAAATTTTTAAAGAAATGAAAATTAGAAAGGGAACTTGTAAAATATCATTGCCCATTTTGTAGATAAGTTTAAGTTCAACAAAGTACATAACTCAAATAAAATATATTTTTAATAATTACATAATAAAAATAATCAATAAAAAATAATATGAAAAAATAGGTCATACGTACATATATAATCACTCTAAAATATCCTATAATTTCGTACATGTTTATATGTTCACGATACTTTATATTGATACAAAGAATTAAAATAAACAATTGAGAAACTATATTATTGAACCTTTTTATTGACAAAAATTTAATTAAAATATTATTGTATGCACTTACGTACGTACATGATCGTACCCCGCTTATGTATATATATATATATAGATAGATAAATTTATATAAAATTATTATAATATGTATATAAGTACTTCAAATATCACGTGTATACATAGTTGTATAGGTATCCGGAATATATTGGGATACAAAAAGGAAAAAAATAGCATAACATTATTTTTAAGATAACAATCAAACAAGTAGTGAAGAGAAATTCTCATAAATATATCTACATCAAAACAATATCTAAGAATTTTCATAAATATCAAAGACATGATGATTGCACTTTTATTTCGTATTTAAACACTCTTTAAAACCCTTTTTTCCCTTCAAAAATGATTTTTTCTCACTTGCATAACAAGCACAGCCTATTTTTAAAAACAAACTTGTAAAAGTATTTTTTACTCAAAAGTAGTTGATGAGAACCAGATATATGTATTTATCTAAAATTGCCTCAGAATTTGGCAAGTGACACTAAGCTTGGACGGTGTGGTGTAGGGTCCAGAAACAGAGTGCGAGAAAGTCCCAGACCCGGGCCCCCACCCTCCGCCCCCAACACGCACCCCCTCCCCAAAACCTATGCATCCCCATCAGGTGGCTCACATTCAAACCGCGTGGCACCTTGATTTTCCCGCCCAACTTCCCGCCATCGCACCCAAATCCTACGGCTACTGGACCGCCAGATTTCCAGTTCGACGTGGACAAAAACCCTTCTCAGCCCAACACGTGGACACCCAGACCAACCCATCTGTCTCCACCCTTCACCACACATTTGTAGCACCTTCCAGAACCAGCCAAAATTCTCCCATAACCCCACCCCACCAAAACCCCCTCAAGTTGCACAATTTATTATGCCGAAACACACTTCAAGCTCTGATTGTTCATTCAGTCAGTATTCAGCGCTGTGTGCAACACTTAAAAGCACGCACAAC
This sequence comes from Paulownia fortunei, assembly GCA_019321725.1. NCBI lineage: Eukaryota > Viridiplantae > Streptophyta > Magnoliopsida > Lamiales > Paulowniaceae > Paulownia > Paulownia fortunei. The sequence goes on along the minus strand of CM033109.1, from coordinate 18,164,902 downwards.
ACACACTGGTGAGTTCATTTGTAGCACACAATACACACGAGTAATAGTGTATCTTCTATATTATATAGATATACATATATATATATATATATATATGGAGATAGCTACAGCTTATGGTGAGGAGGTGGTGGCGGCGGCGGCGGAAGAAGGATGTTCTACTCCGAAACGTGGCATTCCGCTGAGGTCTACGCCACCTCCACCGCCGAGAAAGAAGCCCCTCCGCGACTGCGTGGGGAAGAAGGAGCCGCCGAAGAACGGGTACTTTCAGCCGCCTAATCTGGAGCAGCTGTTTGCGGTGCGACCGAGGCCTGAAGCTTGTGCATAGATAGAAGAATTCATAGGGAGTTCGCTATTGGCCACAAAATTCAGAACAGCTAGATTTGCTGTTCTTCCTTATATGGAAAATTTTGATAATGCTGTATTATTCTCTTTTTTTGTACGTATTAGTAGTTTTGTGGTTGGCTTTGATCTTTCTGTATATGCATAAGTTGTAAATGATTTGTGTCTAAATTTTGTAAAATTTGATATTAACTACTACTATTTTTGGTTTAGTTCTGGGCCTGTTTTGGTTTTTAATTTTTGGAGAATTGATGTGGATGGAAATTAGAATGCTGTTAGATGTGTTATGTGGGACTTAATTTCTGTTATTGATCAAAATGTCATGGTAAATTTACATGCAATGTAAACGACACACTGACATCGACTTTTAAATATGGAAATGAAAATTTCGTTATATTTAAAACTAGTGGGTCTTTCCTAAATGCTATGTTTGGGCCTTTAGATTTTTTTTGAATTTTGGTTTTTGGATTTATGTGAAAAAAGAAAATTAAATAACGTACAAAAATTGTGTCATTTAGAGTTTTGAAATCTTTTCTCTAGTATTTTCCTTTCTTATATTATTATGAGTTGGTCTTTGGAGCTCTTCGGCATACAATTGTTCTTCCTTTTTTGGTGTCCACGAATTCGAAAGCCAGGTAAGAGAAGAAATTTCCTTGTGAAATTCGTATTTTGGTTCTCATTCAACTTTATTATATTTTGTTTATCAAAACACTCTTAAAGAAATTTGAAACTTTAAATATTTTATTCAATCATTCATATCATGAATTTGTTGTTTTTTTAATTTATGACATACTTTGAATGTTTTATATTTTATCAATTAAATATTTTACCAACTTTTTTTAATTTATGAAAATTTTACAACATTTTAATTTTACTCAATTAATTAAGTTAATAAAAATATAATGAATTAAACAAAACACATAACAAAATATTTTTTTTATATTTTAACTTGATTCTCATTATTATTATATTTTAGTTCTTAGAATATATTTTTTTAACAAAATTGTAGTCATATGATTTACTTGCAAAAATAGGTTCAATAAAATATACGAATATGGAAAATAAATTGATCAACATAAATAATTGAACAAAATATTTAAAGAAACAAAATTATCTAATATTCAAATACTAAATATTAATTTAATTGTGTAAACTTTTGCTTATTAAGCTATTATTATTCAAAAAAATTGGTTGGACTATTTTATTTTTTTTTACATTAGAAATTCGAGATTTTCTCTTTTTATATGGTTTTATAGAGTTTTTTGCGTTTTCTTTCTAAACTATTATCTCTTCTATATCATTCAATATTTAATTATTGATCTCACATTTCTTCAGCTCTTTAATCGATAAAACGCGTAGCCTGAAATGGAGTCATGAACAAAAAATGCATCAGTATTTTTTTCAATTTATTTTTATTCTTTATTTAGATTGTAAGTTACTATTCTTAATTTTGAAAAAATATATATCAATCAAAACTTTGAAAAATATAAAGGTAAAATTGAAATAACAAATGAAGTAATTGGTAATGAATTCCACATATTCTTTAGATATGTTGAACAACAAAATTATAAAATTGATACCGTAATTAAGGTGGTGGCATAAAAAGTCTCGATGTAATTTAAAATTTTGATTTAGTTACTTGCGGATTGGGAAAAAGTCATGTGCGAGATCACGTGACACAAAAAATTTGGAGGTTTTGGATTTTGGCAATTTTTTGACAAAAAATGTGAAGGTTTTTTGGATTTTGGTAATTTTTGCCAAGGTGGATGGGATGCAATACATGTGACACTAACGTGGAAATGAATTAAAGCTGACATGCATAACTCACCTGCCATGTTGGAAAAAAAAAGCCATGTGGCCATGGTTTTTGGAGGGAAAACCCTAAGACTAACACCCAGACCCCATTCTACAAAATCCCCAATTCGATTCCCAAATCCCTAGCCCAACCCGTCAGATTCTCAAACAAAATTGAAGGCGATAGAGGAACTCCACTGTATATGTCTAACATCATAGGTTTCTTGGACTGCTATTGTGGAATGAGAATGAGAGCGGTGATTTGTACTTCTTGGACCAATGATAATCTAGGACCGAGATTGAATTCATCTTTGAATTCTGCAATGTTCATAACAAAAACTCTAATTTATGTTACTTTCAAAAAATTTAAACTGAATCTTTGAATAAATTTTGAAAACCAGCTTTCATTTAACGTTTTTAGGGATTGTTTGTCAAGAAATAATTTTTTTTGGATTTTCTGTTGATTCAAGAAGATATTGAAATAACAAATTGTGATTTTGTGTTGATTACTGGAAAAATCTCAACAATTATAAATTTTGTATTGATTTCTGAAAAACTAAAATATATTTTTTTGTTTATTTCTTAATAAATTGAAATAAACATTTTTGCCTTTTGTGTTGATTTCTAGAAAAAAAATTGAAATTTGGTTCATTTCAGATTTACGATTGAAAAAAAAAATTGAACTTTATTTTGTTATATAATGCTGTGCAATGCTCAAAATAAAATACTATTTTCAAGTAATTAACACCTATACAATATTTATACAATTTAATATATTTTTTCATGTTTTGAAATTGCAGAGAGGAGGATGTAAAGTTTTTTACTTGGGATGATCCTTCAATGTGTCGTAGGGCTAGACTAATTAATTAATTATGCTCTAATTAATTAATACAATCAATTAAATTAATTCATCTCATGAATTAATTAGGCCCATCTTAATTAATTGATTTAATCAATTAATTAAATTTTCAAATGGGATACCTAATCCAATTAGAACACTTGAATTTATGTAAGCCCCATTAATTAATCATATTAATTGATTTAATCCAATACTTAGATTAATTTCTAGGTAGAAATAGACGTGTTCAATTTTTGTGTGTGAATCCTTAGGTTCAACAATAAAACTAATAGTAGAGTGACAACTCTTGTGACTTAATTGAACAAATTAATTACTCTAATTAATTAATTCAATTAATTAATCATCTTGGAATTAACCCAATAGTTCTAAGAATCCACAAATCATGGGAAGCACCTTGCAATGCATCATGACTACCTAATCTTACATGAAGTGCGAAACTTATTTTAATTATAAATACCATGCAAGTATAGTTCTTCTATCAATTATTCTCCCGATTGAGCCTGGGACATTGATTATTAGTCGAAACACTAATAGATCAATAACTATATATACTTTCCTAGTATCTTAACACAAAATAAAATTACCAAATTTCTCACACATTCAGAGAAGGGAATTAGGTTGCAGACGCCTTTGTCAATCTTGCTTATCTTCAGCACGACTGCAACACATTTGAGGCTGGAAACATTTCACGACAGATTAGATGTCTAATGTGGATAGATTAGCTATTCCAAATAGATGTTATGTATCTTAGATAAGTCTACTTTTTCTGAGCTTTCTAAAATGTAAGGGGTAAGTACTCATTTCTTGCTTTTTGGATTGTACTTATATTCTCTTTGAGTATTTATTATATTGGCAGTGGTTTATGCCAAATTCCCTACCCTGGGATAGATGGCTTTGATAAAAAAAAAATATTCCTCTTGACTTAGAGAGCTGTAGAAGTAGAGACGAAAGAGTGTCACAAAGCCCTAACAATGCCAAGATGATAATTTTGGTTCGTTTTTTCACTTGTCGAAAGAGATGCTCTTGACTCACTATCTTTGGTTTAGTATTACTATGAAAAAATGCCGATGACTCATGTTGATCTCATTGAGAAGCTTGTGAACTATAACACTTTGGAGAAGTCTAAGGGAAGTTGATGCAGCAGCTTCCAAGTATGCACCATGGAGGAACGGTGTGTCTTTTTGAGTGCCTCATGTTAATTTTAGGTGGGATCAATGTTTGTTATGTAAAAAAAACCCTAGTATCTTAACTCGATGATGAAATTAGAAAATCGTCGTCTAATTTTCGTCCAGCATTGGTCAAGAATTTCAGAGTCAAGTACAGTAAAACACATAGGAGATTCGCTTATTTATCTAGATAGGTGACAGATTATTTGTTGGCCACTTGCAAATATATTTCACCCAATGTAAACCCTTTGTGATTGTCATGCAATCGAAAAATACATCAAAGTGCAAAATGTTGTGCACAAGGTTACTATGGCGCCTTGAGTCCTAAGGACTAAATTTTTGCACTATCATAATAAGAAAATTCCTAGTCAACAATAATAATTTCTAATTGGGAATCTCAAGATAAGGTAGTTCAGTGTACTTGTTCTCTAATAAGCACCTGCATAAATGCACTTTTGTCTCCACACCAATAGTTATGTAACGAAGCATCCTCTTTATGAGTCTGCATCATATACACAAGTCTCAACGTTATCATTGATGTACCACTTCAATGATCCTTGACTTGGAACATTTTAAGACCACAACCATAAAGGCATATTCCACGATCGTCATTCTATGCACGACCATGCCCTATAACTATGTATTCTTCTAATTCTTCTAATGGTGAATTTAAGACGAAGATTGTCATTTTATGATATTAATATGAATAATATTAATTCTAAAAGAGTATGAAGATGAGTAAAATAATTGGCTCGTCGGGTACTACTCTAATAATCTCCCACTTGCCATAGAGATAATTGCCCTTGTATTAATGCCCATGAAGTCCTCCAAATACTATCTTAGTGGTTTAATAAGTGGGTTTTTTATATTTCTGCTGAGGCAACTTATTCCACTTTGACATTACCTCTAATTTATATATGCTTAAATCCTTCGATGAGACCTTGGATTTTTTGTTTGCACAATAGCCCCATTGTCATCGCAGTACTCCGATACTTGATCAACAAATGGTTGGGACTACATTCAACAATTGGATGAAATTCTACATCTAAATAGTCTCTTTCGCAGCATCGCATACTGTGATGTATTCAACCTTGATAGTGGAATTCACAGTTGTTTCTAGCCTAAAAGTTTTGTTAGAGTAGTGCCCGACGCGCCAATTAGACTGGATATCTTTTATACTCTTGTATTTATAAATAATCTTTTTTAAATAATATTAATAAAATAGGCATTCTCTTTATCTTTAATTGCGTATAGTAATTAGATAAAGACCACATACTAAATTTAGAAACGGGGCATGGTAGCGTATATGATGGCAGTCATGGAATATGTCTCTAAAGTTTTGGTCCTATTTACAAAAGAAGCTCTATCCAAAAATGGGCAATAAAGCCTCTTTTGCAGATAAAGTTTCTACCCCCAAGAAGAGTTCACGAAGACCGATCTCCTCGAGCAAAAAAAGGCAATAAAGCCTCTCTTGCAGATAAAGTTTCTAACCCCGAAGAGAGTTTTTGAAGATCAATAAAAGAAAATAAAGCCTATCTTGCAGTTAAGTTTTTGCTCCTAAGGAGAGTTCATGAAGTTCGATCTCCTTGAGCTAAAAAAGGCACTAAAGCTTCTTGCAGATGATGTTTTTGCTCCCGATGAGTGTCCACGAAGATTGATCTCCTCAGGATAAAAAGACAATAAAACATCTCTTGCAGAGAAAGTTTCTATTGTAGAGGAGAGTTTGCGAAGATCAATCTCCTCGGTCCAAGAAAGACATTACAACCACTTTTGCAGGCACAGATCTGCCTTAAGGAGAGCTCGGGAAAAGGATTTCCTTAACTCAAAAAGACAAATGCCTTAACATATTTTTGGTCATCAAAAGCTATAAAGTGAAGCTCGAGATAATAAAAACAAAAATGAATCAAACATGATCATATATACATAAGATCTAGAACTTGAACCAGTCAAACTCAAGTCCAAGATCTTGGGGGAGGGGGGTAGTATGCCTGTCCAAAAATCATGATTATTAAAAAAATAATTGCTAGAAATTTTGGTAACTCATCTTAGTTTAGACTAATTTGAGTAACCGAGGTTAAATATTTTTTACACTACGAATTTGGAATTTATTTCAGTTCAAGTTTATTGAAATAATCATTGTTTTGTCAGTTTGTTGTACAAGACAATTTAACTCGAAGATCGTTATACAGCTGGGGTATCAGAAAGCAATAAAAAACAACAATATTGGAGAAAATAAGTTCCTTAACTTATCAAAAACAATATGTTATTTGATGTTACAGTCCAAAACCATGATGAGCTCCTCAATAGTGGCATCAACATTTGTGCCATTTATATTAACATCATTATCTAAGTCATAGACTACATCTATGATTACCATATCATATATAGCCTCTTCAGGAGGAGGCAGAACTACAAGGACTTCGAGCAGGTTAGTTAGGGCTTCAGGAAGAGCTTCAGAAGGAGCGTTGGAAGAGGTAGGCTCAGTAGTTTTCTCAGAATAAGGTTGTTCCCATCCTTCCAACTCGAGAACATTCTTCTTCTAGTTTAGTACCCTAGTGAAACCTTATTCCCAAGCTTGCTTTACGCAACTGTCAAAGCCATATAGAGGTATTGTAGCCCTCTAAGTTATATGGTTGAGGAAGTCTTCAGTCTTCAACTAGTTCTCCTTTTGACTCTCCTAGTATGGATTGAGGTAGGCCTGCCCCTCTATAGTGGTCATAACTTGTCGTTGCCTTTATTCTACCCTTCATTATTATCCTCAACTCAGGCTTCAACGACCTGACCTCTAGTGGTCAGCATTTGCTCACTATACTTCTTTTCTCATTGTCCAGCACCTTAAGTTGGCTCATTAACGTCGAGATTCAAGATCATAAAAACTCAGCAGTAGTGGCCAAGAGAAAAGCCCCCCAATAAAAGAAGCAACTTATAAAAATATCACCAGGACAAAGCCAGAAAATAAAAAAATAAGGGAATTTATCCTTTTTTTTTATAAAAAAATATTAGATAAAAGATGTATTTTTAATTTTTTAAGGGGGCAAAATTTTAAAATTTAATAATTTTATAAATAAAATTTGTATTAATTTAAATTTTTTATAAAAATTGAGGGGACAGTCGTTGCCACCAGCCCTATATCTTCGTCCCTGAATATCACTAAAGATCACAATAGAATTACATTCCTTCGTAGGTCATCAGACTACTTAACATTTCTCATGATAAGAAATGTTCCATCTTCAATAAATTTCAAATTATAAATCAGCTAGTTAATATAACTTCTTAACATTAAAATTGTGATACATATCTCCAGTACTTTTCAATATAATTTTGTTTAGAATTTAATAACCAGCTTGCCCCTAACTCTTTTAGCCTAATGGTTGGATTTTCAATAGTTGT
>CM033109.1:17898979-18157254 GCA_019321725.1 Paulownia fortunei | reverse complement strand
GATTCGTTACCTATTTGGAAGAATAGGTAAATCTTTTATACTTTCATTGTGACTACGAAGAGCTTGGCTAATGCAGGATGAATATTAGATGAGGGTTTTTAAATGATTTATCAAAGAGTCAATGAGACTTGAAATTGAATCATAGTTATTAAATTAAATAAAGGGTTTCGACTAATTATCCATGCTTTAGGGAGATTAGGAGACGGAAGGATCATACTTGCATGTTACTCATAATCAAAATAAGTTTGTTTCTATTTCACATAAGACTAAGCTAGGTGTCTCCCATGACTTGTAATGTTCTCGAAATTAAGAAGTTAATTCCAAGATAATTAATTAATCAGAATAAATTATTTATTTACCTAAGTTGTAAAAGTTACAAGTCCATTGCTACTTTTGCTGTGAACTAACGATCACACACAAATCGAAAAATTTTACTTTTAATCTAGAAGGTAATCCAAGGAGTTGGATTAAATTAATTAATATAGATTAATTAATTGGGACTAAAATTAAATTTAAAGAGTTCAATTAATTTATCAATTAAATAGTAAAATCATTTAATTGAACCTAATAAGATTATGGGCTCATATGGAATGAATTAAATAATTTTTTGAATTAATTAATTAAGATAGGCATAAATTAATTTAAGGGATTAAATTAATTTATTCAATTAAATAGTATGATTATATAATTGTATCTAACTTAATTAAGTAGTCTAGGTGGAATTAAATAATTGATTTATTGGATCAATTAATTAAGTTGAACTTATTTAATTAATAGAGATCAATTAAATGGACATGATTAAATTAATTAAAGCCCAAGCCCAAGTTAATGGGCCTATAAGAGAGGCTCACCATGAGTCATGGTGAGCAAGTCAAAGACTTTTAGTCTTGGGTGGAAAAAAACACACATTCCCAATTAGATTAGGGAAAGGAAATGTGTGTATAAATACACACCTATAGGGGTCGAATTTTTCATGCTTTTTGAAGCAAATTTAAAACTGCCCCCTTTCATCTTGTCTTGAGTTTTCTTGTCCCATAAAAGAGTTTTGGTGTGATCTTAGATTCTAAGATTCAAGGCAATTCATGCATTTACATAGAAGAGTTTTGAAATGAAAGTTTTTGTAATAGACTAGTAATCTTTCTATGTAATAGATTAGGACTCAACTAAAGTAGTTTGTGTATTTAAACACAAACTCACGTTGGTTTAAGCTGCTAGGTTTCATGAATAAATCCATAGATTAAAGGCAGTCGATTCCAACTCTAGTGTTCATCAGATTTGTGATCAAATTTTGAGCTTCAAGTCAGCACTGAAGGTTCAAGTCTATTCTAGACTATAGTGGAAAGTCGTATTGAACATCCTTTAGGAGAAAGAGGTGAGTCCTCGGAGAAAATGCTCTTTTGTTTAACAATTATCAACATTGAATGGAATTAAACGAGGCAGATTCAAGTCGAGGAGATCTCGTAAATAAGTTCACTACTAGAGCAATACAAGGATGATATCAAAACAAAGAGAGAATCTTTGATTTAGATTTATTAGTCCAGTTATTGTATTGTATAATTCCTTTACTGATAGTGGATTGCTTTTTCTCTGGGTGTGGCCTCGAGGAATAGAATATTTGATATCTGAATCTTGTTAAAATTATTGGTGCCAATTTTAATATTTGTTGTGAATTTTGTTTTATGTTTTAATCTTTGTTCAAACATTACTTGGAACATAACAAATATGGTAAATTGATTATCTTGAACTAAGTAAACCGACAACAAATTCTAACAAGTGGTATCAAGAATATGCATTGGACATACTTAGTGAGATCTTGGTCTAATTTATTATCGCTTCAAGTGCAGAATATGAATATCCTATGTGAAGAAGGCTCGATTACAAGTCCACTGTTGTTGGATGGGTCCAATTACTCATACTAAAAGATCAGGATGAGAGCTTTTATCAATTCTATTAATGAGAAAGCATAGCGATCAGTTGTTAATAGATGGACACACTTTGTCATAAAGAATAAAAAAAAAAAAGTAGTTTCCAAACCAAAATCCTTGTGGACAATTGCTGAAAATGAACTTGCAAAAAGTAACTCCAAAGCCTTGAATGCCTACTTTACTCTCGTTGATTCAAACCAATTCAGGCTGATTGCAATGTGTGAGACCGCCAAGAAAGCATGGGACATACTTCAAGTAGCATATGAAGGAACTGCATCTGTTAGACTTTCAAAGCTACATATGTTAGATCTTAAAATAGAAGAGAACGAGACTATTGCTGACTTTAACGCCAAGCTTTGTGACATTATGAATGAAGCCCCCGCCCTAAGTGAAAAGTATGTGGACACAAAGCTGGTGAGGAAGACGTTGAGAGCCCTACCTGACCGCCATTGAGGAGGCCAAGGACATTACTAAAATACATCTTGATAAACTGATGGCCTCACTATAGACTTTCAAGATGAATTTGAAACAAAATAAGAGGTAGAAAGATAAAGGAATTGCACCGCAAGCTAAAGTTCAGGAAACTGAAGATGATGTTCAACTTAATGTTCATGACATGATTGATCCACTGGTTCTCCTTACCAAAAACTTTGGAAAGTTCTTGAAAAAGATGAAAAATAAAAAATCTAAAGCAGGTAAGAGTTCTGATGTTCATAAAAATAAAAGTGCCTCTAATCCTTCTTTCTTTTCTAATGACAGGAAAGACAAACGGATCCAATGCAAAGAGTGTAAAGGCTATGGATATATCTAATCAAAATATGCAAACACTTTTAAAAAGAAATGAAGATCACTAAACATAATATGGAGTGATGCTGAATCAGATGACAACCAAGAAGATGATAATGATGTTGTAAGCAATCATGTGGCTCTAAGTTCTACCACAAAGCAGGACAACATTATTCCATCTAGAAAATGTTATGCTAAACACAAGTTGGAACAACACATATTTCTGATGCCAGTACAGACACTGCATCAAAAAGTAGAGAAAAAAGTTATTCAAAGTTTTTCTACTAGTTATGTTTTTTACTACAATAGTGACGAAGATGAGCCAAGTGATGGAGACATTCAAGCAATGTACGAACTGATGTACCAAAAATGGCTTGAAGTCTGTAAGACAAACAAGTCATTAGATAGACAACTTATTAAGATCACATGTCAGAAAATTGAGTTACAACATGAGTTTTACCAACTCAAACCTCAGATTGTTGAAAGGGATAAGTTGCTCAATAACACTCTTGCTGAGCTGGAAAGAACCAATGCCTATTTATCTAGAATGAACACTGATAAAGCCAAACTTGATGAGATTCTCTCTACTGGACAAGTTGGAGAAAATCGTCAAGGTATTGGTTATATTAGTGAGTGTTCGAAAGTAAAGAAAGATGCTAAATTAAAGATTGTATTTGTGAAATGAACTGAATCAAAACCCTCCATCTTTGATTCCAAAAGCCTCAGCCTAAAAGGTTTGTACCAATCTATCATTACTGTCACATTCCTGGTCATATATGTCCTAGGTGTTTCAAATTGAAAAAGGACTTATAGAATGGAAAGCATGTTAGAACATCATGCTCTGGAAAGTTTGAACATGGGCCAAAACTTATTTCTAAACATACACCAAAGTACAAGATTGATCTAAAAGATAATTTTCCATGAAGAATTTGGGTGAGAAAATCTAGTCTTAGGTATAATGTTGCTAACACATCCTTGAAAGGTTCAACTTGTGATTCTTGGTACTTTCACAGCGGTTGTTCTAGGCACATAACTAGGAATAAACATAATCATTCAAACTTTCAAAATATTGAGGAAGGCTATGTAATATTTGGTAATGGTGTGCATGGACGGATTCTTGGTAAAAGGACTTTAGATGTTAAAGGCTTATCTAGGCTAAAGAATATGTTGTTAATTGAAGGACTTAAGGCCAACTTGATTAGTATAAGTCAATTATGTGACCAAAATCTATTGTTCATTTTACAAAAGATTTGTGTCAAGTTTTTTATTATACTAATAATTGTGTTTTGACAGGTAAGAGGTCATCTGATAATTGCTACACATTAGAACATCAGATGTCTTGTTTGAACATTACACAAGACGAGACTGAGATTTGGCACTAGGTACTTAAATTTTAAGAGGTTGACTAAACTTGTGAATGCAAGTGTAGTTCTGGGAGTGCCACAACTGAGTAAGAAAAAGGATGTTATATGTGGTCCGTGTTAATTGGGTAAATAGAAACATGAGTCTCATCATATATTCCAACATGTAGGTACAACATGAAATCTAAGGCTACTACATATAGATTTGAAAGGTCCTATGCAAGTTAAAAGCCTTAGTGGTAAGAAATACGTGTTTGTTTCTCTAGGTATACTTAGGTTGACTTTTTGAGATTTGGTCAAATTGTTAGGATTAGAAGTGACCATGGAAAGGAATTTAAAAACACTATTTTTATTAATTTGTGTGATAAGTATGAAATTATTAATGAGTTTTCAGCCCTCAAGACTCCTCAACAAAATAGTGTGGTTGAGAGGAAGAATAGAACTTTGTAATAAATGGCTCGAGTTATGCTTAACTCCAAGAAGTTGACTCAAAAGTTGTGGGTTGAAGCCATTAGCACTACTTGTTACATATCTAATAGATTTCATTTGAGACATGGTACAAGAAGGACTCCGTATGAACTTTGAAAAGGTAAGAAACCAAATCTCAAATATTTTCATGCGTTTGGTTCTAAGTGTTTTATACTTAATAACCATGAACATTTGGAAAAATTTAATGCTAAGAGTGATAAGAGAGTAGATAAGTTATTGGACTCTGCAAAGACAAAGGAATAGATGGTTCACTTTTATGTTCCACCCATTATTCCAGATCATGTTATAGCATCGGATGGAATAAATAGTTCTGATGAGACAGATTCACCCAGAAGGAATCCACCTGCCAGAATTCAAAAGGATAATCCTTTAGATCAAATGATTGGGACCTTTACTGATTGGATGAGATCAAGGCAAAAGTCTAAGCTCAAGTATAGAGACATGGTGAGGTTTGCTACACTTCCTCTATTGAACCAAAAAATGTCAATGAAGCTTTGAAAGATAATTTTTTGGTCAATATTATATTACTTTTGGCCATTACTTGCTTAATGAATATCAAATTATATCAAATCGATGTCAAAAGCATCTTTATGAATAGATTTTTGAATGAAGAGGCCTATGTAGAACAACCTAAGTATTTTGAGGATTCACATTATCCTAATCATGTTTATAAATTAAAAAAGGCATTGTATGGATTGAAACAAGCTTATAGAGCTTAGTATGAATGTTTAACAAACTTTCTGGTCAATAAGGGCTATAAGAGAGGGGGAGCTGATAAAACCTTGTTCATCAAATATTCAAACACCAGTTTGATCATAACACATATTTATGTGAATAACATAGTTTTTGGGTCAACCTTTAAGTATAATATTGATGAGTTTATTGAACAAATATCTAATGAGTTTGAGATGGGTATGGTAAGTGAGTTAAATTACTTTCTAGGTTTACAAATTAAGCAACTTGATGATGGCATTTTTATTTCTCAAAATAAATATGCATGTAACCTAGTGAATAAATTTAGACTAGAGAACACCAAACACATTAGAACTCCTATGGGCACTAATGACAGATTGTCCAAAGATGATGTTGGAGCATATGTTGTAACATCACTGTACAAAAGCATTATTAAAGTCTTTTATATCTTAATGCTTCTAGACCTAATATTTGCTTTAGTGTATGTTTCAATACTGTCAAGCTTAATTTTATCTCTGTTAAACCGAGCTTCTATCTCCCTGATGAAAGTGCTAAGCACATCCTTCAATGATATATTTTTATCACCCCCATAATTTCTAGAGCTAGAATGGTTGTTGCAATTTGGAAGAGGTTAAAGCACATTCTTTAAATTCCCATATAAGAGATTATCGTTGTGAAGCACCAGATAATAATGAGTTGGCAACTAGTTTCCCCCATAGTTGATGTTTCAATTTTTCACATAACCCACCTGCTCATAAGATTTGGGTGCAGTGAATAGCATGCTAGAAGGTGTAGTAAAATCCACTCCTTGAGGAGCTCTATTACTAGTCCATACTATAAACTGATTTGAAAGTGCTAAGACTTATGCAGCAAGAGTAGTCAGTGGATCTAACTCTAGAACCCTAGCTACATTCTTAAAAGATGATATTTCATGAGGCCATTGGTAGATGTTAGTTGTCATCTCCTCAAGTAACAAATGAGCACCACTCGCAGTTTGAAACATCAATGTACCAGCAGTTGCAACATCAATAATTGTCCTCATCTAACCATTCAGCCCATTGTAGAAGTACTTAACATGTTGCTAATCCTCATAATCGTGTTGCGGGCATCTTCTCAAAAGATCATTGTATCATTCCCATGCCTCATACATTGGTTCAAAATCCATCTGCCTAAACTAAGCAACCTCAATTTTCAATTGAAGAGTCTTACTAGGTGGAAAGAACTTGAAAAGAAACTTTTAAGTTAAATCATTTTAATTAGTGATACTCCATAGTGCCAAAGTTTGGAGCCAAATTCAGGCCTTATCTCTAAGAGAGAATGGAAATAAATAGCCATATAACATTTTAGAAACTCCATTCACTTTGATTGTAATGTGAATCTCCATAAATATGGCCAAGTGAGCATTTAGATCTTTTAAGGTTGTCCCCCGAAATTGATTTTGTTGCACCATGCTGATGAGTGCAGGCTTCAACTCAAAGTTGTTGGCATTGATGGTCTAACGAGCAATGCCGGAATATCATTTATTGGCCATAGGATGAAAATAATCTTGTGTGACTTGTCATAGCGGTGGTTGTGGCTGTAATGGTGGTAGAATCTGATTTTCGTTGTTTTGAAAAGCCATTATAGAAGTTTCAAAACAAACAAGAATGAGAAAAATAAATAAAAGGAAATTAAATCTGAATTAAAACTAAGACTACTTGGTAACAATCTTAATGTAAATAAGAAAATCAATCCCCGATAATAGCGCCAAAACTTATTCATAAAACTCCGAACTGCAAGTGTACGGTGTTAAGTTTTAGTGTAGTAGGTATCCACATGAATTGATATCAAATAAATACTAAGTATAGTAGTTAGAATAATCCTAACTTTATTAAGATGATCTAAACAAGTATTAACCAAACTAAAAATTTCAACAATTATACTAGAAAAGTTCACTTGGGCAAATTATCAAATACTTAATAAGCAATTAATTCCAAAAGTATGATTCACCTAGTTTTCCCTTATGTTCACTAATCCAATTTATCAACTTCAAACCAACAATTTATAAGTCAAGAATTCATAAAGTAATCAACTCCCTCTTTCAAGTGCTGAGTGATTATGAATTCTAACTCAAGTACTAAAATCTATAAAAATCCAAAAAAATATAAAATTCTACCAAAGCTTAATGGATTTGTCAATAAGACTTCAAAGGGTTCATAAGCCTCTGGATTTTATGAATTCCTAGGTTGTGCTATCCTATTATCATGTTTAAAATTTTCTCTCTCAAGTACCAAATTTCATACACCAAACACTCAATATTATGATCAATTAATCAATAAACCAATTAAATCAAGCTAACACAAATAAATTAAAAACTTGAAATAACATAAATTGAAATTCAATACATAGGATTCAACATCGATTATATCATCCTTAGAAACTAGGAGTTAGTTCATAGCGAAAGTAGAGAAACTCATAGAGAAGTTTCTATACATCATGAGCAATAATCAAGAAATCAAAGAGAGAAAACAAAAGACAAGGGTAGGAAACTCTTATTTATCTCCATATGATGGATGCCTTTGATTGTCTTGTTGAAGTTTCTTCCTTGCTCTCAAGTATTCTTCTCTTGTTCTTTAAGTTGCCAAGTCCCTTCAAAGGGTCCCAAGTCTTCTATTTATACCTTTTTCCCAAAATTCAATTTTTAAACCCCTTTTTTTCCCAAAAGATATTAGGTAGTCCCGTGGTGCTAAAAAAAGAAATAAAACAAGCACACTGGTTGATTTCTATTGCCGCCACTGTGATGCCAAACTATCATTTTTTTTACCTTTTTCCCAAATAAATTGGTTTTTGGTGTCTTCATAAGAACTATATCCCTATTTATTGGATTTTTATAGCCACTTCTATTAGCTTAATATCAATTTTTTGAAAAGTGTTATGTGAAAAATACCGAGATATACCACAACTTAAAGTTTGATTACATTAGTCGACTCTTCAACTCAATCTTTCTCATTGAAATTGTTTGAACAGGGGTTCATGCCTAAGATAACAGTTGTATCCCTGTTGATTAGCTTTCCAATAGAGCAAGACTCAGGTCAATAGGGTTTTGAAGCAAAGAATTATGGTCACACTGCAAACATTTCCCTAATAGTGTTACAAACTGAACTTGTGGACTCACATGAAGGGAAAGAAAATCCTAATGTGGACTCAAATAATCCACTTAAGCATGCCAAATTGGAAAAAATGCTAAATGTCTTCTTCTTTATACTTTGTTTAAATAATTAATATTATTTATTATAAAAAAAATTACTCCATTTTTGTAAATTAAAAATACTTTACTCCATTTGTGCAAATTAAAAATAACTCTATACCATATTTTCTATTCTTAATTCAATTCAATAAATAATAGTTTCAATCTTGAAATTGTTTATTTCATTTGTAAATTTTTATCAAAGTAGTATTGCAAAAGTAATATTTCTGTTTATATCTATTTTTTTATTAATTAATATAACTCAATTTCCATCTTTTTTATTAATTAATATAATTCAATTCATAAATAAATTTTAATTAGTCAACTAATTAATTACCAATTAGGAAGTACTACTATAAAAAAAATTTGTTTGTGCAAATTAAAAATAAATATATACCATATTTTCTATGTCTTAATTTAATTCATTAAATAATATATTTAATTAAGAAATTTTTATTTCATTTGTAAAATTGAAATAACAAAAAAATATAAAAGTAGTATTAAAAGTAATATCTCCATTTTTATTCCATTTTTTCCTTAATAATATAAATCATTTTTCCACCTTTTCTATTGATTAATATAATTCAATTCATGAATAAATTTTAATTAGTTAGCTAATTAATTATTAATTAGGGAGTACTAGTTAACTATTTCAAAAATATAATTAATTAAATGAACAAATAAAAAAATATATAATAAATACTTAATTTTCTTTTATTTTCCTTTTTCATTTTTAGTTTTTCTTTTCTTTTTCATTCTTCTTCCACCACCACCACCAGTAAACTTCTGGACGCAACAAATCTTGATTTCAAGCTCATAACTCTCCATTATGTGGCATAAATCAAGAAAATCAGGTGAATATTATTCCATCTATTTCCGCATTATGTTGCATAATTCTTCATGCCCATCTAAGTCTCCCACCGAGCCATTTTTCTCCTCGCCATCCAAGATCGTCGCCCTTCTAGTTGAACCTGCTATGAGGATCCAAAAAGAACAGCAAACGACCCGTTTGTGGAGGGTTTGGGTCAGTATTGGGTTTGGGTATTTGCTTGGAGGGGGGAAGGATGCTGGGTTTAGGGATGTGCTTGGAAGGTTGGGGATGTGCGACAGTGGTTGGTGGTGGTGTTGGGTTTAGCTAGGTGGAAGGCTGGTGGCGGGGTTGGTGGTGGGGCTGAATGTGGAGGGTTTTTTGAAGATGAAGATGAAGAAAAACAGAAAAAAATAAGTTAGAAAAATAGGAAAAAAATGAAAAAAATAATAATACCTGAGATAATTAATTAATTATTAATTAAATATTAATTTATAAATATAGTTATAATAATTAAAGTTATTTGTTAAATATCAAATGTAAATTAATTAAGAACTACAAAAAATAAATTTATTTACTTAATTTTATTATAATAAGTGTAAAAATATTTCTTAATCACTAATTAATTATCAACTTCTTAAAAAAGTTATATCTCTTCTATTTTACCCTCCAAATCTAACCACTTGCCTTTTTTTTTTTTTCCCATGTCAGCACGTCCATGTCGTGAGGTCCAGATAGTTTACTTTTCCAACTGTCTTATTCTTAGTACACATAGGCTTCTGTATGTATATGTCATAAAAAATGGTCGAAAAATCCTAAAATCCCCAAATTGACAGGTCACTAGTCGGTCGTGTGATATTTTCTAGTAAAAAGTTTAATTTTTAATTAAATTTATTCTCAATATATGAATTTTTTTTATTTTTCATCCATAAATTACCACCATTATTTTTATTGCACCCCTCCATAATTATGGACCAATTTTGCAATTAAATCTTTGCAAATTTGTGTAAGTTAATCATTTCTAATGATAGTTGACCCCAACCATTTGACGCATGTGGGAGGTTGGGCCAACCTCCGGAGATCACGTTGGTGGCTCCTGTCTATCATGATTGATCGGGTACTATCTTCATTTTTAATATATTTATTTTATTTTGTTTCTATTTTTAATTTTTTTTGTGTTTTTCTTTAATTTCTCTCTAGTTGACCACTGCAGACCTTTCTTTCGCTTGAAATTTCATTGGTCAGGTGCCCTCTAACCCTTTGATCTTTCATTGCTCGTTTTATTTTTGTGACAGTGAGGATACTGTCTTATTTAGGTTGGGCGTGGTGGCATATACATGCACTTTTGCACATTTCCACGTTAAAAAAAAATGTTTATTGCTTGTATTTGGATTTTTTTTGTATAAATAAGTTTGCGTTGCATGTTTGAAAAGTTTGATGTGAAATCTTGCTCTGCTGTCTAGGTAACATTTCAAAAATTGTTTGGCTTGAGTCACTTTTTCTATATTGATTATTAGAGAATAGCTTCCCAAACCTTTTGTGCACTTTACCAACCCTTGTGGTAAGATGAATGTTCAATGCATACAATCAAGAAATCGCCATGTTTAAGTGCAATTTTCTTTAATCTCACACATCTTTTGTGAGTCAGTGGAAAGGATGAGAAAACAACTTATGAACTTTCATTGGCTTTTGAACTGGTTAGTTGCAATTTAGAAAGTCACTACTTGATTAGTGGAATGATTTGGATGTTAAACTGAGATGATATCGGTTAAAAAACTGAGAAGTTGTTATGTTTTGATGAGACTTTGAAGTATTAAGTGAGAAACTTGAAGTGAGAGATATCTTTATCTTGTATTTTTTTGCAGTATTGTTCAAATAAAAAATAATAGCAAAAAAAAAAAAAAAAAAACAGAAGAAGAAGAATGAAAGAAAAACAAAAAGAAAAAAAAACAGATCAATAAAGTCTTCCATCATTTTAGAAGACAATATTTCTTTTGGAAGAATTCTCTCACCAAGCTCTATTGAAGTTGGGTTGTGGTAACAATGCTTGAATTCTAAATAGTTAATTTTCCTATCAACTAATCAATGTTAGTTTGTCTGTCTGTCCTTAATTATGACTTTCCTTTTGAGTGCTTTTCTATTTTCCAACTCCATGAGAGGAATTCTAGCCCCCTTAAGTAGTTATTTACTTGTGAGGATATGGAATTGAGACTTTTACTTGGAGAGTTTTTCAAGGCTGTATGTATTCAGGTTTGTGGTAAGAAGGCTTTGGCTTAGTTAACACACACATATTGTGTGGAAGTTATGATTGAAATAATCTTGATAGCAATTGGATCTTGATCTGTCTTTTTCTTTGAAATAATTAGGTGGTTTTGCTAGGTTTTTGCTTAAGCTAATCTTCATGTTTTGCTACTTGTTCATGCTTAAATTGCTAGGAACTAGCAATATGTTAGTTGGAGGTTGTGATAAGTGCAAGAAAACACATTTAGATAGTAACTAATTAATGACATTTGTGAAATTTAAGGAATTTAATGTGATAATATTACATAATTATTTTCATGTATTTCATGCCACTAATTGAAAAGATTCAACAAATAAAAAAGGGAAACACAAAGAACCACAAAGGAAAGAAAATACATAAATAATTTCCTAACATATGTTATTTTCAATCTTTCCTGAGCAAAGACAGTATTTGACCATAACTCATTCTACAGATACTAGAATGATGTGATTCTTAATACTATAAGAGCTAAAAAACATAGCTACAATTTTTCTGTTTTTAACTTTTTGAAAATCAGTTAATTTAAAAGAATAAAAAGTCTATAACAATATTCAAATCTTCGGTGAAATAAGTTATAAAAATTTTGAGGCACTCCTCTACTGTAAAAACGACTCTTGGACACCATTCTTTAGACATCCAATTTGAGAGAGAAGAGAATAATTATGTTGAGAGAAAATCTTGTCAATTCTTGTTCACATTTTCCCTCTACAACTTGTTAAATGGTGAGCAATCTAGACTAAATTTAGAGCAAGATTGAGAGTGATCTTTTTTATTTTCTTTTTTTAATTTGATTTCAAAAAATTTCATTGACTATAGATTTGTTCTTGTATAAACTCTTTCGAGATTTTTTTGAGTTTAATTCAGAAATTATTCTTGTATTCTATATTGTTAGTCACATTTATTTATGTGATCATATTTAGATATGTTAATAAGTTGATCTTTTACAACAATGTTGCCAAATTTGATACATTGTCACTCTTAGATGAACCTGTAAGCAGATCTATTTTTATTTTAATTGAAAAGAGCTTTTGCAAGCAAATACTTTTGTTCTTCTTAAAATCTATATTGTTGAATTTCCTGTTATTTGTTTGGGAAGTGAAAATTTCAATTGAGTAAAAGTAAGAATCAAAGTTAGTAACAGTAAAGAAAATAATTAGATGATACTCGAAAATGCCTTGCTATATATATCAAATTGGTGGTTAGTTTTATCTTTAATTCAATCTTTCCATCACAAATTTTATATTTAGATTTTTGTTTATCATTTCTCTAAAACATTTTTTTGTTGTTTCATCTTCTATGAGGGATCGACACCCTAAATGTTACTGCCTCAACTGTGTTGTGATTTTTTGGGCGTAATTACCACCTCAACCCTCACCCTCATCACCCTCTATTCTGCCACCCTCAACCATTCTGTCATTCCCAATCCAAAACCATTCTGCCACTCTCACATCCCAATCCAAGCCACAGCCCCATCACATAAACAATGATGCACAATCAATTATGATATCACGTAAACCACACGGTGAATGTAATAACATACACAAAGTCCACATAGATAACTCTTCCCAAATTCTATGCAATTAATCACAATATACACCCAGTCCACATAACAAACACACACTAAAATTTTGTGCGTAGTTTCTCACAATATACAAACATAGCTCACACAGCAAACACACAAACACGCACAGAATTGACTCCCAACCGGAAAAAATACAAACACAAAAAACAATAGAAATGAAAAATCAATCATAAACCCTAAACTCCACAATTTAAAGTTTGGGAAAAAAATCAAACCCTTAGGGCATTATATTTTAGAAATCGGAAAAATCAAATCGTAACTAAAATAATTTAGAAAACTGAGAAAAAAATCAAACACTAATCCCACAATTTATAATGTTAGGGAAAAATTAAACCCCAAATCCTAATTCATTGAAAAAATTAGAATTAAATATATGAAATTTAAACTAAACCAATTAGATTCATGTGCGTACCTTCAACAACCAACAAATTGGCTCTTCGTCTCTTTGAGGAAAGTGTTTCTGAATTTGAACTGAGAAAATGGGTAATAGGATTTTCAAATTTGGAAAAACAGAAAAAATATTACATTTCAAACCTATCTCTTCGATTTCTCCCATCACATCTTTGCATTTTCACTATCGTCTCTTCCTCTCTTCCATTGATAGTTCCCAAGTTTTCTCCATTTCCTCGCATCCACCCATCTCTTGAAATACGTTGGTTTGTCTTTTCGCCACCATTACACTTTTAATTTCATTAGGGATGCAGTGTGCATCATTTTTAAAATCACATGGCCTCTAATTAGCATTTTTACAGGGTTTTTTTTTTTTAAAAATATTTCGTAATTCATATGGGATAACTTGCATTTATCCCCCTATATTTATGAGAGATTAAAAAAAATAGAAAAATGCTAGAAATGTCAACCATAGTCTAGAATGATGAGAAATGGGGAAATATGCATGAAATGACAAAATACGCTTATTCCCAGAAAATCATGCCAAATGGTTAAATTATAAAAAAAATAAAAATGCATGAAAATTGATGTTGAAGCCATTGTACCATTATCAAATATGTACTTAATTACATCATCGACAAGTGCTATTAGGATCAAGCATTTATCTTTAAGCGAAAAATATAGGGTCCGTTTGAATGGTATGTCAATTTGATAAAATTGTATTTTCAGATTTTATTTTTTTTTGGAAAAATGCATTTGTTTGGGGTCATTTGTAAGAAATTTTTTGAGAAAATGTAATCTCCTTCTACAGTAAAGCACAGGACTTTTTTTTTCTTTTTTAAGATTTCCACAAAAATTCCATTTTTAGAAATGAATCTCTGGAAAAATCTGAAAAATAAAGAACCATCTTATCATACACATAGGGTTAAGTATACGGATAGAAGAGCAACCTCATTTTTCATTACCAATCACACATAGAAATCGTCTTATCATGCACTATATTATATTAATATATATACAATATTTAAATGTATACAAATATATATATTTATGTGACTATGTATATAAATTTTTTATTAAACCTTAATATATTAAAAGTGTATATTATACACTATTAGTTAAAATTGTACTATACTCATATAGTATACGTATGTACGAATAATTAAAAAGATAATTCTCTTTCTCATATATATTATGAACCGTAGAGTAATACTTCATATTTTTTAAGTGAAACATTTAATCCACATATTATACTTACTCGTATAATACTTGACGAGTAATACTTTATTTTAATAAATATTTATAATATTTAAATATAATTTTATTTATAAGTATTATTAAAATATCATATAAATAAAAAATAATTTATGAAATCCTAATAATTATTAAATAGTTATATTTAAGTTATGTCAAAATTATAAATTAAATAATATAAAATACTTATAAAATAATTTTTCTATGATTTAAAAATAAGTACAAACATAATTCATATAAAATAATATCAAAATAAGACGTACTTTTATTTCAAAATAATTATTTTATATTCTTATTTTATCATATGTCTAAAAAATTGTATATTAATCATTTTTATATTTTTTATTGATTTTATCAATGTAACTTTAACAAAAATTTATAATATACTTGGACGTATTAAATGTTGAGTTTTTATTATTCAATTTAACTAACTAGGATATTATATTAATGTGTATACAAATAATATATATATATATTTATATATGTTGCATGTTATGTAGTTATTTGATTAAAAAATATTTTCAACATGTATATTACATTAATATATATATAACCAACTTTACATATACATGCATCTTTGTATATAAAGGTTTTACTATAAAATATGTAAAATGTGTATATTATATTACTATGTTAATAGTATAAATAAATATAATTAATTATGATAAATTATTGGATGACAAGTGTCGAATAATTTTTCAAATAAATGTACCAAACAAACATGTTTTAAGAGATTTTTTATAAAATCTACTATTCAACCAAATCAATTCTTCTAAAAAAAGCATATCACATGAATCATAATCATTACACTTTTTCTCCAAAAATTCAACTATTCATAACACATATACAAATCAATATTACATTTCTCTTAAAAAATATTTTCTCACTTTTTCTCTGAAAATCAATTCTTCGAAATGGATAAACCATTCAATCGGAGCCATAGTTGTTAGCACAAGTGTAACTTTAATTTTTATACTATTGGTAGTGAAAAGCATCATACTAAGGCGATGGTCGGCATAAGGTGGTTGTTCTTCTATAAGCAACATGGGTCGAGGCAATTAGTACTCGACTAGTTATATTAGAGGATGATACTGATAATAAATGCCAACAATCACCTCTAGCACCAGCTTGGAAGACTCAAACCCACAACCTCATTCTAATATTAATTATTAGGATTAAACACTTACCACTAGATCAAAAATTATAGTTGTTAGAAGAAGAACAACTTTATTTCCTTATACTCTGGGGGAGCAAAAAGTACCATATTAAGACAATGATCAGCATGAGAAAGTTGTGCCCCATAAACTCCATGGGTCGAGACAATTAGTTCTCAAGAGTATTATTCTCCCAAGTCAAAGATTGTGCTAATAATAAATACGAACAGACCCATCTTTGAAAGATTTGGTCAGGACATTATTTGAAAAAGTATGGATCATCCAAATAAAAGTTTTTCACCTTGATCAAAAACTTTTTTTTATCTTGGGAATTCTAATATGATGACATCTTTCCTGTCACAAAAAATTAACAATGTCAGTAAAATAAGGTAAATTAGAAATATTAAATAGTTATTCATAAGGGAAAATATCATTAATGGGTGTGGTTTAAAATGAATCATCACAAACAAGTCTTGACAAATGATCAGCTACCATATTTTCTACTTTTTTTTTCGAATTGTAATGTTGAATTCCTGGAGTAAGAGAATCCACCTAATCAGTATAGGTTTGGCATTTTTTTTTGACAAAAGATATTTCAAACGTACACGATAACTGAAAACAATAACTGGTGAGCCAACAAGATAAGATCTAAATTTATACAATGTAAAAACTACAACAAGTAATTCTTTTTTAGTAGTTGAATAATTCATTTGAGCATTATTCGCTTACTGCTTGATTCTTATTATTTGCTTAGTTGATTTAATAGTTTCGTATTTTTTTGTTTTGCAATGGCATATGGTTTCTTATCTTTTCTGAGCATTTCAAATTACATGGCAAATGTTTCAAATCAATTACAGGAGTTTTAATACTTGATAGAACAAGTTGTACAGTCGATGATGAAAGTTGTTCAAACCTTACTTTTCAACAATGTTTTTCTTATACCTGGAAAATTTAGAGAGAACATTAGAATGTGTCTTTCTGCAAATACTGTCACCTTCAAAACAAGTCTCTAATGGATCAGAATAATTAGTGGTAGTAAAATATTCGTGAACAAGTTTTTTGATTGAATCCACTTCGTGTACTTCGACATCTTTTGCAAGTTGCTTACAAACATTAAACACATTTAGTTCTAAAGTTTTTTTCCAAAAGATAACTTCAAAATACCATTCCTACAATTAATCAAAGTATTTGAAGTTGTAAGAAAAGGACATCCCTAGAATCTATGTATGTGTATATACAATAAGTTGTGTGTCCAAAATAATAAAATCGACTAGAAAGTAAAACTTATCAACTGTACCAACACATCTTCTATTATTCCCTTTGGAAATTTAATCGAATGGTCAGTTAGTTAGAGTACAACAAAAGTTGTTTTGTTTACTCAAACCTAACTACTCATAAACTAAGAATGGTAAAAGATTTACACTAGTACCAATATCAAGCAAAGCATGTTCTATTATAGTATTTTCTATGGTACATAAAACGGTTGGATAACCTGGATCTTTGTACTTAGATGGAGTGAATTATTGAATGATTGAACTAATACTTTCAGTTAAAAATGTCTTCTTTTATATATGATGTTTTTTTTAAATTATACATAAATATTTCAAAATTTTGGCATAAGATGGAACTTGTTTGATTGCATTTAAAAATAAAATATTAATCTTGACTTAAATAAAAAGTTCAAAAATTTCAGAATTTGAGTTCAATTTTTGAGTTAGTTGCAATTTTTTAGGAAAGGGTGTTGGAGGTGAATATTTTTCGTTTTTATTATTTTCAAAATTACCTTCATCTTCAACACTATTTTCATTATTCATTCCTGAAAGTAGATTAGAAACTTTCTCATTGGGATGAATAATCCTGTGAACACTTTGAAGAGTTGTGAGCAAATTAGCCTCCTTGATTGAATTTTCACCTGAAGAAAAAACATGACACTAAGTGGAAGGACTAGGTTGAGGTTGAGCAGGGAACTTACCTTTTTCATGAGTGAGCAAAGAGGCCGTTAGTGTTGAAAGTGTATTTTTGATCTCATTGATGGCTTCTAAAGTTTGATTATTGATATTTGTTTGTCCATGCATAAACATTTAAAAAGTCTCTTCAAGGGCTTTTGTATGTGGAGTTGGATAAGAAGAAAAATTTGGTAGCTTTTGTGAATATAGCAGTTAGACACGGTTATCATCTCAACAACTAAAATTAAGATAGTTTCTCCATTGTGGATTGTAAGTATTGAAATATGGAGAATGAAAAAGGCTTTTTGAATGTGTACATGACATTTGTTTGTACTGAAATGTTTGGACCTTCATTGGGGTGGAGTACCCCATAAGTTTACAAATGTTACAAACTTCTTTATCTTACACATGTATGATTTTCTTTACTTTTTTAATTTACATGGCCTCGACTTTTCTAGTTAAACTAGCAATCCTAGCATTTAGATCATTTTCTTGACTAAGACAGTATTTTTATTTATTATTATTAGCAAGATTAGATCTGATAAAATATTCGAAAGAATGTAACACTATGCCATGATTGATAGTTTTCTGCCCAATGGTCTAGATATTCTGTAGTTTTATCTAGTTCGTTATCAAGAAACTCACTATTACACATTGTTTCAATAAATTAATTTATTTTGAAAGTTAAACCTTCATAAAAAAAACTAATTATGCATCATTTTTCTAAATCATAATGTGGGTATGAATTCAACAGATCTTTAAATCTTTCCCAACATTGAACGAAAACTTATTTAAGGTTTTAAGAAAAAAATTAGATTTGTCTTTTCAAATATATTTTTTTGAGTTGGAAAGAATTTTTTTAAAAATTCAGCCTAAGTTTCTTGCCAAGTACCAATTGACCTAGGTTTTAAAAAGTTAAACCAAGTTTTTGCTTTATTTTTTTTAAAAAAAAAAAAAGAAAATAATTTGAGCTTAATGGTTTTATTCGTACAAGTTTGATTATCAAAAGTGTCGCATACTTCTTCAAATTATTTCAAATGTAAGGGCTTTCAGAGTCAAAACCATGAAAATTAAGAAGTAAAGAGATCATATCTGACTTGAATTGAAAATTATTTGTATTGAGGGGAAAAAAATAAAACAAGAAGGAGAAGAATTTCGAGAAAGTTGCAAGTAATGACGCATGGTACGCACCTATTGATTCTCATTTTCATCGTGGATGTTTTCATTTTCAACCATGATAGATGTGTGTGGAGGTGACTTAAACAAATTTTCGAAAAAAATTAGAATTATTTTTAACTAAATGACAAGAATAATGACTACGATACTATATGACTATATAACTATAAAAAACAAACACTCAATGTTTTTAAAAGAGAAATATTTACAAACCTGAAAACTTACCTTGCATTTCTCAATAACGGCACCCAAAACTTGCTACAATTTTAAGACTGCAAGCCCAAGTGCAGGTTGTATCAAGTAATAAATTTCTCATGATTTCGAAGTCGATCCACAGGGAAGTTTGAAGTTTTTGAGATTATATTTCTTGAGAGAGGGTCTTTATGTGATTTAGATTATTAAGAAAGAGATTTATGTTATAATTAAAAAATCAAAGTAATAAAAATATTGAGGATTAGGAATCCGTTCTTAAATTTTGGATAGAGGAATAATTGTTTACTATTTTTTTTACCTCTTTTTAAATATCACTATTAGAATTCATATACGACGAAGATTCCATTGGGAAGATGTTAATATATAGATTATACATTAAGGTGATCATGTTATTATCTTACTATTTATAAATTATCTTTTAACGCCAATATTTATTTATGGGATCAAGTATTTATGCATATTTTTTTCCACAATAAATCAAGGTTCCATGTTAGTAGTTGGTATAGTAGAAACAGACATTTAGCTAAATAGACTCAACCATTTGTTGTGCTATTTAGTAATATATAAATCAAGAACCACTACTAAATAGGAAAGATTTAATCATAAATTAAGATAATAATACAACACACTTAAACGTATCTTTATCCTCTTTCTTTATCAAGAGGTTCATTTTTATCCTTAGTCAATTAAAATTTAGAAAGACATAATGAAAGTAGATAAGACTAATATAGAAAAGAAACTAGCAAAGATATTTTACTTTCTTCTTATGAGCTTTAATGGCCATAATATCTAACTTCTTTATTGAAAAAATAAACAAGCAAACATGAGAAACAAATATACTAAGTCAAGAAGGCAACCAAAGTATGTTGACAAAAGTAAAGTATTTAAATACCAGTTAGACACAAAGTATTGACATCAAAGAGCTGATTGAATAATCCAGTAGCTGGACAATGCTTCCTGAGCTCATCGCACATGCTGCAAGGAAGAGCAATCATGAAATAAGTATCACTCCACTGAAGGAGAAGCCCCAAACTCTTTAACATTGAAGAACTTCTTTTTCCAAAGACCATGAAAAGAAGTTGCACATTCCATGATCTCTATCCTTGCCCAGGGAAGAAGTGGAAGTATGACTCTCTAGCAATACTCTTAACCATGAAAGAGGAAAAATAAGTTATCTAAATCTATAGAAAGACCTAACTCTCCTAAGCAATGGTAGAATCCCTCAAAACATATATACAAGTTGGGGATAAGTTGATCTACATAGAGGCTGACGACCATAACTACCTCTACCAAAAGAGGACGAGGAGGAATAGATAATCTACTCACAAAGGATGACAAATAAGCCAAAGTACCCCTAAGGGGACTCCTTTATCCTCAAGCCCAATGAAGAGAGTGCAAACTTATAGCATAATAGAAATTCTAACCATTTCTAGAGGAACTTCAGCTCTTCATGAGATGTAGCACTATCCAAGACATTAGCACTCATCACCCTGCTACACACAAATATTGAACCATACATGGAGGGATCCTGCTCCGACTCAGACTCATCCTTAGGAACAAGTTCATCCTGACTATCATCACCAGGACCACCATTACTATCCTGATCCCCCGAAAAACTCAAGTTATAACTTAAAGACTCAACATCCTCACTCCTCAGTAAATGATATAGTAGGCAGGCAAGCCCAGAAGTGCCTCCCTTAGCCTATAGGGAACTCTCTCAAGATACTCAACATAAAATAATTTTTTTACTAAGTTGCCTATTGAAAGAGGAGAAAAATTGAAGGGTATGAACTAAGAACTCCATGACTAGTCAACCCCCTACCATGAAGGAGTCATTCCCAGCCCTCAGAAGAAGAGCATGACCAAGGAAATAAAGCTTCAATTGAAGAACAACATCACTAAGGCAACAAAGCTTTAGTTGGAGGAGATGATGGCCGCAGAGGCGTGCAAGCCTCAGTAGGAAATAGTTGATCGAGGCATCAAAACCTCTATCGGAGATAGTTATCGAGGCTCTCATGCCTCAACAGTGGGAGAATAGCCAATTGAGGGCCTTGGCTAGGCCCGATCGAGGCACCATTGCCTCAGCCACAAGATGCTCTAACACTGCCATCATTTCCCTAGTCAACGCAATTATCCTACACGTGCTCATTATGCGATGAATCTTCACCAAGGCTCCTCCATCTATGACTAAATCTTGAACCTACTCTCCTCAGCATGACTACTATAAGAGAAAATGAAGAAAATGAGGGTGAGTGTTTGGAATTACAACTCTAAGAACATGAATTCGAATCCTTATCCATATAGCGGCGGTGGCTTCTTCTCCTTGCCAAGACATAAAAGCTTCGCAATTGTAATTCTGTGGCACAACAAACATATCACACTTTTATTGTCAACACTCTGCATCACAGACAATGTTCATAACTCCCAACCAACTCCTGCAACTAAGTTGCTTAAGAGTTGGGAGTTGTATGATGGGTATGTTTATTTTAACTCAATACATATTTAATTTTAATCTAGAGAAACTCCCAGGCCCAAGAGGCCCAAATTATGTTAAATACCCACAAGACCTATGTCCCAATTAAATATGTATAAATACCCATTCCTACTCATTTACAAGGTATGCATTTTATTTCTTACTTTCAGTTAGTAATTAATCTCTCTAGAATTTTTATTGACTTAAATATTGGAGGGGCTTCCTTGAGACTGCCCAAGGCTCTCCTGTTTGTTTGTGCTGCAGGTAGGGA
The DNA here is from genome assembly GCA_019321725.1 of Paulownia fortunei. Taxonomy (NCBI): domain Eukaryota; kingdom Viridiplantae; phylum Streptophyta; class Magnoliopsida; order Lamiales; family Paulowniaceae; genus Paulownia; species Paulownia fortunei. Next base: position 18,135,226 of record CM033109.1, on the reverse strand, counting down.
ATCTATCTCAAGGAGCAACAATTAGAAATATTGAAGCATAGCTATCATACCTCAGCATCCATTGGTAACCTACATCAATATTTAAGCCGCTCTTTATGCACGAAAATTACTTTATTTTGTACATATCATCGTATATATGTTTCTGCATATGTTCTTTTTTTCCAATAGGAGATAAAATAGGTATCTATAGGGTGATTACTTTAATAAAAGCCATTTTCTCCGAAAAGGTGTTTTTTGAGTATGTGGATATGGTCAGCCCTCTCATGGGCGACCCATTTTCCTACATATATAAATATACATCTCATAAATATAAATAATAAACAAAAAATATATGTAACATTTTAAACTGGTCGAGTTCGAGTCGGTCTGAGTTTGAAACCTAGAACCCTAGATTCGCTCGGAACCCTTTTGTCTTTTCAGAACCCGCCCAAATAAGGCGAGTTCAAGATAGATCTAGGTTTTATCGAATTCATTGTCATCCCTACTCCGACCTATCTTATTTCTCCTTGTTATCAAATATTTCACCTTTTATCAATCAATTTTTATTTAAGATTCATTTCGTTTTTTTTTCAACATATTACGAAATGTGCTTTGCCAACTAGTTGAGTATTAATTTTAAGAAAGTGATAATTTGGAATTAAGTTTTTCTTGAGGGAAACATTTTGATAATGTTCTCTGAGTTTTTGCAACTACTCTCAACTTTAAATTATTATCAATTTATTACACAATTAATTGATTCCAATTAAACTCTTTGCCAGCAAACTCGGTTCAACAAAATTCATAATTTGAATATTCTATAATTACCAAGCATCACTTTAATTGACAAAATAAATAGAAAAAAAATTAATAATCAAAGATTCAAAGCAACATCGAAATCCCCAAACTTGATAGAAATTATTATTATAGCCTTGAAATTCATTAATTTATAAGGGGGTGTTTACTTTGTTAGGTGGAATATAAAATCATTAATATAAAATGTGATAACTTGTTAGATATATATTGATTTATTAATAAATATTATACATATTTTGTTAGATGGTAAAAATAATATATTAATACAATATATAATTTAATATTTACATTGTAGGATCTATGAGTGGGTATAAGATAATTTATCAAATTACCCTCGTAAAAGCAAGACAACTTGAACACCCTTTTGAAGCCCTAATTCCTTCCATCGTTCCTTCAACAGTCCTTCAACAGTGTTTCAAATCTCATCTCACGACATTTTCTTCTTCTTCTTCAACAGGGCTCTGATCCCCCTTCCATGCATTAGCATTTAGCATCTTTTTTTTTTCCTTTTATAAAACCCATCACCCCACTCATGGTAATAAATAGTAATTCTATTTTTTCTTCGAGGTATTTGACTTCCCAAATAAAAGCTTGCATCTTGCGAATTTTGAGCCTCAATCAGTACTGGTATTTGCTATGCTTGTTTCCAGACCACATATATCTCAATTTTTAAATTTGTAATACTGATTTCATGTCCGAAATTCTGCCATTGGTTTAAGCTTGTTTTTGTGTTTTTCCTGAATTCACTTCATAGGAATGAATATGTAACACCCCTTAACCTAACTGCAGAGCCTAAACAAACTGATACAGTTAAGTCAAGAAATGTTAATTTTTCATCTTTACTAGAGTTATGGTTTTTAATAAAAGTTCTCATTCTTAGCTATAAGAGAAAGAACTTGAATCATTTTTAACACACCATATACATATATCAAAACTGAGTACATCTGTTTACAAAACCATAACAGAGCGGCTTATTTAAAAACAAAACAGAGTTTTCAAAATAAACTACAAAACATGTCGAAGCATGGCATATGAACAAATCTCTGTCCGGCCGCTCTAGAGACTTAGTCAACCTCTAAACCTGTACATTTCCACCTGCATCACATGAATCTAATGAGCTAAAGGCTCAGTAAGGTGAAACTGATGCAATAACAAATAACATATATGCACATCTCATAAATCATTAAATGCAATATTCTATTTAATAATTTTCATTCATAAATCATTCTTTAGGGCCCTTGAAGTGTGGTACCTAACTAATAGTGATAGACCATAGTTTTCGGAACCTGTTCATAATGATTGGCCAATAAGAGAACTAATACGGGGTTTCCATACTTGGTCTTTCAACCTCAGGTATTAGCCGTATTCTATCTCATTCATTGTGGCTTTCCTATACTGGTTTTTCAACCTCAAGTATTTGCCACCATTTGTTGGGTCCGCCGGTCCTCCCGCGTCCCTCGTCTACCCGACCATCAATCAAGTACCATACTTCCTTTTCAAAAACCTCATTATATTCTTAATAGTGTCACGCTTCATAAACCATAAATGCATCAAACATTACATCATTTGACAAACAACAACAATCACATTAAAACATGAACAAACATTATATGATTCTTGTGATACACCAAATGAAAGCTTCAACTTACCTCAAGTCCACTTTGTGCTAGGTGAAAAGGCCAATCTCTTTGGAAGATAGGATGTGTTAAAGGCCTAACATAATCAAATCATGTACCATTTAATATCCTTTTTATAAATCATTTAGTCTATTCTAGTTAAAGTTTATACACACTTTTCAATCTTTTGTAAAGAATTACATATCAATTACATAACCTTAAAAACAATGCATACTCCATATTTTACTACTAATTCAAAATATTAAACATTAGGGCAGCCATTAAATAACTAATAATTCAAATATGATTGATTATTAGGGCAGCCCCTAAAACATGAACACAATTCGAATTAAAATGACGTAAACTTGATTCTAACTTAAATTGATTCTAACCTTCAATTAAGCAAACTAATTGCTATTGTTTTCAATCATTCAAAGAAACTTCCAAACACCATATAAGCATTACAAAATCAATAGAAATAAGTAAATTAAACAATTTCACAAGACTATCAATTTTGCTAAAAATTAGCTTAACTAGCTTGGTTTTGGCTTCAAGTGTAACTTACTTAAGTTTTCAATCCTACAAAAGCATACTAAAACATGTAACCATCCAAGATACTACAAATTCATCATAAGAAACATTGAAAAAGAATATACCTTGATTAAGTTGGATTTAAGCTTCAAAATCAACGGTTTTCAAGCTTAAAAGGATGAAAACTTGTTCTAGCTTGTGTTCTATGGATTCCTATGGATTGAATTCAACTTTTGTGAGTATGAGAGTGTAGAAATTTGGGAGAAACTTAGGAGAATAAGGGCTGGTCGTTTTTGAGGTGCTTCCACAAGAAATATGGATGAAAATGATTTCTTTGACCTTTCAAAGAGAGGTAAGTGGAGGGTGATGATTGGTTGCATCATGCTTGGTGTCTTCTCATGCCAAAAGCCACGTTCATGGGCTGAGGAGATGACAAAAATTGATGCTTTGGTGTTATAATCAAGTGCAATGCGGTTTAGAATGGTTTTATGCAACCTAGTCAACCAACCAATCAAATTGCACCATTGTGCATACTTTTAGTTCTTAGCCAATGTAACATATTTCAAGTAAATATTTAGACAATTAATCACTTTAGCATATAACTAGTATGGAGCAATACAAATAATTCATTTCATAGCCATTCAACACATCAATCTTCCTTAACCGAGATACCGAGCTTTTCACTGCAAAAAGGGCACTTAAGGAATATGTTAAATTAAGAAATGAAAGTTTGATCTCATATTTCATGTACTAATGCATGTTAAATCATAACTGAAGCATATAATAACAATTATTCATGTTCGTGCAATCATGCTATTTGTAAGCCATAATTCAATAATGCACATTGATTAGATGCAAATTCATGCAAAATGCTTATTATTGGCTATATAGGAGAGAATTGAGAATTGGGCATTACAGAATATCTTGACAATTAGTAATTACATATCCTTCTTCTTCCTCTCTCAAACTTATAATTTCACAGAAATGGTGGTTTTATCTCAGCCAATTCTTGATAATTTAGCCCACGTCGGCAAAGAGTTTGGGTTCTTTAAAGTGATAACCATGGCCTTCCATGGAGTTCTTAAGCAAATTAAAAGTCGAGGTTGAATATGAGATGCCTTAACTTAGCGACTTCCTTTTACTTCGATAGACCAGGGAGGAGCTCAGATTTTCACTTGGTTGGGTGGAGTTATTAGAATTGAGCTTCAATCAATGAGGTAGAAGGGTTTGGCAACTGTCCATATAATAAGGGCAGGGTTTGGCAACTGTGTGATAATTGGATGCCACCACCTACTAAAGAGGATTCATTGTTGGGTTCGCTATAATCGCAGGGGTATACGTAGCGAAAAATTAAATTTTTTATCAAACATAAATTTAACCCCTTTGATTCAAAAGCGATTTTAACGATCACGCTTATTCAAGTGAATATATAAATAAATATAAAATCGGATTATACCTTTGGTGCACTCCGGTTGTTGTAGGGAATGAAACAATCAATTGCTTATCATGGACTATCAGAACTCGCAGGGATCCAAGTGTCTCCCCTCTATCAGGTCCACGATACGGAAAGCAACACCAATCAAAATGATTCGCTAGTATCCTTTTAATTGTTTACTAATCTAGAACCGGAGTATATTTTCAAGAACAATAAAGATTGATTCTTTAAGTTCTTGAAACAATAATATGAAGAAAATAACAAGAAACTGATTTTCCTTTCTTTTCTTTTCTTTTCTTGAAGAGTAAAAATAGAAGACTTTAAACAAAATATTTTTGATCAAATTTTTGAATTGAATTATGTAATTTTCATCCCTCATATATATAAGGCTGAAAATTTTAATAATTTTCCAACTCTTGGAAAGTTTTTCTATTTTGAACTATTTCAAAACCTTATCTTGGAAGGATTCCAAATCTTTCAAGAACTCTTTTTTTTTCACTCTTCTATTGTATGTGGACTAATTTGAGACTACATTAATCATCAAAATTGTCTACATACATTGTTGATATTAATGTGAACTCTTCAAATAATATCAAGATAGATATATATCATATATATACTATAATTATATTTATACATAAATTAAATCTTAGTGGCCTATTTTATCCTATAAAATTGGTCACTATTTTTATTTATCTATAAATATATTAATTAAATAAATCATATTTATTTAATTTATTCCCTTCATACTTTAGTGGGCTTGTTAAATGATCCATATTTATTTTGGGCTTGGACTCAAAAATCCCCAAATCAATTCAATTGATTCAATCCCAATTTAATCAATTCAATTGATTAATTTAATTTACTCCAATTGGGCTTTCTAATCAAATTAGGTCCAATTAAATAATCCAATTACTTAATTGAATAATTTAATTTAACTATTAAATTAAATAGAACCCTTAATTAATTAATTGATCACTATTAATTAATTAATTTCCAACCATTGGATAAAATCTAAAATTAAAAATATTATTTTTCATAAAGATGTGTGACCCTCTTAGGTTCACTACTAAGCTAGTAGTGGGTTTGCAACATTTGCAACTTATGAATAACAATTATTCCAATTAATTAATCCGCTTGGAATCAACTCCTTATTTCAAGAACCTCACTATCCATGAAAACACCTGGCAAGTAATCATGGCAAACTAGTCTTAGGTGAAATAGCGAGTAAACCTATTTCAGTTGCGAGTACCATACACGTACGGTCCTTTCGACAGCTAATATCCTGATTAAATCTAAGGCATGTATTATAAGTCGAAACCCTAAATGATTCAATTGTTGTGATCCCATTTCAAGTTCCAATTATTCTTGATGAATCACAATTCATTTTGCCTTGGCCAAGGTCTTTGAATCACGAACTATGAAAACACAGGAGATTCCCTTGTTTAAAAAAATAAGTGTCGAATTCTATGTTGGCCACTGACAAACCTCCATGCACACCAGTGCAACACCCAACATACCCCCTTTGTGATTGTCAAGCAATAAGAAGATATATCAAAGTGCTGCAGGATGCACACAAGGCTACCATCGTGCCTCAAGTCTGAGGACTAGTCGTGTACTATCGCAACACATAAATTCTTATTTCGACGGGCAAAGCCTCCAACTAAGAATTTCTTGCGGGCCATATTCAGTGTACTTGTTCCCTAACAAGCACCCACATATATGCACTTACGTCTCTACGTTAATGCCAATGGAATGTGACATCCTCGTCTCACGAGCATGCATTATATGTACGAGTTTTACTGAGCTATTTGATGTCCCATCTCAAAAAATTCTCGACTCGGAACTTATTTAAGACTAAAGTCTTAGAGGCATGTTCCATGATCGCCATCATATGCGCGACTATGCCCCATAGCTAAATTTGGTCTAAGGACTTTATCTAATATGCAAAAATAAAAAATGCAAAACATAAGATAAAGAAAATGCTTTTTTATTAATATGATTTCCAATAAGATTGTCTTTACAAAAGTAAAAGAGTATAATACACCCATTTAATTGGGGGCGTTGGGCATTCTACTCTAACATATACAGGAGAAATTCAAATTAGGACCGGGATCAGTAATATCATTTGGGCCTCCATCCAAAAAAGTACCCAATGGACTGGCCTTGATTATTTAATAAATCTGGCCTAATCCTATAAAGTAAACTTCGCCTAAGTAAATTTAAGGAAGTTTTCAGATTATGATAGAGAAGAGGGTGTACGATTCTTCATATTATACATTAATAATCACATCTAAAACAATAATTCAAAAGTTGATCACAAAATTTTGGTAGTTCTAACTGTCTGACTTCATTTCCCACGCTTCGTCAATGCACCAGAAAATTCCTATAACCCATCGTTCCTTTTACTCTTCATCCTTTTACGAAGAGCTCATCGATGTATACACCAAAAGTCGAGCCTTAAAATCAGGCAGAGCACTCCACGCTCACCTCATCGTCAATGGGTTGACTAGTTCTGCCCAGTTTGCTTACAAACTCGTAGCGTTTTACACGCGGTGCAAACAGTTGGCAGTTGCTCGAAAGCTGTTCGACAAATTTCCCAAGTCCAGTATACGTAGCTGGGTTGCTGTCATAGGATCCTATGCTCGCAATGGCTATTATCAGGAGGCCATGGGTGTGTTTGAGGAAATGCAGAAGGAAGGATTTAAACATGACAGAATTGTTCTTCCTAGTGTTCTCAAAGCCTGCGGACAACTCGCTGATCGAAAAATGGGACAGAAAATACATGCTGTTGTTCTAAAAAATGAGTTTGAATCTGATGCATTTGTGATGTGTGCATTGATTGATATGTACTCAAAATGTGGGATGGTTGAAAAGGCAAAAAGAGTGTTTGATGTCATGGCGGAAATAGATTTGGTGGCTTTAAATACGATGGTATCGGGGTACGTTCAAAATGGTTTTGTTAAAGAAGCATTGGGTTTCGTTGAGGAAATGAAATTATTGGGTGTGAAACCTGATATTGTGACATGGAACTCTTTGATCTCAGGGTTCTCACAAGCAAATGATGAAGTGATGGTTAGCGAAATTTTCAAAATTATGGCCACTGATGGGATTAAGCCTGATGTGGTATCCTGGACATCAGTAATTTCTGGTTTGGTGCAAAACTTTCGGAGCACGAAGGCGTATAGTGCTTTTCGACAAATGTTGCAAGCAGGGTTGTCCCCAACAGCATCAACAATCAGTGGTCTATTGCCTGCATCCGCTAGTATTGCAGATTTGAGGCGTGGCAAGGAGATTCATGGCTATTCGGTGGTAATGGGGTTAGAAGAGGATGTATATGTGAGGAGCGCACTCATAGACATGTATGCTAAATGTGGGTTAATTTCTGAAGCAATGTCATTGTTTCAAGGGATGTCTGAAAGGAATACTGTGACCTGGAACTCCATGATATTTGGCTATGCAAATCATGGATGCTGCCATGAAGCAATTGAACTTTTCAATCAAATGCTGAGAGAGGAGGAAAGAAAACTTGACCACTTGACTTTCATTGCAGCTCTCGCTGCTTGTACTCATGCTGGGATGGTTGATCTTGGTGAAAATTTGTTCCAGTTGATGCAGGAAAAATATGACATTGTACCAAGATTAGAGCATTATGCATGTATGGTAGATCTATTGGGAAGAGCAGGAAAGGTTGTTGAGGCTTATGGTCTTATTCAGAGAATGCCAGTTGAGCCTGATTTATTTGTATGGGGAGCGTTGTTAGGGGCATGTAGGCAACATGATAGTGTAGATCTAGCAGAGATAGCTGCAAAACAGTTGGCGAAGCTTGAACCAAAAAGTTCTGGAAGTAGTGTGCTCTTGTTGAATTTATACGCCGACTCCAGTAGGTGGGGAAATGCTATAAAGGTGAAGAAGATGATGAAGAAAAGGAAATTGAGAAGTTTCCCTAGCCGTAGTTGGATCAAAGTTTAACGATATGCTCAAGCAGTCACGTTCGTTTTCAGTTATTCTTTTCGCTGCAGATGATATTGTCTTGCTTTCTTTTTGGTAAATATCATCCGGGAATAATTCTGTGGTTCCAGACCTGGTCTTGGCTCCTCTTCTAAATTTTCCATTTAACTGATATGCGATGATAATGAAAGCTATGGCAGTTTCAGATGCCTATGTCTTTGCCACTTTAAGTCATTATGACATGCTTGTGGCTGGGAAAAGTTAACATTTTGAATTTTGGTGACAAATCCATATTGACTGCAGCCACCCAATAGGATGCTTTGGGACAGTTGCAATTAATTTGCTGTCCAAGAAGTTTAAGATTACTTCACTGTGGAGTCATCAGAAAGTATTTAAGGGCGAATACAATTATAACCATTCAGAAATTCATCAATATCAAGGTGAGGAAGTGTTGTCAAATTTAAATGAACTGAACAGGGAAGGACTTGATAATATGCAACTAGACAGCCCCTGAATTTCACCTCCAGTATTATTGGAACTCTAATCTAACCCTCCGGTGAATATATTTCTTGGGTATGAAAGTAGACTGCTGTTACTACGGCATCTTCCGAAACTTCTTCATTTCTTAAATTACTTAATCCTATGACAACCACCATCAGATTGGAAGCTTCTGTTTGGAGGTTGATGTGAGATCACACCCCACATTTTCTTGAGGATAAATTATCTGCTCAATTTTGAATGGTATACTACACGTACTTCATCCTTGTTTTTAGTACATGTTATCTGAAACATGCATGTTAAAATTATTCACGTTTGCTAATTAGAATTTGTCATCCTAATAGTAATCGTCTTTCCAATCTCTATGTTCAGGCGTCCAGTTTTGCTATTCATTGAAAAGAACAAATCGAGAGACCAGATAGTATTTTGTGTTGTCTGACAAACCTACATGCAAGCATTCCCTAAAAACGGCCAGAATCCTCAATGGCCCTGTACAATGCATTTGCAAATGAAGGCCAAACTATTAGTCTGTTACGAAACTTGCTTTCTTCTGAAGTTCACCTAGTTATCGTCAGTTTTTACTATGGAAATTGTTCAAAGCTATCATGCAAGAAAATAACTCATCGCCGAAAGTTCTTTTAAAGTAAAGAAACTAAAACTGTCAAACTTTTCCATTTCATGTTTCTGTTTGCTAAACGAAGGTTTTTATCCCTTCCAATTTCTCCCACACAGAGTAGTACGTTTATGTGCCTCTGTTTAGTTTCCTCTTTTCTGTAGTGGATGAGCCATTTATCTCTAAGTCTTAATCAAGAGCTTCCTTTTGCCTCCAAGTGTCAGAAAGTTCTCAAAGGAGCTGCAACAGGGAGAAAGGTTGCAGCAAATGGAACTGGGACAAACAATGACATCAAAACTAAACAAAACTGTAAGTCCTTGTAAACTGCTATAAAATTAGTGAATTGGACAATTCTTTTATGAGTTTAATCTATTTTTTTTATGTTTTAGTAAGTTATGTAGTCTACGAAAATGGAAGATATGTACTATGATTCGTTTACTGAGTGGGTAATAGCAGAATTCAATTAGTAAGTTACAAATCTATTGCATGAAGATTATGGAACAAGGTTATGTGTAGAGCTCCATGTGTGGAGTTCCTTGTTCTGCCTGAGACCAAAAGACTTGCCCTAGGGTATGCTTTAGAAAACTTATCCAACCTGTGAATATAAGACAAATTAACGTTTGGTTTCTTGAGAATACTCATTTTCTATGTGTCACCCAGTTACCTTTTTGTTGGATCTTGTCTTTGGTCACCCTTACTATATTACAAAATCCCTCTACAATTTAATAGAAAGAGTAGTATGCTTCAACCTCTTTGGTGATGTCAAAGGCTGGAGTCAACACTTCTCAACACTTATTCATCATAAAAGCCCTTATTCCATTATCACTGTTATTTTCTTCAACTTGACAGACTCAATTCTTGACCATGGGATGATGTAACGATTTCGGTCTCAGGGAAACAATAATAGGAACAATAACTAAGGATTATCCTTATAGCAGGCATAGCTTGATACCAAATGTTAGACATGTACTAACCAATCTCATCCAGTGTAAAAAAATTAGGAGGGGTTTTGAAGATGACACCTTGCACCCAAACATGTCATATGTTGTAAAACAGTGAATAGTGTTCTGACGCAGTGTCATCCTTTTCCAAATGTGGGATAGCATTCATCACTGAAATAAGATATCAGGTATTTACATTATTTGACCTCTTTCAACATCTTTTACATCCAAGATATCTCTCCTTGCGGATAATAAAACAAGATGGATAAATGCAATGTCTTTACAATTGATAAAATAATCTGAAAGTGAAGGTAGAGGTAGTGGACTTTTGTTTTGATTTTTGAGTAACAGGTTAAGAAATAAGGGTTTTGATTCGTCCATTTTACAAGTTTCGTTTAGTATCTTGACCTTCCATTATCCACTAATGCTTCTGATCTTACCCGAGGAAGTCCGTTCAAGTGCTCACAAATTTAGAATCTCCTTTGACCTATAGATGTTAGTTAGACAATCCCAAGAAGGATCCCAGCTTGGTGACCTTGGATAGAACAGGGGACTCTACAGTAGTTTGCACCTTCTTTTCCTGATCCATCCATGGTTGATGACATGCTCTGAGGTAAGTGATTTTCTCCCTACAAAATTCACACTCTCTTTATTACATAAAGCTTTTGTTCCCTCAACTATTACAACTCCTCCCTCAAATGCTACAAATGAAACATCGAAGGACTCAGGATAAAACACACTATCATATTATACCACCAAAAACTGATCCCAGAACTAGAAAAGAACATTATTCATTAAACTGCAAAATGTGGCTGGTGCATTGCTTAGCTCAAACGAATACCAATGCATACCTTGCCATGCAAGTGGTTTTGATTTATCCCCTTCAGGACTCGGAGCAGGCCAATACCCAGATCTTTAGTCTATCCTTGTGCAGTACCATGTTCCTGCTAGATTGTCAAACAAATAAAGGACATATAATATTAGTCTGCTTGCTGTGCAAGAAGACCTAATAACTTTTTTATGTGCCCCATCCATTTCTCACCTGCTCTAGGATCACAGTTACGGTTAAGCACTGGTGGATTCAATCTTGAAGTTCTTTAAAGAAACTAGTTATCTTGTTTGCAATATATTCTCCAGGAGATTCAACATGCAATAGTTCTGCATTTTACCAGCCATCTCCATAATACCAAAAAACCCATCCAATTCTCCTTTTGGTGGTGAAGTGGGAAGACTATCTGCTCTTGATCTTTGATCAAGAAACAAGCTGTGTAAAATAAAGAAGAATCTCATTAAGTTGTTTTATTATAGGATGATTTAACAATAATAGATTCTGGTCATTAGTTGGCATGTAGAGATTTAGAAGTTGGCAGAAAATAACTTGAGCATAGCTGCGGATGTCACGTATAGTTGTCAATGATTATTATGAATTGATAGTCATCTTAGTTCCTAATGCATAATATGACGTCTCAATGAATGAAGATTAACACTCTTCCTCGCTGTGAGACGGATAGTTCCTTCTCTTTTTCTTCTTATTGTCTTGTACCATGTGTAACTAACTTCAACAAGATGCAGGTTTTGTGCCACCCTACCTATTTTCATATTAAATTTATTTTTTACCTAAATTGGTAAAGATAAAACTTACAATTTTTTGGATTACTATATGGAATGGGTTCAATAATATTTCTTGACTTATTGACACAAAATATGATTTATGTTGGTCGTTCAAAACACCTACTTTTTTGCTTGAGGGAGACAATAGTGCAGCAACAAGAGAGACAAGAAAGGAAAACAGGAAACAAGAAACAACAGGAAAAGAAGAAAGAAAAGGGGAAATGGAGAAGAAAGAAGAAAAGGGGAAAAAGGAAGAGAACTAGTTAGAAATTTAGTACAAACCACATAGGGGTCAAGACTCATATAAAAGTTTGATGCAGTTGTGTGATACCTGATGGGAAAATTGCTTTTTTACTCATACAATTTGTGGGGTTGCAAGTTTGTTACCATGCTTCCTAAAAAATCCAATTTTAGTTCCATATATTAGTTTCCTAATGTAACTTCGGCAGTGCTGTTAACTTTGGTGCAAAATGGCATATGCCACACATGTGGCCACTAAATCACACGTAATGGTTCCGTACAATTCTTTTTGGGAGAGAAAATATACTATCAGGCTCTGTCAAATTTATTTTTTTCAGTCAATTTTCATTATTTGCTTGCAATTAAGAGGGAAAATAGTTACCAACTATTATTTTGCATGACAAATACCTATTGCATAATATATATAGCAGTATATAGAAAATACAATATATATTGCATATTAGATATGCAATATATAATACTCTATTTATGCAATATATTCGTATATAGCATGAATAACTGAAAAATATTACGTATTAAATATTTTATTTGATATGTATAGTTTATTATATATGAATTTACGATACATGATTATGCATATATATGCCAAATATGTAAAGAGTCTAAATTTAATATATAGATAATTTTTATATGAAATAGATAAACATAGAGATGTAATTAATATTATGCATATTATATTATATAAGTTACTATTTTATGTAATATGTACAAATACAATATAAAACTCCGCAATATATATGGATATAGGTATAAACAGGTAAATGGCATTTTACTCCCTATGTGTTTGACAAGGAGCTTATTACATCCTATGATTCCCCTGGTGTTTCCAATAATTAAAAAAGGCAAATGACAACCCACTCTACTTCATCTATTAAATTGGAAAATAACCATCTTAACCTTATACATATCTAATGAATTTTTTACTTTATTTTTCATAGTTCATAATCATTAAGTGTAGAAGAATATTTACTAGTAAGATGTATGTTATTTCAAAATACATAAAATAACACAATTCATTATAGATTTTATTCCTTATGTTTGAAATAAAATTGAAATGTATTTAACATATCAAAGATCAATATGCTTATATAATTTTGATATTTGACATTTTTGACATGTTTTTATTGATGATGCCATATGAGATAAAACCTTAAAGTATATAATATTATATCTTTATTTAATTATTCAAATTATCTTGAATAAAATACTAAGAATGTTAATAAAAATACTTTTACATATTTTGAAATAATTTCTTTATTTTTAATAAATATATGTTCTAAATATGTTTAATTACGTCACCCTAATATTTATGAAAAAATATAAAAAAATTATAAATAGAATAGAGGTATGTATCTTATATATAAGGGTAAGTTGGTCATTTTGTAATCCAATAAGTGATAAAAGTTGAATTGGTGTTGTTTGCACTTTTTATGAAAACACAAGTGGACTATATGCATTTTTTCAAAGAATAGAGGGTAATATACCCCTTTGCAAGAACGCAGTGGAATAAAATGCTATTTATGCAGTATAGATACGTAGTATAAAATAATATATAATACAATGCATATACACAATATAAGATTTTATCTAACAATATATTATGTGCAAAGTTTTATATTTTATATAAGAATAATTCATTTGTACACAAATAATTTATACTATTATTGATTTGTGTAAATGAAATAAGTTGGATATCAATAATTTTATTTTCAATTTGTATTATACATATTGAAAAATACTAAAATGTTATTTATAGATAAATTATATAATGTGTATATCCATTTTTCTATGTTATGAATTTAAAATAAATTTGTCTAAATGAAAAAATCTAAGCAAATTGACTGGCAAATTCCCACCAGTAGTATTTTAGTTCATAAACAAAAATATTTTGCACTCATTTGCAGATAAAATCAAATTCAAATGGGAGAATTTGGAGAAATAGGTTAAAATTTTTCAATTATGCTTTATATTTGAGAAAATAGAGGGCTTGAAGATTGGAAAATTACCTTCAGTGGATGAAGCATCTGCATCTAACATGCCAAAATTCCATCCAAAACCTTGAATTTATTGGCCACATGAATGGCCCATGTCATTTTCCATAAAAAATTAAATGGCAGTACCAAAGTTGCAATGGGAGGCTTATATATTGGACTAAAATTGGATTTTTTGAGAAGCATGGTATCAAATTTGCAACCCCCTACATTTTAGGAATAAAAGAGCAATTCTCCATACTTGACTAAGCTATTATAGATAATTAGTTAAATAAACTAATAAGTATTTGATATACAAAGTCTAGCAAATATAAAGCTGGTCGAGTAGGCCTTTATTTGCAATTATAGAATAATTAAGGTCAATAGTTATTAGAAAGGGAAATATGGACTTATAAATAAATACATAGGCTTATCTTATAACCTATTTATTGTATAACCAATGGATTATGCTTGCATTGGAGCCAAAACGTATAAGCAACAGCTGGTGTGAATTGAAGACATGATTAGGAGTGATGAATAAAAAGTCACTTGCTAGTACTATCCTTTTTATGTTGTGATTTGTATATTTATATTGTGCAAATAATTGCTTTTCATGGGTGTGAGTCAAACTTGGGAGAAATTAAAATCTTAGGACCACTTAGTTTCAAGGATAACTTGGTGGAGTATTTAATAGATGAGTTAGTAGAGTATTGAATATGTGCTATTCATATGTTCAAAGTGCCACTTATGGTTGATATTGTAAATTACTTTTACATCTCTTACAATTAATACAATATAAGAATAAATGTGTAGGTGTAAGGTTTGAGATTGAATTTGATGGGTTTGTGATCTCCTAGTTACACATGAATTGTAGCCTTATTTCTTTACATTAAATATATGGTGGAAACATAGTACAAAATCAATTGAACTGATTATATGGTAAGTGACCATTCGTGTGCAAGTAACTTGGGAGTTTCAAACATCATACTTGGAAATTTCATACAAGTAACAAGGTATAAATGTGGTTTGTTAATGTGAGTATTGTGGAGGTTGTTTTGAAAAGCATTGTTGGGATCATACATTATTACTATCCCAGAATAGGTAGTGGACAATCAAGACCATTGGGATTTGAGTGTTGGTTAATGACCTAGAATACAGGGTTATGTGTATCTCAATGACCTAATGCACAGTGTTAAGCCTATAGGTACACCCAGGGCAGGGGATTAAACCTATCCTTAATCAATGTTATCTTATATGTTTGATGAATTTTATGTGGAGATTTGATGGTTCTTTTATCTATATTTTAATATTATTATTTACTTTTTATCGTATGATTAGCATTCTTTTTGGAACTCATGTGTTAAAATAATTTTTTTTGTTGATAAAATTATACCATGATTTTCTTACTTGCTTAATCCGACTGGTTGTGTAGGGTTATTTATTATGCATTATTTTATTAATTTTTTCTCGATATCCAGACATAGTTGCTAGGAGATTCTTGGAGATTAGGTGACCGAATATTGAGGAGGTCAATTTATTTATTTTCTATTTCTTTTAATCATTTATTGGTATAGATTTACATTCAAGGTTAATGACCATAGTATTTTTGGCTTCAATTTAGAGTTTAATATATGACATTGGATTTATTTTATTGTACAAGAGATTTTCCTTATCATTTGAGAATTTGTTTATCTCGGGAATTATTATAATATGAAGATTGGGAATTTGATTGTTAGATTCTCTATAATGCATTGTTTATCTCATGATGATGTGGGCATAATATGAATATTGGGAATTTGATTGTTAGATTCTCTATAATGCATTGTTTGTTTACCTCATGATGATGTGGGTATAGATGCTCTATATCAATGCTTATATGTTATTATTTTATGATATTATGGTAGAGTTCACATGCTAACTTGGTAGGCTTTGGGATGTTTGAAAGTTTGCATTGGTTTTTATTGTCTTAGGGTTTGAGGTATGACATTAGGAATTAATCTAAAGACTTCAAAGAAGCCTATTAAGTGCTTACATTTAATCGAATTTGTTAAGATATTTCTATATGCTTAGTGATTAATACAATTTTTTTTGTCAACATAGGTGATACTCTATTGAACAGAACAACATCCAAGTCACTTGAGTATATGAATCTTGAGGTGAATATCTCATATACTCAATTATTTTTATAATTGGAGGAAGTTTTTTCTATAAATATTATTGAATGCCTGGGAATATCTAAATATCATAAATATACAAATGGTTGAAAGTGACTAGAAGATAAGAAAATGTGGTTTTATTGTGTGACATAAACAGTTTAACAAACTGATCAGAGTTTGAACTTTATAACCTGAAATCACATAATTATACTTGTTTTATTCATCGTTAAATGCACCATTACTATATTATTCACCTTTTGGTTGGTTTAGAATAAGATTAATATTGGCCTGGTGTAGTACTTGATTTTGCCTTATGCCATATTGGAATATCGAAATATCATTGTTGAATATTATTAGATATTTACGCGTATGCAATACTATATCTTGCGCGTGCAAAAATGCAACAATATACCTATTATTGAACAACCTTATTAGATTATTAGATCGTCATTCCTTAGACCTATTTTGGCATACATGTTAAGATCCTTGCGTGTAGCATTGGGTTTGCTATATTGGTTGCTCACTCCCCATGGTTCGAGTCCCCTCTCGTGCATGGACAAAGCATCTCATGGTGATGGGGTTGTAGATTAGACATGTACCCTAGCATGTCAGTTTTTAATGACAAGGTTACTCTTTGCATTTGGTGGTTAATGTAGTTAATGGAAAGTAGGAGTTATAAGGTGGTTATCAATATTAAATTGAATTCTTTAAGGTATGTGTCATTGTTTCATTGTGCCTAAACATTGATCTCTTGTTTGCTTAATTGTTAAATTTTTGTGCTTTTTTGAAAGCCGTAGCACCTTTGAAGCTTACTAAGCCCTTTTCTTACATTTTCAGATCTTTCTCCATAGGTTTATAATGCAAAAATGGTGCATAGCGAGAGCCTAAGGGTGATAGCTCCAAAATTGCCTTAGCAAAGCTGACAAAGGCTGGTTGGAATTGATCTTAGGTTGTACTTTAAATGTGAAACTTCAATTTTAATTTTACTAATATAATTAGTTGGGTGGCAGTGTCACAATTAACTTGTGAAAAAAAAAAGGATATTGGTTTAGTTAGTGAGAAAAAAATTAAATTGTTATAAATTTGTATATAAAATAGGCTAATAACTTCTTGTTGGAATTCATTGAATAACTTACATCTAGGAGGTGAATATGTGGTATTAAAGCATTTGGTTACTCCAATGTTGTCTGGATAGCTTCCTTGGACTGTGGTTTATAGGTGAATGATATCCACAGAGTTGAAGGAAGTGAGATGCTAATATTTACAAGAAATAATATGCTCAAGTATATAGGTTTATAATTTGTGTGAAGGTTAAAAGTTTTTAGGTATTGTTAACTGTACTTATCATCACAATTTTAGTATTTCGACTTTGGGATGCTATGGTAACTATTTTTTAGTCATTGCTCGACTATATAGAACCTTTCTTACATAGATGCTCAAAATTATTGAGGATAGGGAGAAACTCATAGATGCATATGTATGTACAACTTCAAGAAAGACGAGATGTATTAGGTTCAATAAATAAAAAATAAAAAGAGTTATTTTTGTGGTATTATTAATTCTGCCCTTATGATGCAAAAAATTTCGACTGAGTATAAAATAAAGTTCTTACATGAATTAAAGGTATGTTGCTATTTATGGCATTGGAATTGATGGTTAGTTGTGAAAGTAAGGATATCATTAGGATAGAAAGAATAAAATGACTGAGTAGCATCTAATTACAGTTCCGAAAGCTTTTCACTCTATAATAATATAGGGTTTATGTGATTATTAGATGTTATATGAGTAGTCAATGAAAGTGTTTAGATTTGTTGCATACCTTGTGTATATTGTGAGGGAAGGAAGTGTGCATACCTTGTATTTTTTGTGGACACTGAGAAGGATGATGTATAACTAGATGATATCCCGGTTGTAAAAGAATTCTTAATGTTTTTCCTGATGAAATTACTTAGATTACCTACAAATCGAGATATTGAATTCGTAATAGATTTAGTGGCAAGTGTTGGACCTTTAATGAAGTCACTTTACTATATAGCTCCAAGTTAGTTGTGTGAGGTGAAACTGCAAATTCAGGAATTGCTTAATAAAAGGTTTATTTGGTGTACCCCTAGGGAGCACCGGTGTATAAGTTGTCAAAAAAAAGAAAAAAAAAAGATGTTTGGTTTCACTTATGTATTGATTGTTGTGATTGAAGAACAAATATTCTCTAAGACTTGTTTGATCAGTTGCAACGAGTTGAAAAATATAAGTGTAGATTTATCAGAGAATGCTTTCTAGGTATTATCATTATGAGTTTTTAGTTTGCCTTTTGGGCTAAAAAAATATTTATGCTGCTTTCATCAATTTGATGAACAAGGTTTTGCAAGAATACATGGACCAATTTGCTTATAGCTTTTATCTATGTATTGCTCTATTCTAAAAGTAAAGAGGAGCAGGTTGAACATTTGAGCCTAGTGCTGCAAACCTTACCAAACAAGCAACTTTTTGCCAAACTAAGAAATGCAAACTTTTGGTTGGATGGTGTATTATTCTAGGAACACGTAGTATCGAAAAAGGAAAATTTCTAGTAATTCTACAAAAATTGAAGTAGTAATTAGAGGGTTCATAAATTGGAATAGTGATTAGTAGTTCTGTTAATATGATGAGGTGTTTGATTGCCCAACCTGTGTTAATTGAATGTATTAAATTAGTTGAACAGAAGGATTCCAAATTATGTAGGATTAATGAAGGCACAAATTAAGGATTTCACCTAAGATTTTGGCATCACTAGGGTAGCTTTTGGGAATAGGGTTTGTGTTCCAATAATTTGGGAGAGAATCATAAGTTACGATTTGCTATACATCCAGGTAAAACTAAAATATAAAGGTTTGAAGTCAAGTTTGGTGGAAGTTAAGCGAGTTATAGCTAGATAGAGTTTGATGTGCCAACTAGTAAAAGATCTAACATCAAAGAATAGCTGGTAAGTTGCGAAATTTTGAAATACCAGAGGGAAGTAGAACACAATACTATAGATTGTGTGTGTGGCTTGTGAAGGATGAGGTGCAAAAATGAATTTAGATAGGTAATTATGGATAGACTCACCAAATCAATTTTTACCAGTTAAGCGAACAACTCCACATGATAAACTAGTTAAGATTTAAGTGAACAATATTTTTTGGTGCTTCCATGGAGTGCCCTGAGCATAGTTTAGGGCTTGTAGAGAATCTGATAGAGTAACTTTTCCTAAAATAGATGATCTGGTTATTATTTTATATTAGCTAGCTGATTTTTTAGGAACTGATCTATGTAATATATTTTCCAAGATCATAGGTGCTAGCCGTTGGGTTTATTTAATTTCTCAATGTGAGCTTTCATATGTAATGTCAATTATATTATGGGCTATCTAAATTAATAGAGCCAAATAAGTGATCTATTAGTTGGACTTCAGAAATATTTTTTGGATATGGGCTTTCCAATGTATAGAGATTCAATACTAGTCAAATTAAGGTTGATAGGGTTCTATTTGACCAAGTATATAAGGAATATTGTAGGGTTATGGTCTCAAGTCAAATAAATCAGTTTGCTCTTCTCTATCCCATCTTAGAGAAAAAACATATGGAGCACCTAAGAAGATTTGGTTGTGTGGAAGATGCTAACCCTCATCAGCGTGGATTCATGTACGTTTTTAATTTAATATTTAATTTATTTTTTGATAATTTACATGATGATTTTGGGTTATATGAATATTGATCATATTTTTGTTAAAGTCTAAGTGTTATCAGAACATGTCATGTTAGATTATCAAGAAAGTTTTTTCTATCTTCTTTCATTGATTATATTCGTAAAAATATATTTTTTGTTGAAAAAAGAAATCAAATTTTTTTTGGTGATTTTTTTCATTTGGGCCATGTTATTGTGCTTAACAAATTTTGTTCAGAATTTTCCTTAAAAACCTTTTGAGGTTTCTACCCCTTTGTTATTATTAAAAAAAAAAGAAATTCTAATCATGACGATAGAGGTGCTGGGATAGCCAGCCATCTAGTGTCATGGTCGTCTATCCTAACACCGTGAAAATGAAGGGCAATGGCGGGCAAGCACCCACTGCAAATAACCCACCACCGCGGCCAATCCCAATACCCCGACTGAACTACCGTCCAATAGACCCACAATAGTTCAACAAAAAAAGGTAAATTCCAATTGATGGGGAAGACAGCGGGCGACGATGATGCGACCATTTGATTTCTTAGCTGCCACCATTCATCAAATCACTTAGCCCCTGTTCAAAGAAAAACTTATTGTTTAAAAGATCAATTGCAATTTTTAGTTACTACATGAAGAGTACAACTTATGGTTTGATGTTTCTGTTCAAAGACTAAACTTTAATGTTGATATATAAATTTTTTTATAATTATGTTGTGACACAAATATAGATTATGAACGTATTATTTAGTTTTGTTTTCTTGATTAAGTTTCTGCTTATACTTCTATGGTATTTGCCAATATTGATTTTATTTAAGTGCTTAATGGCACAAACTTTAGAATTGGAAACATAATATTGTGATTATTCTCAGGTGCATGAAATCTTGACCTTATGCTTCAAACAAAACGACATCCTGCTCTCATTAAAGTTTCCTTATAGCTAAAGAGACTTAGAGAAATGGGACTGTACTAACCGCATGAGTCTTATGATCATAAAACGCATCATTCTGGAAACCTTTAGGGGCACTATATCTGAGGAGGACGGTGCCAAGAAGTTCCTTAAAAATTTTGAAAATTATTTTGCTAAAAATGAGAAAACTGAAACAAGTCCCCTTTTGGCTAATCTTATTTCAATAAAGTATAAAGGAAAAGGAAACATAAAGGAGCACATTATGGAGATGTATATTCTCGCTTCCAAACTAAAGGCACCAAAATTAGAGCTGTTGAAGGACTTGCTCGTGCATATGGTTTAATTTCTCTTCCTGCACAATACTGTCAATTTAAGTGCGTTACAATACCCAAAAGAACAAATGGGCTTTTAATGAGTTCGTGTCTTATTGTGCAAGAAGAGCGAGAAAAGACTGAAAGTGTTCACTTAGTAACTACCCCTTAGGATAACGAACTAAAGCTGTAGTTGGTAATTACAAAAGAAATAGGATTAGGAATTTACCTGCTATTTCTTCAAGAAGGGTGGACGCATGAAAAAGGAATATTCCAAGTGCAACAAATGGCATGTCAAGCTCTGCTCCTCACTTTTAGTTTATTCTGCAGTTAAAATAGCTTTGTACCTAGCATACTTGTTGGGTAGATTCTGGTTCTACTACTCACACAAGTGTGTCTATGTAGGGTTGCCTATTGAGCCAACAACCAAATAATGCTAAAAGATGTATTTATGTGGGTTATGACAAAATATTTACAGTTAAGGCTATACGGATTTTTAGGTTGTTATTAGTGGTTGGTTATTTTTGAATTTGGAGAGATATAGTATCATCATATGGAGTTTAATTTATATTTTCACTTTGGATAAATTTAGTTATTCTTGTTTATTTGGAAATAGTAAATTTAGTCTCTTTCAAGGTTAAAATCTTATTGATACTGGCCCTTTATTGTTGATGGTAACCTATATTTTTATATACAATTACCTTGTATATAAAACCTTGCATACCAGCTCATATGGTATGAAATGCATGAAACAAAACGTTTAAGGACATGGTAAGAAGTATGCTAAGTTATTCTTTACTGAACCCCTCGGAGAAGCACTAAAAATTGCAACCTACATTATTAACAGGGTTCCAATCAAAGCGGTAGCTAAAACCCATATGGAATATGGATATGCAAGAAGCCTAGTATCCGACATTTGCATATTTGGGATTGTCCAGCTAAGGTAAGGCCTTCACGCTAAATGAGAGGAAACTGGACTCATGAATTTTAAGCTGCCACTTTGTTGGGTATTATAGCTCAAGGGATTTCAAGTTTTATGATCCTTTCACTAGGTCATTTTGAGATGGGAAATGCTAAGTTTCTTAAAGGAGTTAAGTTTGGGAGGGAGATAAAGTTACGGACATTGTCTTTAATAAGGAATTCGTTTCTCTTCCTACAATTGCTATTAATAATGATTAAGCTTTCATTCCTGACATTATTCAATATAGAAAATTCAGATTATAGAGGTGATGTTGAGGAACTCCAAGTGCAAAATAAAGTAGTTTTTCCTACAAAGTAAACTTAACAACCTCAGACAAGATGCCATGAAAGATAATAACATTTAGGATCTCATCAAATTGCCTAAAGTGCAAAACCCATTGGTTGCAAATGAATATTTAGACCAAGAGGGATTCAAAAGCCAATGTTGAGAGAAATAAGGCCTATCTAGTTGACAGGGGTTTTACTTAGAAAAAAGGTTATAAGAGAGACTCTCTCTTATTTATTCGAAAGACTTTTTAGGACCATAATAACATTTATGACTCATTTTAATTTGGAGCTATAAAGATGGATGTAAAGACTGCGTTTCTAAATGGTGATATTGACGAAATGATATATATGGGTACACTAGAAAACTTTGTATCCAAAGATCCAAATGATATGATTTGCAAACTAAAGAAATCCATCTGTGGTCTCAACCAGGTTTCCTATTAATGCTATTACAATTTTCATCAAGTTATTATCTCGTTTGGGTTTGAGGTAAATAAAGTTGATAATTATATATACCATAAGTTCAGTAGGAGATGCTCCCAAAGCTATTGGGAGACAAGTTCAGTCTCATTTAGTACCCCAAGAATGAGTTTAAAGTAAAAGAGAGGTAAAAGACTCCTTATGCGTTAGCCGTAGAAAGTCTTATGTATGCTCAAGTACGTAAGCATCTAGATATAATGTGCATAGTAAAAATATTAGGCAAATATTTAAATAATCCTAGAATGGATCATTTGAAAAGCAGCCAAAAGGATTATGCAGTATATGTAGAGAACAAAAGATTATATGCTCACTTATTGAAAATTAGATCTTTTGGAGATCATTAGGTATTTTGATTCCAATTTTGTTAATGCCAATAAGGTGAGAGATGCACTTCAGGCTATGTTTAATTGCTAGTTGGAGGAGCTATTTTATGGAAGATTGTTAAGTAGATACTTATAGCTTTTTCCACTGTGGCAATCGAGTTCATAGCATGTTATAAGACATCTGAGCATGGGATATGGCTGTGAAATTGTCATTGGGCTCTGTGTTATGGATGGTATTGCGTGTTGTGGATGGTATTGAAATACCGCTAAAGGTGTGCCATATTCTAAGAACAATAGAAGCTTTTTGATGTCAAGGCACATAAACATCGAGCTTCTTGTTGTTATAAAGAAAGAATTCAGATTCATCAAATAAGCATGTTTAAGATCACATTGCATGTAATTTTCATGCTACACATCCATACTCGTTCTATGTTATTGAATATGTTGGTGTCTTGACAATTGATGAGTCTAGTTACCATTTAAGTGTAACGAAGGTCGCTTTGATCCCATGCTAATATAGGAGATGGAGCAGATTATAATTAAATGGATATTTCAAGGATAGATAGTGTTTTCACTACGCATTCAAGATTTTATAATGTAATTGTCTCAAATAACATATGTAGCCCAAGTAGGAGATTGTAGATTTTTATTTAATTTTTCAATGTGGGCTTATATATGTAAATAACAATTATATTATGGATTATCTAAATTAATAGAGTCAAATAATTGATCTATTAGCTGGACTCTACAAATATCTACTGGGTATGGGCTCTGCAATGTGTAGAGACCCAATACTAGTTAAATTAGGGTTGATAGGCCTCTAATTGACCTAGTATATAAAGAACATTATAGTGGTTATGGTTACCCATTCAAATCAGTCGTTTTGCTCTTTTCAACTATCCTATCTTAGAGACCCCATCTTAGAGAGAGAACATATGGAACACCTAAGGAGATTTGGCTGTGAAAGATGCTAACTCTCATCATTGTGGATTCATGTATGTGTCATTTTAGATTAAGGTATGTTTTTGATTTAGTATTCAGTTGCTTTTCTTGATAATTTACATGATTATCCTGAATCTTATGATTATTAATCATATTTATATTAAAGTCTAACATTGACTAGTTAGCTTTTTATTTCCTAGCTGGTAACATTTATTTTCTTTCTTGTTTATAATTGTACCATGTATAAATCACGCCTCTGTATATTGAATTTATATATGAAAATACTAAAAATCTTTTTCCTAAAAAACTTTTATGGTATTAGGTCCAGAAAATTGGTTGAGAGGGGTGTTGTAGTATTATATACAATACTATTCTAATTAGGAAAAATGGGAGACAAAGGAGAGAAATCGATAATTGCCTCAACTAGTTACAAATCAAATTAAAAATCAAACCATTCAGATTATGGTACACGAGCTTAATCGAGATAATTTCTTACGGTTGGCCCAGTCCACAAGGTTTTGCATAAGTGGTAGAGGAAAGATGGGTCTTTTAGATGGCACTCGAAAACCTGTAAAGCCAGGAGAAGATAGATTTTAGGTGTGGCGTTTTAAGAATTCAATGGTGATAGCCTGGCTTATTAATTTAATTGAATATGAGATAAGCGAGGGCTATATTCTCTATACAACAGCAAGGGATATTTGGGAGGCAGCAACAGATTTCTCAAGGCAGCCGGGTGGACTTCTTACAACAATCGAGGAAAACTTCTCACGAAAATCGAGGCAAGGAGACACGGGGGTTCCAAACCCAACTAAAGAATAATTTGAGCAACTTTATAGGTTTATGTTTCAACATTATCAAAATACTCCATTCGCAAATTTAGCGTAGCTAGTTAATTTTAGTAAAGCCCTTTCTACTAAATACTTGAAATGTACTCCTCGATCATAGATTCAGGAGCAACTGGTCATATCATAGGGAACTTAAATTTATTTTTCTCCTATATACCTTGTAATGGGTCTCAATGGTAAAAATTGCTAACTATCCCTTAATTAATGTTAAAGGAATATGCATTGTTCAAATTTCTGAGGATATGTGTTACATGTGCTTGATTTGTCTTGTAACCTTGTTTCAATGAGCAAGCTTATTAGAAATTTAAATTACATTGTTAATTTCCATCCAAATCATTGTGTTTTTCAGGATTATATACGGGGAAGAAGATTGGTAATGCTAGAGAGGTTGGTGGACTATTTTTCTTTGAAGAAAAGATGCAAGATGATAGAATAAAGAAAGTGTATTGTTATCAAGCTGAAAGTAATGCAGGATATTGGTTATGGCATTGTGACTAAGGCCTAGTTTTGCTTATCTAAAACTCTTGTTTCCTAGTCTTTTTCATGAATGAAGATATTTCTCAATTTATATTTGAGATTTGTGAATATTTTGAACATCATTAGGCCTCTATTCCAACTCAAATCTATGAAAAATCTTATCCTTTCATGTTGATTCATAGTGATATTTGAGGTTCATCTCATGTTAAAACCAATATTGGAGTTTGTTGGTTTATAACATGTATTGATGAAGCAGGTAGGGTGTGTTGGGTGTATTTTTGAAAGAAAACTTTGAAGCAGCTAGGGTGTTTAAATAGTAGGAAACTGATCTGATCAATTTGAGGCCAACATTAGGATCCTTCATACAAATAATGGGAGCAAATATTCTAGAAGAGTATCTATAAAATGAAGGAATCATTACTCAGTCATCATGTATTGACACTCCATAACAAAATGGTGTGTTCGAAAGGAGAAATCATCATCTTCTTGAGGTTGCCCGTGCCATGATATTTTAAATGAGTGTCCATAAGTGTTTTAGGAAAAGGTTGTTTTAATAGCATCATATTCGATCAACAGAATGCCAACTCGAGTCTTAAAATATGAAACTCCCTTTAATACAGCAATGCTTCCCTGCCTCTCACCATTTGTTCTCATCCCTAACTTCTACAGTTTTTGGTTGCACAACATTTGTCTATATCCATGGTTATAATCATAGCAAGTTTGATCTTAGGGCACATAATGCATTTTCCTTGGATATTCACCCACTCATAAAAGCTACAAGTATTATCATCCAGTTATGAGAATATTTTACATCTATGGATGTATCTTTCTTTCTTTCTTTGAAAACCAGCCTTGCACTGTAACACCCCTATCACTACACAACCATATATATTGTATAATTTGACATGATAGACCCTGTGTACATACGAGATTTTTTTGTGTAACACTTTAAGAAAAGATAAATCACTTCTTACATGCACAATCCTGTTTAAAATACTTTCTCACACATGTCATGTATATAGCAGGATTAGTATTTATATAAAAACACAACACCCATAACGACTATAATATTTATATACTTATTTACAATAAAGTTTTAAAAGCGAAATATAGTACCAGTCTATAATACAACAGACTCAAAATATAACAAGCCAACAAAATAGCCCAACAGCCCATCATCCATGTACACACTCTCTTAGGCATATGCAGGAGCTCCAACAGCCGCCCAAACAGTAAAAAATGCTTCAAGCATCGTCGTACTCACCTATAATGCATAAACTATATGAGCTAATGCTCAACAAGTAAAAATTATGCATGTCAAAGAATAATCCACAATATCAAGTCATTCATCTCAAAATGTTATGCCCACAATGCAATTTTATGCATAAAAATATTTCTCTCAAAATTATTTCTTTCTTGGACCCCTGACTAATGCTACTATCCCATGTACCAGAAAAGAGCTCTGTACACCGCCATAATCTAATGACCAATAATTATATAAGCATGCAAATTCATGCATACTCATACGCATGCAAATTCATGCACATGAACCTGTAAATCCATGCATAAAACCATACAAATCCATGCATGCTTCGGTGCACTAGTAGTGGTCAGCAAAATATTTTCCTTTCTCAGAATCATGCCGTGCAACACAATACTCGTATATGATGCATGCACGTATCAATGACAATGCCCATATATGTATGCTCAATGGAGAGCCCTCTACTATGCACATATGATTTATGATATTACATATAATTCACACATTTACTATGTCTATGCATTATAGTTGCAAATGAATCTTTACTTACCTTTCACTTGGTTGGTGGCTTAGTCTAAATTTGTTTAGTATTCATCTCCAACCTTAGATGTAAAATAGCCTGTAATATTACTCAACATCAAGCATCATTCCCAATTTGGCAAGTTGGAAGCACAAAATCTCATACTAAGACCTTAAACACTAGGGGTGATCATGGTGCGGTTTTGCAGTTTTTTTCACTAATTTCAAACTGAATTACCATATGCAGTTTTGTTGGAAAATAATTTTAAATTGCGGTTTTGTCAAATAAAACGAAAGTACAATTTTAAGCGGTTGCAGGCGGTTACGGGCGGTTTGGTGGTTTTTGTTGTAAAATTTCGTGAACGCAAGTGCATGTTATCGTATACAAGTAATAAAGTGATGAATAAATTATCGTTTTCACGAGAATTGTTGAATTATTAAGTACTGAAATTATGTTAACTCTAATTTTATTTGAATAAATAAAAATGAGTTTTTATGATTATAAACTAAATGTATCTAAACTAACTAGTGATCAAAATTAACTAATGATGAAATTCAAAAACTTAAAAGCCTAGGGTTATGATTTCACCGTAATTAATCCGAATTGAATAATTCATCTCATCAATCTCAATCTAATTCCCAAGTGATAGTCGAGAATTCCTAAATTATCCACTAGCCTCTCCCAAGGTCTAATGAAAATACCATCAATTGCTAACTCACTATATTCCTATGTGAATTACAACAATCAATAATTCATTTAGTTCTATGGATCTCCAATAAGACTACACAAACCATGCAAGTATATTCCTATCTCACATGCAATTTATGGTTCTCTATACATAGAACTAGACACATATATCACCTCCCGGGTCAATATAATTAGCAAATCATTCAATTAGTGGCCAAATAATTGAAAGTATTAAGAACAATGTAGAAAACTGAACTTGAAGATAAATTGAGAATTGAATTGATAAAAATATTCAACACATTCTAATTAGATTACATCACAACTCTAAAAAAGAAAATTAGTTCATGATGATAAAAATGAAAGATAATTTAACAATATCTATGAACATAATTAATGAGAAAATGAGGAAAATGAAATAAAACTTGGAAGATGATGAGTTTCTTCCCTTTTAGATGTTTTCTTCTCAAATCTTGAAAGAATTCTCTCATCTTCTTCTTCTTCTTCCTTCTTCTTTCTTGACTTGTTTTCTCTTCTCTCCCTCTCTCCTTCTCTAAAAAAAATCTGATTTCTTCACCTGAGGATTTTGAATTGTTGAAAATCACATAGGAGATGACCTAAAGAGGGAAAAATAATGATTTTGTCCTTACTTGTCTGCCCAGCAGCGCCTAGGCGCTACACCTGCTGCCCAAAATTTGTATCTGCAGCACTTAAAGCTTCTTTCAACCGATGTTTCACCACTTTCAAAGCATAACTGGATTTTGGTGTCTTCATATAAATTGTATCTATGTGTCTTGGATTTCTATAGGCACTTGAATCAATTCAATATGAAATATGTGGAAAGAGTTATGCCTAAAATACCAAAATATGTCATACTAGAAATTTTCAGTCAAGTGCAAACTATTTAACCTGATTTTTCTCATTGAAATAAAAATAACTGGATTTCATGGTAAACATAAAAGTTATAGAACTATCTCTTATATTTCCAATGGTTCAAGAAACAAATCAAAATGATATTGGAGAAAAATGTTATGATTGAAATACGAATACTGCCCTTAATAGCACCAAAAGTAGATTATTCAAAATGTTAACCAAGTTTTATGTTTCTTTCCATTTTCTTCTCATTTTGCCATTACCTAAAATATATCAAACTAAATGCATAAAAAGTAACATAAATACTCAAAAATTAATCAAAAATTTAAGCAAATGGTACTCAATTAATAGGTATAAAATTCACTCATCAATAGTTGTTACTCTTATTTTTTATCTTAAGTCTTAAAGTTGAGAGATGTGAGTTGGAAAAAATAATAATCAGTTTAATTATTAAGGTTTTATATAATATGTTAATTATAAAATTACTCTTTTAATGTATAAATAGGCGGTTCGGTTTTTTAGCTCCCAAACCGCCATTGCACCGCTAAAATGGTGTGGTTTTTGTTTTGTATTTTAAATTATATTTTTTATGATAAATCAATATTAACGGTGTGGTACGAGACAATTCGGGTGGTTCGGGCAGTTTTTTTAAAATTATGATCACCCCTATTAAACACCAAGCTATTTAGCTAACAATCAAGCTTTCACAAACTAAAACCCAATATAGTCCCTCAAATACCTCAATTTCTCATCTTAAATACATACAAACATCATGTAATTGAAGTATTATAACTCTAATAGCATGTACCTAATTGTTAACACTCAATAGCAATATGTCTACGTTGAAACATGCTAAGTGATCAAATGGGACACATTCATATTTTCACATTTTTCTGTTATCCAATTTAGTTGCATGCTAACTTTGACATCCTTAAACATATTCAATCACTCTCAAATTTTTACCACACTTAGATAACATGTAGAGAAATGTAACCATTTTTTATAATGTCCTAAAATTACTGATTTACCTCAGTAAAACCAGCCCAATTATCACAACACAGAAACTGTAAATTCTATCATGACAGTTTTGGGTCTCTCTTTAAAAATCAAACCACATTTCAATTTATAACCTCTCTAAACTTACATACATCACCTAAACTCATATATAAACACATATATGGTGAAATATGTAGGTTTTAATCAAGTTATTATACATGTATAAAGCTTTAAAAACAAAAACTAACAAGTGTACAGTTTCTGTCCTTAGTGATTTCTATTGGGATTTTGCAACTAAAAATCATTCTTTTGTGAATTATAAGATCATACATAACATCCTAACATGATTATAAACAATAATAGAATCTTTAAAAATCATAAACCCTCAAACAATTTAAGAATTAAAATCAAAACATAGGTTAAGCTCACCTATGCAAAATTTTAAGTCTCTACTTGCTCCTCCTTACTTCCCTTTGCTTCCTTCACTTTTTCTTCACTTGGGAGCAACTTCTAAATTTCATATGGAGGTTTTGGAGGTAAAATAGATCAGAAAATAGTTTTGGGTCGTGGTTCAAGGATAGAAATGAAGAAAGGTTAAGGCAAAGCTTGAGGTGGCAAGGCTTGAGGTGTTAAGTGGTGGTTCAAATCTGAGGTACACACATCTTATACAGCTATAATATAGTGTTTCTCATTATTGATTTATATATTTACAACCTATTTTAATTTTCATATGATCGGATAATAAATTCAATCATAATTTCTTAACCGTTCATTTGATCTCTAAACCGATTGGCATCCAATTCTTAAATGCTTGTCATGTTTGCAGTTCTAAAATTATATGTACATATGGACCTTGTAATATGACACTTAAATCACATTATATCATGTCCAATATTCCAAGTATGTTAATTTACAAATATATATATTGAAATAACTTGATCAAATCAAATTAAACCATATAAACTTACTAGTGACACTTTTAACACTTCTAAAAATTATAACGTGTAACCTAGTAATATTCATCGTATTGATACTTAATTTTATTCTTATCCCAATGTAGAATTAACCATTTAGGTTAGGGGATTCGATAATCAATACCGTGTGAAAGCTTCAAAATTAAGTTTAATGATTAAGAATGCCGTATAAAATAAAATAAATTATATGATGTCAATATAAATGCAAATAACACGCAATTAACATGTAATGCATGAATCATATTTGGCCATGTGAGTAGTGAGAGGCTCGGGTATCACATGCACCACCCAAAATTCACTGTGGGGTGAGATTGGAGGAAAAGTGAATTTTTGGGAAGTATCCTCCCAAGAAAAGAAGTAGGGGGAGAGGTAGGAGAGATTGGGCGAGTTGTGGAGAAATTCTTGAAGATATTACAATTGAAAAGGAAATAAAGAAGGAAAAAGTGGCAAAAGAAAAAACTTATAAGGGAAAAAAGTTGATTAAATATTCCATGAGAAGAGGAAGGAATCTATCACCTCTTAAAAAGGGCCAATCTTTAACTCTTGAAATAAAATCGAGCACTTAGGTAGATCCTATTTCTAAGCCCTTATTGGAGGATTTGGATATACCCATTGCTCTAAAAAAATCCAGTCGATCTTGTACACAACAACATATTGCTCATTTTGTTTCTTGTAGTGCTCTTAATAGTTCATTTAGAGCCTTTACCACTAATCTGTCTTATATCAGTATTTCTTGTGACGTTCATGAAGCTCTACAGGTTCCAAAATGACGAGAAGCAATTAATAAAGAGATGAAAGCTCTTTTAAAGATGTACTTGCTTGGAAGAGAGGATGTTAATAGGGAAGGTTACCAAAAACTTGTTGGGAAGTTAATTTTTCTCTCGTATACTTGATTTATCAGTTAGTAAGTCAATTTATGCACTAGAGAAGATCCTTTACAAACAGTTTTAAAATTGTGAGGTAGCCAAGCAAAATAAAGGTTTAGATGTTGAAGTCTTTACTGATGCGATTTGGCAAGCTCCATTAATGATAGAAGATCTACCTTAGGCTGTTGTACATTCCTTGGAGGGAATTTAATAACATGGAGGAGTAAGAAACAATGCAGATGTTGCAAGATTGAGTGTGGAAGCTGAATTTAGAGTATTAGCCCTTGTAATTTATGAGTTGATAGTCTTTATTGAATGAACTGAAATGCCTATGTGAATATTAATAAAGTTATATTGCGATAATAAAAGTTACCATCTTGCACATAACCCAATTGAGCATGGGGAAGCAAGCACATGGAGATTGATCGCCACTTTCATCAAAGAGAAGGTTGAAGCAAGTCTTATTTCATTGTTTCTCTTACAAAATAATATACTGCAATATTTAAATTGCAAAACAGAAATAGAAGTAAGAATTAATAAATTGAAGAAACAGAACAATAAACTAGTCTAGAAAGTTGCTTTGAGCGTTCGATTTCAAAGAATAAAACAGTAAATCGAGGCTTGTGTAAATATAGTTTTCTTAAAATAGATTCGCCCCTCACAATAGGTGTTTGAGGAACTTTGAACGTCTGTCTCCTAGGATACAACGATTAAACCAATAGCACATTTAGCACAAAATAGCTACTCTCTGGCAAACTGAGCAAATGTTTCTGAACTATCTCACCAAAGGATTTAGGATTAAGAGAAAGCCGAAGAGAAGACAGAATGCTGGAGTTGTATGTTGTAGTTGTTGTGTAGAAGGGGTAAAATAGAAAAACCTAATTCAATTCAAAGTCAATGTTACTAAACATTTTTGAACGTTACTGGTAGTTATATATTTACCACGACCGAATCGATCCATTACATATTCAAAAGTGTTGTCATCCACGATGTTCAATTGAGCAACAATTTCTCATTCACTCGTGCACCATTTTTCTCATACACATTTGAGCAAAAAAAGACCCATTTTCTTAATAATCCCCCACATGAATGGAAATTGTAAAGATTTGGAAGACTTGGTGATAAAGTTCCATAGTTGAAACCTGCATAGGATAGGTAGGTGTTACCCTTTGAACCTTTCCTTGTGAAAGTATATTTAATTTACTAGCTGACCAGTAGACACTATGTCCTTGAATTGTTCTGCATTTTATGTAAACGATGATATACCTTACACAGGATTCTTCCTAACACAACTCAGTTCTCATTATTATGTTCGTTTATGGCCATGAAAATGCGCTTGATTCTGTGAGAGTTTCTAAGAATTGAGCTTCACACAATTCTCTTTGAAGCGGCCCCACTTTATTCTCACATAGGTGATTCTCAATTAAAGTAACCCGCTTTACTTTGTTTGGACTCCCGACGCATAAGAATCATTAAAAGCCTATTGCTTATTCTTTTCTTACAGACATCACTCTTACTCAATAGGAATGGATAGGAGATAACTTCCATAGCAATCCTCTAAGTCTTTACAATTAGGTTGTCCCTTTGAACCTAGATCATGAGATCTCCAGTCAGCTAGGTTAGGTTTCCATTGTATCAACTCATTCTTCAAAGGTTTAAGTCCCATTCCTCTTAATGATTTTGTAACTAACTCTTTATTTAACCTTTTGGTTAGCGGATCTGCCAGGTTATCCTTTAACTTCATGTAGTCAACAGAGATAATGCTAGTTGAGAGTAGTTGTCTTATGGTATTGTGTCTACGACATATATGTCTAGACTTACCATTATATATGTTGCTCTGTGCCCTTTTAATCGCAGATTGGCTATCACAATGTATGCATATCGTTGGCACAGGCTTTGGTCATCTCAGAATATCCTCTAAGAATTGGTGTAGCCATTCAACCTTTTCACCACACTTGTTTAGGGCTATAAATTCAGATTCCATAGTGGATCTTGCTATTACTATTTGCTTAGAAGATTTTCATGAAATAACTGCACTTCCCAGTATGAATCTAAATCCATTTGTAGACTTTGAGTCTTTGATATCAAATATTCAGTTGGTATCATTGTATCCTTCAATAACAGCGAGATATCTAGTATAATGAAACCCATAACCACGAGTATATCTTAAGTACCTTAGTACTCTCACTATCCCTTTCTAGTGGTCAGCCCCTAGATTACTCGTGTATCTACTCAGTTTTCTAACTATGTAGGCCATGTCTGGTCTTGTACAACTCATCAAGTACATCAGCCTTCCGATGGTTCTAGAGTACTCTACTTGATAGATACTCTCTCTTCTATTTTTTGATAGATGTTGACTTGCATCTATCGAGGTTCTAGCCAATGCAGAATCATTCTTGTTAAATTTCTCAAGAATCTTGTCCACATAATGAGTCAGGTACAAAACAAGTCTTTTTTATGTTCTATAGATTTTTTATACAAGGATCACATCAGCTAATCTCATATCCTTCATGTCGAATCTTGAGTTCAACATATCTTTAGTGGATTTAATCATCTTATCATTATTGCCAATGATAAGTATGTCATCTACGTAAAGATATAAAATGATACAACCACTTTGGCAAGACACCCCCACATTTGTAAATATTTGTAGTAAGGCTTTCTGTTTTTCCATAACTCGTAGGGGCTTTTGTCCTCTTTCTTCTGGAGCACCTTATTTAAAAGGTAATTGGCTGACAACACAGCTTCTCCCCATATGTTCTGAGGCAACCCAAAACTTATTAACAGTGCATTCATCATTTCTTTCAACGTATAATTTTTTTGTTCTGCAATACCATTTTGTAAAGTAAATAAGGTGTCATTGTTTCGTGTTTGATTCCGTGTTGTGCACAAAATTCAATAAATGGTGATTCATACTCGCCTCTTCGATCACTTCCTAGCACCTTAATTTTTCTGTTGAGTTGATTTTCAACTTGATTTT
Organism: Paulownia fortunei; assembly: GCA_019321725.1. Lineage (NCBI taxonomy): Eukaryota > Viridiplantae > Streptophyta > Magnoliopsida > Lamiales > Paulowniaceae > Paulownia > Paulownia fortunei. Next base: position 18,100,483 of record CM033109.1, on the reverse strand, counting down.
TATAGAGAACAAATTTTCCTATAACTTTGTTTTTACTTTTGAGAAGATATACATAACAATATTTTGTGCTATCATGAACAAAAGTAATGAAATGCTTATTACCACCACATGTTTATATAGCTTTTAAATCACATATATCCGTATGATTTAAATCAAGTGGTTTAGTATCTCTTTCAAAAGTTGGAAGGATGACCTTGTTAATTTTACCTCAGTACAAGTTTCACACTTATGTCTAGAATCAATATGGAATATAGGTTTGCAATTTAAATTTATTAATCTACACTATCATAATTAACATGTCCTAGTTTATCATGCCACAAATTGGAAGACTCAAGCAAGTAAGCGGAAGAGTTATTCATTTTATTCATCTTAAGTTTGATAGTCATTACATTGAGCTTAAATAGCCCATCAGACATATAAGCCTTTCCTACAAACATTCCATTATTAGTAAAAATCACTCTATCTGACTCACAGATCATGGGAAAACCATACTTGTTTAGTAGCGACCCAGACACCAAATTCTTTTGGATCTCTGGCACATACAATACATTATTAAGAGTCAGCTCTTTTCCAAAAGTCATCTTTAAAACTACCTAGCCTTGACCTTTGATGTTAGATGTAGTTGAATTTCCTATAAACATCTTCTTTATATTACTTCAAAATAACTAAATATCTCCTTATTGGAGCACACATGTTGGGTAACACCAAGTATTAATCCACCATTCCTTTGGGTTTGAACTCACCAGATTCACCTCAGAAATCACTACAATGAGGTTTATATCAAAAACCTCTCGAGAGTTATCATCAACCACATTTGCTTCATTGTTCCTCTTCGGCTTCCTACACTCAGAGGACTTGTGACACACTATGCCACAACTATAACCTTCTCAGAACCTCTGTTGTCTTCCTCAATTCATAGCCTAACAATGAGTTCTTCGATGTTCATCTCCTTTCACTTGTGCTTTAAGTAATTCTTGAAATCTTTCCAGGCTGATGGTAGCTTTTCAATGATTGCTGCCACTTGGAAAGTTTCACTCAAGGCCATCCCCTAGGCATGAATCTCATGCAAGATCACTTGGAGCTTTTGTACTTGACTAATTATAGTTTTACAGTCCATTTTATAATCAAAGAAGCGGCCAACAATAAACTTTTTGGCCCCCATATCCTTAGTCTTATATTTTCAGTCCAAAGACTACCACAACTCCTTAGTTATTTTCATTGAGTTATACATGCTATATAGCAGAATGTTTCCATGCATCAACAACACTAACAACTTAGACGTCTCCCTCACTTTCTTTGAGTTTGGGAGGATCCTCAGTCAAGAACTTGCAAGCTTCAAGGTGGTCAGATAGAAAAGCATCTTCTACTGCCATCTCTTGAAATTCAAGCCATTGAATTTCTTTAGTTTCTCTCCATGATTAACTAGAACAGTCACAACCAGGCTAGCTACTTAAGTCACAGCATGGGGCACAATGGAACTTAGCACAACTTTAGTGGCCTCAACTCCATTAATTGGATCAGTAGCTATTTCTGAAACACAAAGGAAAGTTTAATACTTTTAATACTTTCAAACCTTTCTGTTGAATCTGTTTTAAGATTAGTACATAATAATATATTGTAATATTTAAATTGCAAAATAGAAACATAAGTAAGAATTCTTAAATTGAAGAAACAGAACAATAAATTGGTCCAGAAAGTTGCTTTAAGTGTCTGACTTCAAAAAACAAAATAGCAAATCGAGGTATGTATAAATACAGTTTTCTTAAAACAAATTTTCCCCCTCACCGAAGGTGCTTTAGGAACTTTGAGCGTCTGTTTCCCAGGATACAACGATGAAACCAGTAGCACACTTAGCACAAAGCAGGTATTCTCTGGCGAATTAAGTAAATGTGTCTGAACTATCTCACCAAATGATAGGATTAAGTGGATTCAGAAGAGAAGACAAAATGCTAGAATTGTATCTTGTAGTTGTTATGTAGAATCAGGAGGAAGAACTCTTATTATAGAGTGAAGTGTACGGGCAAAATGGGAAAACTTCATTTAATTCAAAGTGAACGTTACTAAATATTTCTGAACGTTACCGACAGTTATGCATTTAATATGACCGAATCTATCCATTACATATTCAAAAGTGTTGTCATCCACGATGTGCAATTGAGCAACAATTTCTCATTCACTCGTGCACTATTTTTTTCATTCACATTTGAGCAATAAAAAATCTATTTTTCTAATAGTTTTATATTTCCTTAAGTACTCGGATCACACATATACTAACAAAAGCACTCACGGGACATCACAGACAAGCTGGGAATGGAAAATATATACCATCCAGCTTGAGGGGAGTGTAGAGAATTTGATATATTAGCCTTTTTTAAAATAGAGGATTTGGTTATTATTGCATGTTAGCTAGCTGATTTCTTAGGATGTAATCTATGTAATTTCTTTCTCAAGTGATGTCCCTCAAATTTTTGGCCCTTTATTTTATATGTGGTGGCCGAAAATCTAAGAGTCCTAGTCTTGGAATTTTCGGCCATTTTCGGCCACTCTCTCTTTGGTTAATTTTAAGATCTTCCAAAAATCTCCATCTCTATCTTTTGTATCTCCTAAAGATACATGAAAATATTTTATCTAATCAAAATATATATTTTTAAGAATATGAAATTCTTGGGACTTTATCTTCTTCCAACAACTCTTGGACTCTTAATTAAATACAATAATTAATTCAATTAATTGATTAACCCAAAATTCAATTAATTAATTCTATCTAGTCCACTTAATCAAATTAAGTCTAATTAAATAATCAATTATTTAATTGTGTATATTAATTTTATAATTAAATTAATTTATAATCTACACAATTAATTGATCCAATCAAATAATTGCTCCACTTAAATTGGGCTTGCTAATCTTATTAGGTCTAATTAAATAATTTAATTATTTAATTGAATAATTAATTCAACTCCTTAAATTAATTTAAGCCCTAATTAATTTATCTCCATTAATTAATTTGATTAAATTTCTTGAATCAATTCTTAAGTTATAAATGTTTCATCCCAAATTGTGTGTGACCCTTTAAAATTACAACTAAGCTAACAGTGAACTTGCAACTTTTGCAACTTATGAATAATAATTATTCTAGTTAATTAACTTAATTAATTAATCCATTTGGAATTAACTCCTTAATTATAAGAACCTCACAAATCATGGGAAACACCTAGCAAGTGTCATGACTACCTAGTCTTAGATGAATTAGCAAGTAAACCTATTTCAATCATGAGTATCATACACATAAAACCCTTCCATCAACTAATCTTCCAATTGAGTTTAGGGCATCGATTTTAAGTCGAAACTCTAAATGACTCAATAACTATGATTTCATTTCAAGTTTCAATAACTCATGATGAATAGGTAGAAAACCCTGTCTAACATCATCCCGTCTTGGTCAAGGACTTCTGAATCATGAATTATGAAAATATAAGAGATTCACTTGTTCTGCTAGACAAGTGATGGATCATTTGTTGGCTACTCATTAATCTCTATACATGTCAACTCAACATCCAACATACCCCCTTTTTGATTGTCAGACAATCAAAAGATACATCAAGATGAAACACAATATGCATAAGACTACCATGGTGCCTCAAGTCTAAGAACTAGTCATGCACCATCGTAATATGGAAATTCTTATTTCGATAGGCAATATCTCCAACCAAGAATTTCCAACGGACATGTATAGTATACTTGTTTTCTAGCAAGTACCCATAGGGACATTAATGCTTATATGCAGGTGATTGTTAGAGCTGAACTATCCCGCCTGAAAATTTTCAATTAGAAATAATCTATTGTCCAATGGATATTTCCTCATTACGATAGTAGAAGAATTAGTCCTTGGACTTGAAGCACCATTCTAACCTTGTGCATGATATGTTGCACTTTGATATATTTTCAGATTACATAACAATCATAAGGGGATTATGTTAGATGTAACATCTTCATGTATGGATTTAATGACTCGCCAACAAAGAATCTGTCACCTATGTAGATGAACAAGTAGATCTCCTATATGTTCCATTGTATATGACTCTAAAACTTTGGTCAAGGTTGAATGGAAATTAGACGAGGAGTTTTTTAATTGTTAATCATCAAGTCAAGCTATTATGCAGGAGGTTTGGCATGGACCTCTACCTGTTTATAAAAATAGTCTACATGAATATTTAAAAGCACGTAAATAAAGAGTACTTACTCCCTTTACAACGTGGAATGTAAGAAATAAGGACTTTCTCCCTTACAATATTTTCGTTCTAAAATGAAAGCTAGGAAAATCATATCTATCAAGTTTAAGAAAACTAAAAAAATTCCTTCGGGATCTCTTCTAGCATAAAGGTTAGACTTTGTTGAGAAGAGCATGCAAGATTTGCTAACGCATCAACCACTTTATTTCCTTCACGAACTATATGAGTAATTCGAACCTCCATAGTTATTGATACATAGTTTTCAAGCTACTAGAATGTATTTTTTTAATAAAAACTGCTTGTACCTAAGTAGGGGTTTGGCATGAACCCTTACCCATTTATTAATAAAATAAAGTCCAAAGTAAAAATTACAATTCGAAAGCAGGAAATGAGGAGTACTTACTCCCATACAATCAAATTGACACATAAAATGATATAAAGAGTACTATCCCCTAACAATTTTCTAATTCTAAAAGAAGGAAAATGATGTCTATCAATATTAATAAATCCATTAATTGCTCATGGAATATCATTTAGTCCTAAAAGAATGAAGACCTGGTGTATTACAAGCAATGTTAACCAAACGATCAGCCACCTGATTCCTTCCCTAAAGATATGTGAGATACGGTAAGATAGTGAACTAAGAAGAAAATGGGTTTCTATGAGCTTAAGTTGCATCTGCCAGCGCCCTCGGCTGTTTGGTGAAATAAGTTGAATAAGAGCTTTTGAATCAGTTTCAATCCACATTCGTTGAAACCCCATCTTCCTACAAAATTGTAGTCCACACGCAAGACCAGCCAATTCCGCAAACATGTCGGTCCATTCACCCAATGATTCATGGAAAGCAAGTAGAGGAATCCCCCGATAATCTCGAATCACACCACCAATTGCTCCTGGACCTAAATTCCCTCGACAATGCTCCATCAGTATTAAGCTTAACCCATCCTTGCACAAAAGGAACCCATGAAACTCATGTAATCAGTAATGATGGCTGATCACGGAAGTTTTGGAATCACACTTCCAACAAATTAAAACCACTACCAGATATGAATTAATTCTGGCGATAATACTATGGTAATTGAATTTAACACCTCTGTACTTCGAATCAGTCCTTACTTGCCAAATGAGCCACAAAATCAACATAGGTAGAACAGAACAAACATGACTGGCATTTGCCAAAATTGCCACGGATCTCCATGATTGAATATCAAAAACAATGTTTTCACTTTTAGGAGGTGGAACATTAAGAAATCCCGCAAAAAATTCTAAACCTGCGAGGCTTGAGGACTGTGAATGAAAAGATGTTGAATTATTTCCCTATCCTCACAACATTGACATTTCAAACGAAGTTAAAATCCACGCTTTTGGAGTCTCTCATCTACCGGAATCCAATCATTGATCACACGCCACATAAAAACTGGCATAGTAGATGATAAAACCTTACTCCATAGTGTAGCCATGAGGAGTTGCTTAGTCTTGGCATTTCTAATTTGCTCCCATGAAGTTTTAATAGAAAACACCCCATTACAAGATAGTTTCTGAAAAGCAGAATCTGTACAAGAGCTATCGAATGGCATCTGGGAAATTTTATGAACTAACTCAATAGAAAACGAAAGTGCCAATAATTTCTCTTTGTTCCAAGATTTATGAATCCAAAATTGATTGACTAAACTTGTTATCCACGGAAAGTTCTGGAACCAAGTGGACAAGAGGTCCATCTTCAAGCCGATTGTCAACCCAAAATGAACATTGGCCCGAACCCAAGCTCCGATAAATTTGTTGCTCAGCCTCCTCACGCAGCACGCTTAGACGCTTCTAAGTCGGAGAGTGATTGATGCTAATTTTAGCACGAATTGAAACATCACTATTACAATATCTACGATGCATATAGTCAGACCAATATGACGATGATGTGCAAAATCTCCACCAAAGCTTAATCCCAATGCTTTAGAAACATCTGTTAAGGAACGCACATTAAGTCCACCTTCATCATACAACATGCATATCTTAGACCATGAAGATCAATGAATTTGGTTTTGTCCTTCAGAAACACCCCAGAAAAAATTTGTAAACAAACGCTCAATTCTATGCAAAACACCTTTAGGTGGATTCAAGGCATTAAGAAGATGGATTGACATAGATGTCAGAACAGTTTGGATCAATAGCAATCTGCCTCCAAGTGACAAGGAAACCTTATCCCAACCTTGCATTCTATCATGAATTTTGAATATCAATCCCTCAAATAAGATGTTTTGTTTCTTGCCATTATATAGAGGGGCACCTAGATAAGTAATTTGAAGCTTCTTGTAATTAAAACCTGTCAGCCTTTTCTTACCTTGAATAGATGAATAGGATGCCCGCTTACCGATGAGAAGAGAACTCTTAGATGCATTTAATTGCTGCTCCAAAATACCTTCATAAGCCCTTATGAAATCCATCAATTTTGAAATACCATTTGGCTCGGCCTTAGTAAAGATCATAATGTCATCCACATAAGCCAAATTGGATACAGTTGGACCTCCCGAATGAATTACATGCCCTAGTGTTGTAAGATAAGCTTATGCAGCCCCATAGAAAGTATTGAGTTCGCTATAATCGCAGAGATATATGCAACGGAAAATTAAATTTTTTATCAAACATAAATATAAACCCCTCGATTCGAAAGCAATTTTAATGATCACGTTTTTTTGAAGTAATATATAAACAAATATAAAATCGGATTATACCTTCCGTGCACTCCAATTATTGTAGGGAATGAAGCAATCAATTACTTATCCTGGACTTTCAGAACTCGCAAGGATCTAAATGTTTCCCCTCAATCAGGTCCATAATGCGGAAGAGTAACATCAATCAAAATGATTCGCTAGTATCCTTTTATTTGTTTACTAATCTAAAAGCGGAGTAAATTTTCAAGAACAATAAATTTTCAAGAACAATAAAGATTAATTCTTTAAGTTCTTGAAACTATAATATGAAGAGAATAACAAGAAACTGATTTTCTTTAAAGAACAAGAAAATCAAGACAACAAGAAAACGTTTTTCTTTTTCTTTTCTTGGAGAGGAAAAATAAAAAACTATAAACAAAATAATTTTTGCTTAAATTTTCTGAATTAATTATGTAATTTTTGTCCATAAGCATTTATAGGAGCTGAAAATTTAATCATTCTCCAACTCTTGGAGAGTTTGTCAATTTTGAACCACTTCAAAGTCTTATCTTGGGAGAATTTCAAATCTTCCAATAACTCTTCTCTTTTTCTCTCCTATTGTATGTGGACTTATTTGAGACTACATTAATCATCAAAATTGTCTACATACATTCTTGATATTAATCTGAACTCCTTAAATAATATCAAGATAGATATATATATTAAATATATAATAAAATTATATTTATATATAAATTAAATCTTGGTAGCCGATTTTATCCCATAAAATTGGTCACTTTATTTATTTATATATAAATATGTTAATTAAATAAATCATATTTATTTAATTTACTCTTTTCATATTTTAGTGGGTTTCTCAAGTGATCCACATTAATTTTTGGGTTTGGACTCAAAAATCCACAAATCAATCCAATTGATTTAATTTCAATTTAATCAATTCAATTAATTAATTTAATTTACTCCAATTGAGCTTCCTAATTGTGAACAAGATTAATCCACTGCTCCGAGAAACCAAATGTACAAAGCACAACAAGAAATTCCACTTGACTTGGTTGTAAGCTTTGGCCATGTCAAGCTTAAGGATTAAATTACTAATCTTTCACTTAGCATCAGGAGAGTGGACAAGCTCCTCAGCTAATAATATATTGTCTGCAATATGCCTGTCAGCTACAAATCCACTTTGGGATGGAGAGATTAATATAGATAGAGGTATTAAATTAATATTTGCACCAAATCACAAAAAGCTTTATCAAAGAATGAGTTTCCAATAGTGCAAAGGATCGTAAAACTCCTTGAATCTTTCAACTTGGGTGGCAACTTCTTTTACAAATGGCACTACACTCCTTAGTAAGCACCACTATCTTATATTCTTCCAGCATTTTTTGTTGGAGACGGTCTCCTTTATGAACTTCACATAGCTAGTCATCTGCAAATAAATATTAATGTGCAATTTCTTAAAAACATCTAGAATTTTAGAAAATCACTTATCTAGCTTTTATTTCTGGAAGTGCTGAGGAAATGGAATAGATGGAATATATGGTGGAGCATTATCTGGAAATAACTTCGACTTTGGTTTTTCAACATCCTTGTTCGGTATTTCATCAACTCCTCAGCTATAATTTTTTTACCAGCATCTTTGATTCATTGTTTTTGCTTATAGGTTCTGGCAACTCCTTGCCACTATGAAGGGTAATGGCCTGCACACTCTCCTTGGGGTTTGTCTTAGTATTGTAGGGCAACGAACCTTGAGGTCTTGTGCTAAGCATATTAGCAATTTGACCCACTTTAACCTCCAAGTTCTGAATAGAGGCTGCTTGATTTAATGTAGAAGTCTCTTATTTTTACAAAGGACTTGCCATAGATTTGTGTTCATGGTCAATTGTGCAAGGGCATCTTCAAGTGAAACCTTGGGTGCAAAGTTGGATGTTGAGGTTTAAAATTGGATATTGGTGGCATCACTATATTTTGCCCATTCCTCCAAGAAAAGTTTGGATGATTGTACCATCCCATATTATAAGTGTTGAAGTATGGGTTGTTCTGCCTATTAACATTCCCCCTAAACTATGCTTGTTCTGGATGAGATGAGGCAAGTTTTCCAACTTGGCTTTCATTGCTACAATGAGAACTTTTGTAGGAATTGAACTGGAGTGGAAATCGAATTGGCAGTGAAGAAACTGAGTTGTTGAGATAAAGTAGTAACTTGAGCAATAAGGGTCAAAGGGCCATTGATAAACATTTGCAGCCATAGTATCAAGCTATTCATAAGCCTCCTCTTATGTCTTACCTATAATAACTCCACCAGCTACTACATCCACTAAAGTTTTGGTTGAGCTACCTAACCCATTATAGAATGTCTACAATTGTAGCCAATCAGGTAATACGTGATGTGGGCATCGTCTCAACAAATCCTTGTACATTCCTAGACTTCATGCAATGATTTAATAATATCATAGTGAATGAAGGTGGTAATGTCATTCTGCATCTTAGCCGTCTTTGCTGATGGGAAAAACTTAGTTAGAAAGCTTTGAGCTAACTACGCCCAAATAGTGATTATCCCTACATGCAAATAATTTAATCAAATTTTGGTCTTGTCTCGAAGTGAAAACAGAAAAATTTTAAGTCTTATGGCATCATCAGTAACACCATTTTGTTTGAAAGTGTTAGAAATCTCGAGAAAGCTAACTATATGAGCATTGGGATCTTCATTAGCCAACCTACAGAACTAACTATGTTGAACTATTTGAATAATAGCTGCTTTATCTCAAAATTATTGGCTTAGATGGCTAGGCGTCTTATTCCCGAGAGTGTTTTTGTAACTATGGGCATTGGATAATCATGTAATGCCTTGTTGTTCTTTATTTTTTCCTCTGCATCTGCCATAGTTCTTTGAGACTGTTTAGAAACTTCTCTCTTCAACTATGATAAACGCCTGAAAAATTGAAACAAAGAACAAAAGAAAAATAAAATAAAAAGAATTTAAATTAAAATTAGAATTACTTGGTATCAATACTAATAAAACAAAATCAGTCCCCAACAGATTTTATGAATGCATGTGTACCCTATCGTAAATAAGCAATAAAGTGATGAGTGAGTATCGATCCCACAAGGATTGAGAGTTACTAAGTGCCAAAATTAGATTAACTCTAAGTTTATTTGAATAAACACAAGAAAAAGTTGATGATTATAAACTAAAACTAACCAAACTAAACTAAACAAATTATCAAAAGTAATTAAGGATAAAATTCAATAAGTTAAAGGCCTGGGGTTTAAGATTTCACCATAATTAGTTCAAATTAAACAATCCATCTAACCAATCCTGATTTATTTTCCAAGTGAGAGCCAAGAATCTTGAATTATCCACTATTGTTAGAGTAGTAGCCGACGAAAAATAAGTTGTCACATTTATACTCTTATAAAAATAGTCTTATTCAAAATATAATAATAAAAATGGCATTTTCTTTATCTTTAATTACATCTCATCAATTAAATAAAGTTCTTAGACCATACTTAGCTACGGGGTATGGTCATGCATATGATGGTGATCATAAAATATGCCTCTATGGCTTTAGTCTTAAATAAGTTTTGAGGCATGGGTTCATTGAGATGGAACATCGATAAGCCCGTAAAGACTCAAGCACATGATGGATGCACAAAAGGATGATGTGTTGCTCCATAGGCATTGGCATAGGGATGCTTGTGCTCATGTGCGAGTGCTCATTGGAGAACAAGGTTATAAACAGACAGGTGGAAAATTCTTAATTGGAAATGTTGTTCCTTAAATGAGAATTTCTAGTTACAATAGTGCATGACTTAGTCCTTTGACTTGAGACACCATGGTAAGCTTATGCATGACATCATATGCTTTGATGTATTTCCCGATTGCATAACAATCACAAGGGGGTTTATATTGGGTATGTGATCTTTGTATATAGAGGTTAGTGAGTAGCTAACAAAAGATTCATTACCTATCAATTAGTATAGGTGAATCTCCTACTTATTTAACAGTCCTTGATTTAGAAGTCTCTGGTTGGAGCAGAATGAATATTAGATGGGGATTTTCTAATAAATCATCAGGAGTCAATGTGACTGAAAATGAGATTATAGTTATTAAGTCAAATAGGGTTTTGACTAATAATATATGCCCTAGACTTAATCAGGAGGTTAGTTGATGAAAGGATTGGACTTGCATGGTGCTCATAACAAAAATATGTTCACATGCTAGTTCATCTAAGATTAGGTAGTCAAGATGCACTGCTAGGTGCTTCCCTTGACTTGTGAGATTCTTGGAATTAAGGAGTTAATTCCAAGACGAATTAAGTAATTCGATTAAATAATTAGAATTTATTCTATATATTCACTAAGTTGCAATAGTTTCAATACCAATGCCAGCTTAGTTGTTAACCTAATGGATCACACACAAAATGAGATGGATCACTTCTATCTAGAATAATATCAAAGGAGTTGGATCAAGTTAATTAATAGAAATTAATTAACTTGGAGCTACAAATAATTTAAGAGTTCAATTGATTCATTCAATTAAATAATGAGATTATTAATTAGACCTAATAATGATTAGGCGCTCTTTTAGGAGTAATTAATTGATTGGATCAATTAATTAATAAATATTAAATTACATTAAACTAATATAATTAATGAGATAATATATATTGGGCCAATTAATTAAGTGGTCAACTAGAACCAATTTAATTAGGCTTAATTAATTAATAGAGATTAACTATTTAGAGAGTCTAATAATTAATGGGCTCGTAGAAGAGGCTCATTGGTGGTCTTTAATTATGAATTGAAGACTCCATTTCTTGGATGAAAATCAATTAAAACTTTTAGTCTTAACATAAACTAATACAAGACATGTCTTCGATTGAAACAAACTGGAGATAAATATGGAATGGACTTAGAGACCTAATGGGATTAAGTCAAAGACTTGAAGGTGTATAAATACACCATTATAGGGGCTAAAATTCAGAGCTTAGAGATGTAGAAAATTTGGCCCCATTAGTGCAGACACACCCCTTCTTCTTATTTTCTCTAGTCTTGTTCTATCAGATGGCTAGATCTTATGATATTTGATTAATTCTCTTATCACCTAGTTGATATGGAATTAATCAACACTCCTAAATTCTATTAGAAACAAGTATTCTATATCCTCTAGCAAGTTTATTGAATTATGATCACACTAGACGTGTGGATACCATTAAAGTGAAGATGTATGGATTCTTACAATGAATCATTTCTAACTTGGGCAATTATTTGAATTTCAAATCATCGTCATCATCGGAGTGCTCGATATAGGTATATTCATAAATACCTTTTCTGTTTTTGTTGAACGAAATATCTGGGTGTGAACTGATTAATCCTATCAAATCCTTGATTATATGTATAAATTATTTACACACGTGTTTTGAAATTTTAAATTTTTTGATGTCCATAGTCCCTTGAGTTTTTCAAACCCAATAGTGGTATCAAAGCCTAGATTACCACACCCTAATACTTTTCAGAGTATTTCCATGAAATTTATATGATGAAAAACTATGCAAGTAATTTATTTTTATATGCGATAAAATGATTTTGTATGATTTTTGATTGGGATAAATATTTTGAATCTTGAAAATAAGAACTGAACAAAATGATTGATATTGGAAGTAAAAAAATTGGCTAGATTCGTGTTTGTTACTATAGCAATCATGAAATTGGCACCACAGTGCCAGCCATAGGCATCGAGGTGCGAGGGGATAGTGCTTTCGGCAACGTGGCTCCACACACAAAAGGCCGCAGTGCAAATCTTGTCGAAGCTTTAACTTTGAGGCGTAAGAAGTGGCACCACATCATGATCGGAAAATTAATAATTAATTTTAAAATTAATAAAAAGTTGTTTGTATGAAAAACCAAAAAGTATTTATTCCAAATAAAAAAATTAGCACATAAAAAGGGTAAATTTATATGCTTTGAATTTATTACATAAATATATAAATTAGGCATGCATGATAAAGTGGATGATCATGAAGCCTAGACCATTTTATAGATATTTTATGTGCATTATGAGTGCTTGGTTTGAATGTTTTGGGTTTTATTTAAAATGAGGCATGCGAGTCTTTTTTTTTCTCTATTTCACTCCGGATGTAAATTATTCCTCCTCTTATGTAGTTCTCCTTGGAAGAAATTCTAAGGTTTTTTGTTGGGAATAGCATTTGTAATGAGGGTAGAATTAAGATATGAGGTTTTGTTTTTGTTTGACAAAAAGTAGGAGCAAGGTGGAGAAAAGAAAAGGAATGAAGGCCCATGAATTTATAGATGATATATTCATGTAATAGATAGAATATGTTTGTCATTTTAGTTGCTACTATTAGATTGACCTAGATCTACTTTAGCTCGAGTGGATCGTATAGGATATGGTCCATGATCATCTCTTTTATTGTGTATGTAAGTTAGATGCATTCATATGCTTGTTTAATAGTTTCTTTATGATTAGATATGCAATCATTAGGATAGTGCAATATTAAATAAACAAACTAAATAAGATGAAGACTTGGAATTATAAAATGAACCCTCACTTGAAAGTCAAGTTTAAAAAATTTTGAAATTCAATATCAAGTAAATATGGGCAAAATTAGCTGGGTCCGATCATCCATGCCTTCCATCAAAGTAGAAGATAATTCTATTGCATTTAGAACATTGTCCATAAGTTGTGGAATGCCTAAATGATGGAAAGTAGTGATCTCTACTAAGCATGGGGATGCCCATGGAATGGACTCATCCTTATCATTGTCCATGTGTCATGAGACGTTTAGATGCTCCATTTATATGGAAGTTTGATGGGTATTGCTTAATACTCAGTACCATATGTCATCATATTCTTGGAGCATATGGGAAGTAGTGAGGGAAAATATCTTGGGGGTTGGATATAATGAAATTGATAAGGATGCTGTCTACTTTTTAACATTTTATATGATCTCATATTATTGGTAATGTAAAATATTAATTGGATTTCAAGTCTGCTAATATATTGTCGAATGAATGCTTATTTTTTTTCCTCGCATATTTTTGAAGATTAGATCTAAAAAATTATCAAAAATCCACTAGCAACTATTCTAAACGCTAATAAGTTAACTGGTCCCAACTATGTCAATTGGCTTAGAAACCTTCAGATTATTCTCCAGTCCAAAAAAAGATCTTATATCCTTAAAGTGACGTTGCTCCTAATTGTATGGGTAGATGCCACCGAGGAAGAGCTTGAAGAGTACCACAAACAAGTTGAGGATTGCAGGCTCGATGCTATATGATAGCATCAATGTCAAATGAGTTACATAGGCAATATGAGAATATGGCACATGCTATCGATATTCACATTCTCTGCAAGAGTTGTATGGTTAACACACCCAACAGGCTAGACATCAAGTCTCAAAGATCTCATCATGTAGTCTCTGTTACTCTCATTTGATGTCTTTGTGGTGAACTTCAACATGCATAAGATGGAGACCAGTATCACTGAACTGGTTAATATGTTCAAGATGGCTGAATGCACCATGAAGAAGGATAAGCATGTCATACTTCTTGCCTCTTCAACCCAATCCGAGGCTAAAATGCCAAAAGAAAGGAAGAAAAATGGTTTTTTTAAGAAGGGTAAAAGCTTGAAGGCCTCCAGTGGAGTAGAAAAAAGTTCTAAAGCCGATGACAAGTGCCACTATTGTGGCAAGGCGAGGCATTAGAAGGGGAATTGCAAGAAGTACCTGTTGGGTTTGTGCGATTTCGAGAAATGTATACGTAATGGAATTTATTTATTTTTAAAACAAAATACAAGCATTACATCACATATAATAAAAATGAATCCCAGAACCTTTTCGTTAATGCTCAGTTGTGCATTTCCTGATACCTACCAAGAAGGTTTCAAAAACCTTTACCTTAATTTTGCACTTCATCTAAAGAAGATGCTTGTAATGATCCAAATCGTTATCTCTCCACAAACTTCTTTGCGAATTATGATCCATGCACAAATTGCTTTTGTGAATCTTGATTTGATACCTCTATTATTGGAAACGGTTCACTTAGAGTCCCATGTATTACCCTCTAAGCATATCCACACGTTGGAGTTTTCCACACGAATTAAATCCATGCTATTGGATTCAAAAACCCTATTCTATTCTAGAATATATGGAGTTAAATTCTTAATTCAACTAGTGGATAGGAGAATTAAACTCATGATCAAAATGTGGAACCTTTTGATGAAGAAAGTGAATCAAAAAGAAGAAGACAAAGGGGCGGTTTTTCTTTTCTTTTGAGCTGACTGATTTCTCTCTCCTGGAGAGCTCTAAAAATCGGCCA
This sequence comes from Paulownia fortunei, assembly GCA_019321725.1. NCBI lineage: Eukaryota > Viridiplantae > Streptophyta > Magnoliopsida > Lamiales > Paulowniaceae > Paulownia > Paulownia fortunei. Next base: position 18,085,248 of record CM033109.1, on the reverse strand, counting down.
ATATGGGGAGTCCTTATACAAGACTCCTCTAATCCTAGTCTTACTAGGTTTCCACCTGCTCATTTCCTTCTTTGATTCCTTCTTTCCATTAAACTCTAAGACAAGTTTAATTCTTGTAAATAAACTTCCTAATATGCCTCCTACAAGTCATTAGCTTGGGTTTGGACTTTAATTAATTTAATTAAGTCCAATTGATTGATCCCCATCAATTAAATAAGTCCAACTTAATTAATTGATCTAATCAATTAATTAATTGATTCCACTTGGACGTTCCAATCATATTAGATACTTGTAAATAATCTTATTATTTAATATGCCCCATTTAATTATTTTATCATATCAATTAATTAACTTGATCATATGCAGGGCTCCTATTCATATTAGGTCCAATTAAATAATCACATTATTTAATCAGATAAATTAATTTAACTCCTTAATTTAATTTAGTACCCTACTTAATTAATTGATCATATTAATTAATTAATTAGCTACACATGGGCTCCCTAATCTTATTAAGTCCAATCATATTATTAATTAGATAAATTGTTGTAACTCCTTAAATAAATTTGAGACTCAAATTAATTGTTCTTCATTAATTAATTTGATCCAACCTTTGAATATATTTTAGCAAGACGTGTACTCTTTCCAACTCAATATGTGAATCCTTAAGTTCAAGCTAGTCATGGGCTCTCAATTCATGTGACTTAGTTGAATAAAATTAATAGTTTAAATCAATTAATCCAATTAATTCCAAAACCCAAAAGTCATGGAAAACACCTGACAGTACATCATGACTCATAATCTTAGGTGAAGTGCAATCATATTCCAGTTATGAATATCATGTAAGTGCAATCCATACATCATCTAATCTCCCGATTGAGCCTATGGCATGGATTATTAGTAGAAACCTTAATAGATCAATAACTATGTATCCTTTTCTAGTAGCTTGACTTGATGATGAACAATTTGAAAACCCCATGTCTAATTTCCATTCAACCTTGGCCAAGGATTTTAGAGTCAAATACAGTGGATATATAGAATATTCATCTATTCATTTAGATAGGTGATATATCCTTTGTTGGCCATTCATTAACCACCACATATGAAGATGTTACAACCAATGCAAATCACTTGTGATTATCATGCAATCGAAAAATACATTAAAGTGCAACATGTCATGTACAAGATTACATGGTGCCTCAAGTCTACAGACTAATTCTTACCCTATCATAATTCGAAAATTCTCATTCGATAATAGAATATTTCCAATTGGGAATTTCTAAGAGGGAAAGTTCAGTGTACTTATTCCATAACAAGCACCTGCATACATGCACTAGTGTCTCTACACAAATGCTTATAGAATGGGGCATCCTTTTCTTGAGCCTACATCGTACACGCAAGTCTCAGCGGCATCATTGATGTCCCATCTCAATGATCCTTGAATTGGAACAATTTAAGACCACGACCTTGGAGATATATTCCACGATTGTCATCTTATGTGCAATCGTACTCCGTAACTATGTGTGATCTAAAAATTTCATGTAATTCTTATAAATAATTTAAGATAAAGATTGTCATTTAAATTGATATTAATATAAATAAGATTAATTCATATGAGTATAAGGATGACCAAATCAATTTGTTCATCGGGCACTACTCTAACAATCTCTCACTTGCCCTAGAGATAATTACCCTAGTATTAAAGCCCTATTTCCCCAAGATGCCTTCAAATACTTATCTCAGGGTTACATTAGTGGGTTTGCTATATTTTTTGCTAAGGTAAATCTTTCAGCATTGTTGTTGACTTTATCAATAATTTTCAAAATCATGGTATCGTTAATCTATTTTTGCTTGGATATTTTGATGAGACCTTGGCTTCTTTACTTGAACAATAACCTTGTTATTGTTGCAGTACTTTGTTACTCGATCAATAATAGTTAGAACTACATCCAAATAGTCTCTTTTGGCAACACCGCAAGCCACGATTTATTCAACCATAATAGTGGAATTAATGATTATTACAAACTTGGAATTCTTCACAGCTAATCGCTTTATTGTTTAGGATGAACACAAATCTAGACATGCACTTCGAGTCATCTAATTTGGACTAAAAACTAGACGAAGCGTCTTAGTTTCAATTTTCCATAACCATACTCCAAATATAGATCTTTAGTACTTCATAAATACTAAAGATTATTTTGATCATTTTCAATGCTTTTCACATTAAATTAACTGAATTTTGCTCGTGACACTCAAAGAATTTATGATATCAAATCACACACATGGATTTGAATATTTTATTTTTCTAATCTCGAATGCATAAAGTATGTGAGTCATTATTTTTCTTTCTTTTAGAAGTCCTTGGGGATATGAACTTCAAAAGAGAAATCTTATGACTCAAAAGCAAGAATCTCCTTAGAGTCTTTTTATGTACCTGGATTCAGGATAGTCCAAGCATTTTTTTAAATCTATCTTTATAGATATCAATCCTTTATAACTAGGATGCTTATCCCAAATCCCATATGGTGAACTTAGTAGATGACAAATCTCAGTTGACTACAAAATTCCTACGTCATCCCTATGAGTAGAATGTCATCAACGTAAAATATAACAAACATCACCATGCTTCCACTAACCCTCTTATACAGACTTGGTGCCTTCGCATTCCTAAGAAAATCAACCTATTTCATGGCCCTAGCAAATTGAATGTTCCATATTTGGGAAATTTGTTTTGAGTTTGCTTTTTTTTTCATATGAAGACCTCAAGCCGCTTAGCTTATATCTCATTCTCAATAACTTTATTGAGAAAAGTAGTCTTCATATCCTTTTGTCATATCTTGTAGTCAAAATACATAGATATAACCAATAGGATCCAAATAGATTTTAGCATAACATCTAGTAAAAGGTAAGCTCAATAGTCAACACCTTGACTTTGAGCGTAATCCTTCACTATCAATTGTGCCTTTATAGGTCACCACCTTCCCGTGCTCTTTGATTTCATATTTTGTAGACCCAATTACAGCCATTGGAAACCATTCTCTCTAATGGGCCCAACAAGGTCAATACTTTATTGGAGTACATGGAGTCCATTTTGGATTGCATGGCATTTCACCATCTTTTGAATTGATGTCATACATCATTACTCCTTACTTAGATCAATATCCAAAAAAGTAGATTCTCCTTGTTGCTCTCTAGCAAAAGGCTCTTATCATATAAGTGGCCCCGAGATCCTTTCATATCTTCTTGGAGGTGTGCTAGAAGTTTAGTAATTTGTTCATGCACCATGGCTACTTGTGAGAATTAATTGTGTTTCTTGTACCCCTCCAACCTCTATGATCCAGCCATTTCTATCCAATAGAAACTCCTTCTTCTTAAGAAGGTGGCACCCCTAGAAAACCAAACTCCTTAATTCCTAGGGATCACAGAAACAGTATCCAATGGATTTCTTTAGATAACCCACAAATTTGCATAAGCAGGATTTCGCATCTAACTTAACTCCCACCAATTATTTCAGAAGAAGCAAGCCTCTTTATACCCTTAAGTATGTTTACAAGGGGTCTTTTCCATATATAATGTTTTTGAACACCGACTTAAATGACATTCTTACTTGGTATGAATATCATCGATTCTATGGTGAATTCCTAGAATGAAAGAGGAAATATATGAAATCAACATGGATTCACTTAAAGAGAATCCAATTCTCTATTAGATAATCAAAGAACTTACCACCTTAGTATTCATCCTCAATCACATCAACGGATTTAATAATTTAGCCGACTTAATTCTCTATTTCATGTCAAAATTATTTAAACCCTTCAAAGGATCTTAGAGTAATGAAGTAAGAATAGTACGCTTGTGCATTAACATTTAGCGGACTGTATACGTCCATTTGGATCAAATACAAAGAATTTTTTGCTCTATTTGTCCCATAAATGGTGTTTTGGTCATCTTTCCCTAAAGACAAGATTTACAAGTTGGCACCTTATGCAAGTCCAAGAGGTCAAGCAATTGTGCTATCTTGTGAACTCTTTCTTTAGAGATATGGCATAATCTAGCTTACCACAAGTATGCACCTATTGATTATCTAATTACTCTATTGATTATGTAGTATAGAATTTAAGATTGTATAATTCATTTGTCAATATAGCAAATACAAACAACTAATACTACCCTAATCCCATTCAGAGTTCAGTAGATAATTCTTATAGCCAGCAACGCTTGCCTTATTCTCCAGCTTAAGGATCGTACTTTATCTTAGACTTGTTTTTCTTGCCATCCTTTGCAATCCTTTGTAGAGATGAGATTATATGTGGTATCCAATACCCAAGAAAAAAATTTCAACCTAAACGGTTGATATCAACAAATTAAGTCAATACTTGTGCGTCCTCTTTACATGCCCTAAATATCCACAATGGTGACAAACATTTATCCTTTCAAATAAATTGAGTTAGTAAGTTTGTTTTTGTGTCTAGATTATCCTAAGTGGAATTACTAGTGATAGCAATTATCCTATGCGAGACAAAAATTTAAGAATTCATTCTATTGATATTCATTTATAATTTAGTCTTTAATCTTAAATGTCTCCCACTATTATTCAAATCCTATTATCCTCTAGTTGGAAATTCAGGAAATCCAATTTCCTAACGGGCTTGAGGTCCATTAGTCTTGCCATACACCCCAATTTTATGAGCCCATATGTAAACTAAAAGGTAGCTAACAACATTAGTAATTGCATCCCTATGCTACCCTAAAGCTATTTTACCTCACCTCTTCCCATACACCCCAATTTTATGAGTCCATATGCTACTAAGTGTTAAAAGTTACCCATCAAACATCCATGTGAGTAAGACAACTAAAGTATATCCCACAACTCGTGGCCAAAACCCTTAGTCTTTCTACCCCACGGGCATCCCATGCTAGTAGCGGTGACAACTATTACTTCCACTTCGCACATCCCACGATTCATGGCTAATGGACTAAGATGGCAGTGTTTCACATGCAAACTACCTTTGTTGGAAGGGATGGATGATTGGGTCCCATCCAATATTGCCCATTTATATTTGATATCGAACCATCAAGGTTCTTAACTTGAAACATTTTCCAACTAGAGTCATATTAGATTAATTGTGCAAGATCTCATTATTTTTTTTATCTTGTTTATTTAATGTTCACTATCCTAATGATGGCAAACATACATCATAAGAAAAGCAATAATTGACACAACATTCATTACATACATAATAAACTAAATGGATGATCATGAGCCTTTAATCCTATGCGATCCACTCGAGCCAAAGTGGATTGAGGTCAATCTAGGTAATAATAAAAATGTAAATAGACCTATCTATGACATAAATTTATCTCATACATTCATGGGTCTTGATTCCTCGCTTTTCCTCCATCTGTCATTCCATCTTCTTGTAATGTCTGCTAAATTACAAATAGATAAACCTCACTGCTTATTTCTCCTTTCATTACATTTTCTAAAGCTACAAGAAACCTTGGAATAATTCCAAATGGAGGTACATAGGAGGGAGATAGAATAAAAAATAGAAAAAGGCAAGACTCGCAGGCCTCATTTGAATTAAAACCCAAAAAATAACACATTGGTCTAGGCTCCATGATCATCCAACAAATATGCTTAACATAGATCATCATATAATAATGAAGGTATGTAAATTTACCCAGTACGTTATGTGTAATTTCTTCCAAATTAGGGATCAAAACTCTTGTTTTTTCTAGAAAAATAAATTTTCATAAAATTGATTATTAATTTTAATTTTGAAAACCCAATTTATTTGTGAAACATTTGCTTGTCAAAACGATAGGCATAAGTCTACACCTTTTGCCTCTTTCCTTGATCACCATAAAGAATTCTTGATTTCTTGAACTTATCAAGAATTCTTGAAAAAAACTTAACCAATAAACTAATTTTCTTGATCAAGCAATCAACTTCCTTGATTTTATTAATACCATCAATTCAATAATTTCAAAATTTCACAAATCTTGAAGTTCTCGAATCAAAAGTTTCAAGATTTCTCAAATTTTGAAGTCTTGAATTCAAGAATCAAATTCTTGAAAGCAAAACTTGAAATCATGAACTCAAGAGTTATATTCTTGAATCTAGATATCAATTCTTGTGGTAATTCAGTTTGCTTTGGTCTTTTTTCATGTTTTAACAAATAAAACAAATCAATCACATAGCAATTAAGCGATTAGACAGAATAAAAGAGGTATTCACCTGTATTGGGCAATCAAAAAAATGTTGTTGCAGAAGTTTCGATTGACACCACGGTGCCAGTACACCAGAAATGTTGGCGAAACATTGGCGCTGCGGCGCTAGTGCCTACTGGGCACTATGCGTGTGGATGTTTGATGGTTATTTTTTCATTTGTCCTTTTTTTATTGGTTTCAGCACTTGACAACAATATAGAAAAGATCCCAACAAAGAAATTTATTGATTCAAAATCAATCACATATAAATATTTAATTTATTACATAAAGTAATTAAATGCAATCAAAAAGTATCAAAACGCACGAACTTTGGCTTTGATGCAACTATTGGGTTTGTGCAATTTTAAGAAACCAATACGCAACAAAATTTAAAATTTTTCCAAAACAAAAAACAAGAATTACACACATGTAATAAAAATAAATCTCAAAACCCTTTTGAGATTACTCAGTTGTGCGTTTTCTAATATTTACCAAGAAGGTTTTAGAAACCTTAGCCTTAATTTACACTCTGTCTGAAGAAGATGCTTGTAATAATCCAAATCATTCTCTCCATGAACTTCTTCGCGAATCTTGAATCCATCCACGAATTGTTGTCATAACCTCCCAAAAATGTGTTTACATATATATATAAACAACCTGTGCAACATAATTTGTGCATGTATGCGTGTGTATAACTTTTTTTTCTAGCTAGTAAGTTTAATATAACACTAATAAAGTAAAGTGCTTTAACATCCTGTAATACTGTATATACAATAGTTATTTGAATGATAAAAAGGTCTATCAAAATCATCACAAAACTCAGACTCATTTACAATGGAGTTTTGATAGTGATATACAGGATAAGGTCACTAATATAATACAATAGATAGTCAAATCAAAACCACAACCTATAAAATAGCCCCAATAGGTCGTCATCCATGTACATCGATCTTTGAATGCTTGTAGGAGCTCCACAACCAGCCTAGTAAACTAGATATCTCAAGTCTCACCATGATCACCTATATGCATGAAGTATATGAGCTAATGCTCAATAAGTAAACATCATGCATGGCAAGAGTATGATATGAAATCTCATGCAACTCATCTCTAAGAAATGATATAATTGTATCAAATTTGAGTACTCATAAATCGAAGAGTTTTTATTCAAAATCACTTCATTTTATTGGGCCTTTGGCCCACCTACTATGCACTAGAAAGAGCTCTGCACAATATCAATAATCAAATGGCCATAAACAAATTGACTTAGTCTATGGGCATCTCCTGGGATCACCAGAGGCTCATCCCTTGTCTTCTCCTATGATCTTTCCACCAACAGAGTTAATATGGGCATAGTCAAGTGGTCCACCCTCTCGTGACCACCAGAGGCACACCCCCTGTCAACCCCTATGATCCTCTGAGAAGTAACACTAGTGGCGCCTTAAAATATCACATAAGCATGCCTCGGTACACTAGTAGTGGCCAACCAAAATATTTTCTTTCTAAAAATCATGTCTCAAATCATATCGTGCATGCAAGAACCTCAACTATACTCTTATGCCATGCATGCATGTGTAAATGCTCCTGAAGGGTATGTTCAATATGAAATGCAAGTTATCTTGCTCTCAATATGTTTCAAGAATCATAAAACTCTTAAGGTACATACTATACTTTTCATCCAATCAATTTAAATATCATCAACACATTGGGTATAAATACTTCAAAACATACAATGTTCATTCATTGTAGTTGCAAATGGAACTTTACTTACCTTACACCGGTTCATGTCTTGGTTAATTAGTGTTCCTCCCCAACCTTAGATGTGGAATAATCTGTAAAAATATATTATATGAATCACAATCCTTAATTGGCAATTTTACTACTCCTAATATCATACAAACACCTTGAATCTTAAATTAACTAGGTAATAATCAAACATTGCAACTTAGAAGCTAAAACTTTATGAAATATCCAAAGCACCTTAATTTCCCATCTTATATGTGCTAAGATCACCTAATTGATGTGCTATAACTCTTATAACAAGTCCCTAAATAACCAAATCAATTACACGATAGATATATTGTAACAAGTAAAATGGGACAAATTTTCACCTTCTAATTTCCTTGCTGCCACATTAGGTTTCATAGACATTTTTGGCATCCTTAGAAATATTTATTCACTCTCAAATTTTTACACACTTAGATAACATATAGAAAAATATAACCGTGCCATAAAGTTGCCAAAACGCATGGGTCTAAGTCCCCTAATTCAGTCCCCTTCACAGCACACCAGAACAAATATTCTTACTTTGGCAGTTTCGAGTGTTTCTTTAATATCATGCCATTTTTCAATTTCTAACCGATGAAAATTTATTCCAATGCTCTTAAATCATATATAAATATATAAATGATGATACCTACATGTTTTATTCAACATACCATACACTTTTGAAGATTAAAACACAAGAATACAGCAAGGTGACAATTTCTAGTACAAGTGTTTTCAATCAAGTATTTGCAACCAAAAACCCTTTCTTTGTGCACCAACCCCTATCTCATAACATCCTAACACATTTATAAATAATATTAAAAGCTTAATAAGCGAATAAACCTAAAACAAATCTAAAATTCATGCCAAACCCGTAGGTTAAGCTCACCTTGCACAGTTTTCTACTTGAACTTATTTATTTCTCCTCCCCTTTGCTTGTTTTTTTTATCCTTTTTTCAGTTGGAATCACTTAGAACCTATTCATAGAGCTTTTTATATGTCTTTGGAAGCATAAATAATGCAGAAGAAGGTTCAAGTTGTGACTGTTAGTTTAAGAGTGAAGAATAGGTTGAGGTGCTAGCTTGAAAAGTCTAAGCATGAGGTGGTATAAGCTTGAGGTGGCATGTAGTGGTAAAATCTGATTTTCTCCCTTATCTTGCAGCCCTAATATTGTGTGTCTCACCCATTTTTATTTGGTTGCAACCTATCTTAGTCACCATTCATTCCCGTAGGTAATTCCTATGTTCGTTCATTCAATCTCCAAATCGATTGACATCCGATTCTTAAATGATTATCTAGTTTGTATTTCTAAAATCATATGCACATATGGACCTTGTATTATGACACTTAAATCACATTATATCATGTCCAATATCCCAAGTATCTTAATCCATGGATGTATACTTTTAAAATACCTCAATCTAATTAAATCGAATCATATAAACTTACTAGTAACACCTTTAACACTTCCAAAATTTTAACATATAACCTATGAATATCCAGTATATTGACCAATATATTCTTTTTCTTATTTAAATATAGAATTACTTAATTATATTATAGGATCTCAACCGCTAACATCATGTGATACCATTAGAAGTCTAACGATTAAGAATGTTATATATGCCGTGCAGATATTAATGCAAATTAGCATATATATAGCATGTAATACATGAATCATATTGGTCAAGTGAGTAGTGTGAGGCTTGGGTATTACAACTACTTTCATGAATCATGTTTCCGTACCCCTCTTATTGGAAACAATTTGCTTAGAGCCCTAAGTGTTACTCCTCTAAGCGTATCACATGTTGGAGTTTTCTACACCAATTGAATCCATGCCAGTGGATTCAAAAAGCCAATTCCATTCTAAAATATGTAGAGTTCAATTCTTAATTCAATTAATGAATAGAAGAATTAAGCCCATGATCAAGGGTAGAACCTTTTAATGGAGAAGGGGAATCAAAAAGAAAAAGACAAAAGAGTAGTTTGTTTTTTCTTTTGAGTTGGCCGATTTCACTCTCCAGAGAGCTCTAAAATCAGCTACTATAGAGAAGTCCTTGTATAGGACTCCTCCAATCCTAGTCCAACTAGGTTTCTACTTGCTTCTTTCCTTATTTGATTCCTTCTTTTATCAAACTTTAAGAAAAGTTTAATTTTTGCAATTGAACTTCCGAATAGGCCTCCTACAAGCTCATTAACTTGGCCTGGGACTTTAATTAATTTAATTAAGTCCAATTAATTGATCCCCATTAATTAAATAAGTCATACTTAATTAATTGATTCCACTTGGGCTTTTTAATCATACTTGAATCTATTAAATAATCTTATTATTTAATATGCCCATTTTAGTTAAATGATCATATCAATTAATTAACTTGATCATATGTAGGGCTTCTAATCATATTAGGTCTAATTAAATAGGCACATTATTTAATCAAATAAATTAATTTATCTCCTTAAATTAATTTATACCTTAACTTAGTGTGTGATCGCTTAGGTTTATTCTAAGCTAGTCGTGGGTGTTAGAGTAGTGTCCGGCGAGCCATCATGGAATATACCTCAAAGTTGAAATCTTAAAATTGTTCCAAGTTAAGGATCATTGAGAAGAGATAATAAAGATGCAGTTGAGATTTGAGCGAAGCAAGCTTGAAAGGAAGATGCATCGTTCCATGGGCGCAGGTGACCATATTACATGTATGCAATTGCTTGTTAGGGAACAAGTAAACTTAACTACCCCACCTGGAAATTCCCTATTGGAGATATTCTATTATCGAATAGTAATTTTCTTATTACGATAGTGCAAGAATCTGTCCTTGTGCATGACATGTTGAACTTTGATGTATTTTTTGATTGCATGACAATCAGATAGGGTTTACGTTGGATGTAACATCTTCAATCTATGGACATTAATGAGTGGCCAACAAAGGATATGTCACCTATCTAGTTGAATATGTGAATCTTCTATATGTTCCACTATACTTGACTTTAAAATTCTTGGCCAAGGTTGGATGAAAATTAGACGTGGGGTTTTCTAATTATTCATTATTGAGTTAAGCTACTAGAAATGGATACATAGTTATTGAGATTTGGGATTTTGACTGATAATTCATACTCTAGCTCAATTAGGAGATTAGTTGACGAAAAGACTGTACTTGCACATTATTCGTAATTGGAATAGGTTCGCATCTTCACCTAAGACTAGGAGTCATGATGCACTACTAGGTGCTTCCATGACTTGTGGGTTCTTGAAATAATGGGTTAATTTGAAGAGAATTATTTAATTAAATTATTAATCGAAATAATTAAGTGTTTAACTAAGTCACAAGAGTTGTGAGCCCATGGTTAGCTTAGACTGAACCTAAGGGGTTATACATAAACTTAGACAAGTCCATTTTCAATTTAAAAATTAATCCAAGTGTTGGATTAAATTAATTAATGTAATTAATTAATGGGGCTTAAATGAATTCAAGTGTTGAATTTATTCAATTATTTAATTGGATTAGTTGATTGGACCTAATAGGATTAGGGAGCCCAATTAAAATATTTAATTAATTGATTGAATCAATTAATTAAGATGGATCTAATTAGTTTATTAGAAGAATTAATTTAATTGATTGGATCAATTAAACTATGGGACTAGGCCTATTAGATGTGGGCTTGTACGAAAGTCATTACGAAATTAGATCGGGAATCCAATTCCCAGAGGAAGTTAGATTGGGAATCCATTTCCTAAGAGGTAATAATGAAAAAGAAAAGTCCTTATGAGATAATAAAACTTTCAATAAAAGTTGGAAATAAGAAATAAAGAAGAGCACTACTACATAAAAAGGACTTGAGGGAGCCTTTATTGGCAACGCTCTTGGATGCTTTTTTGGAGTGATCTATTGCAGATTTTTTGCATAGAAAAATGTGAGAAAAATAGCCCCTCTCTCTTGAAGAAAAACAATTTCTTCATCTCCAAAAGTTCTCCATTTTTCCTCCTTCAATCTCCAAAAGTTTTCCAACCTTTTACCTAGTTTAATTCTTGATTCAATTGTTCAATCAAGAATTAAATTAAACACCTAAAATATTAAGTTGTTAGTGTGTTTTTTTTCAAACAAAATCATTTGGGATATAATTATCGAATCGAAAACTACTAGCATAGGATTTAGTTGCGAGTGGTCATCTAAGGTGTGGATATCGTTATAGGGATAACATTTGAGATCCTAGAAGTGAATCAGTTTTCAATCAAAAGGGTTTTAATTAAAAACATTATAGATTGGTTAGTGCTGGGATAACGATTTGAATAGTTTCAATCTCTATATCAACCGAAGTGCAAATTAGGTAAAGTTTTTGAAACTTTTCCATATAAGGTTTTAAAATGCATAATTCGATCAATCGCATTGGTTTCATATATCTTATTTTCACATGTTGTTTTTAAATTTTTAATTTTTTATTGCGTTTCGTATCCTTGGCCCATGCGAACCCATTAGTGGGATCACAATTCTTATGACTTAGTTGAACAAATTAGTTGTTTTGATTAACTAATCTAATTAATTAAAACTTTTAGAATTGACCCATTAATTCTAAGAACCCACAAGTCATGGAAAACACCTAACAGTGTATCATGACTCATAGTCTTAGGTGAAGTGCAAACCTATTCAATTACGAATACCATGCGAGTACGGTCCTTCCATTATCTAATCTCCCGACTGAGCCTAGGGCCTTAATTATTAGTTGAAACTCCAATAGTTCAATAACTATGTAACCATACCTAGTAGCTTGACTTGATGATGAACAATTATAAAACCCCACGTCTAATTTCCATCCAAGCTTGGCCAAGGATTTTAGAATCAAGTACAATAGAATACAAAGGAGATTTACCTATTCATGTAGATTGGTGATGGATCTTTTATTGGCCACTTTTACCTTTATACATAATAATGTTACACCTAACCTAAACCCTTGTAATTATTATGTAATCCAGAAATATATCAAAGTGCAACATGTCATGCACAACGTTACCATAGTGCCTCAAGTCCATGGACTATTTTTTGCACTATTGTAAAGAGAAATATCCTATTCAATAATAGAATTTTTCCAATTAGGAATTTCCAGGAAGGGCAGTTCAGTGCACTTGTTCCCCAACAAGCATCCATATATACATAGTAGTGTCTCCACATAAATGTCCATAGAATGAAGCATCCTACTTTCAAGCGTGCATCATATGTGCAAGTCTCAAGGGGATCATTGATGTCCCATCGACTTGGAATTAAGAACCTCATCTGATTCTTATGACTAATTTAAGATAAAAATGGCCATTTTTAAGTGATACTAATATGAATAAGATTGATTCATAAGAGTATGAGGATGGCCAAATCAATTGGCCCTCCCGGGCACTATTCTGTGAGTACCTTGCAAGTCGCTAGAATGGTTCTAGTATATATTTTTTGAATTTAATCTTCAAGTTAACGCTGCTTATTGGTATTAGATACCAGATGTGGTTCTCATCTTTGGAATAACTTGTAGACTCTGACAAGAAGTAGGAAACTAAGTAGAGGAAAGATTACCCTATATCTGGGGAATGGAGCAAGAGTTGTTGCATTAGCTATAAGGACAATCCACTTAGCATTAGGTGGTAGATTTAGGATAGATTTACATTCCAAAATTAAAAATAAACAACATCTCTATTCTATTTTGGATAGGTTATAGTTTTACTATTTTAAATGGAAGTTGTTCCATTTTTTGAGGTTCTTTATTGATTCATATTGGAGTATTGACAAATGATTTATATTCTATCACACTCCAAAACTCCATCTTCTATTTTCAAAAAAATAAATGAAAATTAGATAACCATAATTCCATGTACTTGTAGGATACTAGACTATATCACATCTCTAAATAGAGAGCTCACAAATTAGCATAATTGCTTGGCCTTGAAGACGAGTAAGAAATCTCAACAAATGAGTCTTTCCTAAAGGGAACGATGACCAAGTCACCATTTATTAGACAAGTGGAGCAAGATGCAAATCCCTTGGATTTGATCCCATACGGATGTATGCAAACCACTAAGTGTTGGTACTCGATGGAACTACCAATATTTTTCATTATCTTTACTGATGATTACTCTAGATTTGGGTATGTGTACCTTTTGAGGTACAAGTCTAAAGCCTTTGAAAAGTTCAAAGAATTTTCAAAGGCTTTAGGGAAGAAGTGGAGAAATAAATTAGATGAAGTATTAAGACTCTTTGATCTGATCGAGGAGGTAAATTCTTGAGTTTGGAGTTTCTTGATTATCTAAGAAGGAGAATGAGATTCTCTCACATTGGACTCCACAGATCAATGGAGTAGCTGAGCATAGGAACTGAACACTGTTAGACATAGTAAGGTCTATGATGAGCATCATTAGACTTCTTCTTTCATTATAAGGCTATTCTCTAGAAATGACAACAAATATATTGAATAGAGTGTTATCAAAGTCGGTGCCTAAAACACCATACGATATATGCAAGACCCCTTCTTACAAATACCTTAGCATATAGGGTTGCACTGTTTATGTGAAGATCAAGTGGGCGATAAGTTGGATAGTAGATCCATCTTACACAAGCTCGTAGGTTATCTAAAGAAATCTATTGGATACTATTTCTATGATCCTTCAGAACAAAAGGTGTTTGTTTCGAGGAATGCCATCTTCCTTGAGGAGGCGTCTCTATTGGATAGAAATGGTGAGGTTGTACAACTTGAAGAAATTCAAGAGCCAGTAATGCCACAACCACAAATAACTAACTCTTCTATCACACATTCTCATAAGAGATTCGAAAGGATCTTGAGGCCTCCTGAGATATATGGCCTTTTGTTAGAGATCAACAAGGAGGGGCAACCTTTAGATAGTGATCCAAGGAATAATGAAGAAGGTATGACATTGATTTGGGAAGATGGTAGAATGCCATATAATCTGAAATGGATTCTATGTACTCCAACAAGGTATGGACCTTAGTGGACCCACCATAGGGTAATAACCCAGTGGCTGCAAATGGGTCTCCAAATGGAAGCTTGGAGTAGATAGAAAGATATCGACTAATAAGGCATAATTGGTTATGAAAGGTTATACTCCAAGGTAAGGAATTGACAATGAAAAAACCTTCTCACCAGAGGTGATGCTTAAATCTATTTGGAACTTGCTCACCCTATAAGCGTATTTTGACTACAAGATAGAGTAGATGGATGTAAAGACCGCATTTCTTAATGGGAACATTGAGGAACAAATCTATATGCGGCAGCCAAAGGACTTCATATTCAAAGAAAGTAAGCAAAAGGTTAGCAAGTTTTAGAGATCTATTAGTAGACTTAAACAATCTTCCTAAAGTTAGAAAATTTCGACAAGGCAATCAAATTATTTGATTTTCTCAAGAATCCAAATGAACCATATGTGTATAAAATGGTTAGTGGGAGCATAATTATATTTGTTGTGCTTTATGTTGACGACATCCTACTTATTAGGAATGATGTTGGGATGTTGCTATCAACAAAGGCTTGGTTGTCTAATAAATTATCCATGAAGGATTTGGGAAAAGTATCCTATATTTTGGGAATTAAGATCTATAGAGATAGATTAAAGATGATGATCAAACTATCCAATTTATGTACATAGATACGATGATGTTGAGGTTCGACATAGAAGAATCCAAGAGGGTATTCCACTAATGAGTCACGGTATTCCTTTCTCTAAGTTTATGTCCCCAATGACTCTTGAGAAAAGAGAAAGGATGGCTCACATACCTTATGCATCCATCATTGAAAGCATAATGTATGATATGTTATGTAATAGGCCAGATGTCACGTATGCTCAGAGTATCATGAGGAAATATAAGTGCAATCAAGGCATACAACATTGGAAAGCCATAAAGTCAATCATCAAGTACTTATAAAGGACTAAGGATTTATTTTTGGCTCATACAATGGAGAGTTGAAACTAGAAGGCTTCACTGATTCTATTTTTCAGTCTAATGTTGACAATTCAAAATTGATGTTGTTGGGTTCGCGTAATCTCTGGATTGCAACCACAACTCAAATTTAAAATTTTTCAACAATTGAAATAAAATCATACATCATATGTAAATATGCATATCCCGAATTTGATGCAATTTTCGGTTAGCATTTTTGATTGCTCGTTTAATAAAATTAAACAACTAAAATTTTGCGATTATACCTTTCAAGCAATCCAATTGATGAAGGGAAATAAGAAATTTAGATTCCTTGAGCTTCTCTCTAACAAATTTGATGCCCTCTCAAAACGTTCACCAAAGACTCCAATTGAAGTCCCTCTAACGGTATCCACATTTTCAAGCAGATCCACAAGCTTCAAATCCTTGCTAGTGAATTTGGACTTCTTATTTCTAAATCTATTTGAGAGTGAAGATTAATTTTTAAATCAACAAGTGATAGAAGAATTAACCTATTAATCAAAAAGGGATGGAAACTTTTGTTGAGTATTTTTTCTTGAAGTAAGAAAATAGAACACAAAAAAACAAGAAGGAGAAAGGAGAGGGAGCCGAAAATTCTAGCTCTCTTGCTAGTAGTTTTTGGCCCCTAATGTAGTCTTGACCTAATCCTATTAGGTCTCCAACTCTTATCCTAAATAGTCCCCTAATCCAATTAGGAAACATTCTCCTTTCTTATCTCTTATTTCTTTCGCTTCTAGACAAATTATTTCCATCTTTATTAGGACTCTTTAATTCTAGCAATTAAAAAAAATCCTAATGGGACTCTAACCCCATGGGATTGGACACTAATTAATTTATTAAAGTCCAATTAATTGATCTCCATCAATTAATTAAAAATCCCAATACAATTAATTGATCTAATCAATTAATTAGTTGATTCTATCATAAGCCACCTAATCATATTATTGTAATTGGTTAAACTAATTTAACTGTATAAATTAATTTTAGGCTAAGCTAATATAATTGATATTTATCAATTAATTAATTCACTTTCAAGGGCCCCTAATCGTTATTAGGTTCAAACAAATTATCATAATATTTATTTGAAGGAATTAATTTAACTATTTAAATTAATTCTAACTCAAGTTGATTAACTTCCATTAATCAACTTAATCATACACTTTGGACTACAAAAATAGAAATAGAAGTGGATCATCTTAATTTGTGTGTGACCCTTTAGGTTCACAACTAAGCTAGCAGTGGACGTGCAACCTTTGCAACTTATGAATAAATTTAATGTTTTGATTAATTAATCCTCTTGAAATTAACCCCTTAATTCCAAAAACCTCACAAATTAGGGAGGCACCTAGTAGTACATCTCGACTACCTAGTCTTAGGTGTATAGCAAATAAACCTTTTTCTGTTACGAGTACCATGCAAATATGGTCCCTCTATCAACTAATCTCCGATTAATTCTAGAGCATGAATTATTAGGTGAAACCCTATTTTGACTTAATAACTATGATTCCAATTTAAATCACATTGGTCCTTTGATGAATCACTAGAAACCTTACGTCTAGTATTCATCCTACATTGGCCAAAGTTTTCGGGATCAAGGACTATGAAAACATAGAACATTCTCCTATTCTACCAGATAGGTGACAAATCCTTTATTGGCTGCTCATTTACCTACATACACGAAGATCATATATCTAACATAAGGCCCTTATGATTGTCATGCAATCAGGATACATCAAAGTATATGATGTCATGCACAAGGCAACAATGGCGCTTTAAGTCAAAGTACTAATTAATGCACTATCGTAAATAGGAAATTTTCATTCGATAAACAATGCTTTCTAATTGAGAATTTTCTAGTAGGTTGTTCAATGTACTCGTTTCCTAACAAGCACCCACACATATGCACTAGCGTCTTTATGCCAATGCCTAATGAATAAGGCATTCTCCTTTTGAGTATGCACCATGTGTACGAGTCTATCGAGCTTATCGATATCCCATATCCATGAACCCCCAACTCAAAACATGATTATAATTAAAGCCATAGAGGCATATTTCATGATCACCATCATACGTGTGACCATGCCCTATAGCTAAAAATAATCTAAGGACTTTATCTAATTGATAAAGATAATTAAAGATAAAGAAATACCTTTTATTTATTTAAACATTATCAATAAGACTATTTTTATAAGAGTATAAAAGCTCGTCACTAATTGGCTCGTCAGGTACTACTCTAGCAATACCCCACTGGATCTAATTGCCCATGTATGTAAGACTCATCTACTCAAGATGTCCTTCAAATACTCTTTGAGCTAAGGGATTTATCAGTGGATCTGCTATATTTTCTGTTGAGGACACTCGCTCCACTCAAACTTCTTCTTACCAATTATCTCATGGATCAGATGGTATCGTCTCTCATAATGTGCTTAGATGTTTGATGAGATCTCGACTTCTTTGCTTGCACAACAACCACGTTGTTATCATGGTAGACTAAAACTGGATCAAGAACAGAAGGGACTACACCCAACTCTTTGATGAAGTTCCTTATCAAACACCTTCTTTCGCCGCATCACATGTTGAGATGTATTCAACTTTAGTAGTAGAATCCATAGTCTCTCTTGCTTGGAACTCTTCCATCTGACCACTCCACCATTTAGCATGAATATTAATCCTGATGTTGACTTCAAATCACCTGCATATCAGTAAAGTCTTCTAGCATCAGTTCTCCTTTAACGTACACAAAGATGACATCCTTAGTCCTTTGCAAGTACTTAAGGATCATCTTTATAGAATTTGAATGCTCCTCACCCGGATTGGACAAATATCTACTCGTGACACTCAGAGCATATGCGACATCAGGCCTCGTACAAACATTGCATACATAATGCTTCTATTTGTGGATGCATATGGAATGTGAGTCATTTTTTCTCTTTTTTCTTGAGTCTTTGGGGCATTGACTTCCAAAGAGAAACTCGTGACTCATAGGCAAGAATCCTCTTTCAGATTCTTCCATGCTAAACCTCTTTAGCACTTTATCTATGTATATGGATTGGGATAGTCCGATCATCCCTTTGGATCTATCTCTATAAATCCTAATCCCCAAAATATAGGATGTTTTTCCCAAATCCTTCATGGAGAATTGAGTAGACAACCAAGACTTTGTTAATTGCAACATTCCTACGTCATTTCCAATTAGTAGTATGTTATCAACATAAAGGACAACAAAGGTTACTGCATTCCCACTAACTTTCTTATACACACAGGGTTTATCTGGATTCTTGAGGAAACCAAACGATTTGATTGCCTCATCGAATCAAGTGTTCCAGCTTCGGAAAGCTTATTTGAGTCCGTGAATGGGTCTCTGGAGTTTGCAAACCTTTTTCTTCCTCCCATGGGATATGAAGCCTCTGGCTACCTTATATAGATCTCTTCCTCAATATTCCTATTGAGAAAAGTGGTCTTCACATCCATTTTTCATATCTCGTAGTCATAATACACTGATATGGCAAGCAATATCCAGATGGATTTTAGCATCGCCACTGGTCAAAAGGTTTCCTTATAGTCAACCCTTTGTTTTTTATTATAACTTTTACAACTAGCCGTGGGTCCATCAAGGTCCATACCTTGTTGGAGTACATGGAGTCCATCTCAGTTTGCATGGCTTCTTACCATCTTCCTGAATCGATGTTCGACATTGCTTATCCAGAGTTCTCTAATAAATAACCATATCTCTCAAGTGGTCTCGAGATCCTTTCAAATCTCCAAGGAGGCTGTCTGAATAGAATGTAAGTTTTAGATAGTTTCGTCGCTACTGTTTTTTGTAGGCACTTTCTGGTTCTTAAATTTCTTTAAGTTCTACAACCTCGCCTTTCTATCTAATAGAAACTCTTTCTCTAAAAAGTTGGAATTCCTCAAAACAAACACCTTTGTTTCAAAAGGTCGTAGAAATAGTATCCAACAAATTTTTTTGGATACCCCACAAACTTACATAATGTGGATCTAACATCCAACTTATCTCCCACCAGCTACTTCACGTAAGCAGGGCACCCCTAAACCCTTGCGTACTTATATGAAGGGGTTTTGCCATACCACATGTCATATAGTATTTTGGGCACCGACTTACTTATCACTCTGTTTAATAGAAATACCACCATTTTTAGAGCATAGCCCCAGAATGAAAGAGGAATCCTAGTGAAGCTCATCATGGACTGAACCATGTCCAACATGGTTTGGTTCCTATGCTCTGCAACCCCATTTAGTTGTGGAGTTGCTGGCATAGTCCACAGTGAGAGAATTCCATTCTCTTTTAGATAATCAAGAAACTTTGAGCCTAAGTATTTATCTCCTCGATTAGATTAAAGAGTCATAATACTTCACCTAGTTTGTTTCTCCATTTTATGCCTAACATCTTTGAATCTTTCAAAGGTTTAAAACTTGTATCTTAAAAGATACATATACCCATACTTAGAATAATCATCAGTAAAGATAATGGAATAGTGGTAGTTTCCATAGCTAGTATCTAATACCTAAGAAGCATCAGTAATTGAAAGGTTAACTTCAACAAATAACATATCAGAACTCTTCTAGTGATTTGCGAGATACTCCTTGTAGTTCCTCTTCCAATGCCCCAGCTTATTACAGTAGTGACACTCGTCGTTTGGTTTGGAACCTTTCTTCACTCCACCTGAGGCCTTCATACCCTTGGCCTTCTTAGAAGAACTTTTCTTCTTCCCTTTCTTTGACCTTATAGTCTTAGATTGGGATAAAGAGACAATAAGTAGGATAAGCTTCTCCTTCTTCATAGTGGACTCAGCAGTTTTCAACATATTGACCAGCTCAGCAAGCTTAGTCTCCATTTTGTTCATGTTGAAGTTGACCACAAAAGAGTCAAATGAGGGCAGCAAAGACTACAACACAAGATCCACATAGAGTTTGTTGTCCATAACGATCCCTAGAGACTCGAGTCTCTCAATCAAGGCTATCATCTTCAGTCCATGATCATGAACCGAAGAGCCTTCCATTATACAATATTGAAAGAGCTCCCTAGATACTTGGTATCTAGCTTGCTTTGTATGTTAACCATATAATTTTTTCAGATTAAAGGTGGATATCGACAACATACGCCATACCCTCATGCTGTCTTTGCAGCTCATTTGACATAGCACCAAACCTATAGACCATCCTCAACATATTGGCAATATTCTATTTGCTCTTCCTTTGTGCCCCCTCTGGTGGAGCCAGTGGTGCCATGTCGAGGACATAAACCCTCTTTTCGGATTGGATAACTATCCGAAGGTTCCTTAACTAGTCAATATAGTTGAGACTAGTGAGTTTGTTGGTGTCAAGAATTAATACAAGTAGATTTTTAGCCATAATGTAAATAAGATATCTACAAAACATGAGACAGAAAATAAGCATACATTTAACAGTTTAATCATTTATAATAAGGTCTTTAATTATAAATGTCTCCCACTTATTTTCTTTGAATGCCATCACTCTTGTGATTGATATTTGGGAAATTATATTTCCAGTAGGCTTGAAATCCAATTAGTCTTATCATACACCCCAATTTTATGAGTTGATATGATAAAATAAAAAGGTAGCTAGCACATTAGCAATTGCATCCCATGCAACCTTCAAGCTATTTTGCCTCACTACTTCCCATACACCCCAATTTTGTGAGCCCATATGGTACTAAGTGTCAAGCATGTCCCATCAAACATCAATGTGAATAGGACAACTAAAGTATGTCCCATGACTTGGGGCTAACATCTTTAGCCTCCTACCCCAAGGGTATCTCTATGCAAGTAGTGGTCATAGCTATTACCTCCACTTAGCACATCCCATGACTCGTGGCCAACGGACTAAGTGGGATAGCATTTCATATGCCAACTACTCTTGATAGAAGGCTTGGACGATTGGGCCCCACCTAATATTGCCTACTAACGCTTGATATAGAATTAATAAATATTGCTCAATATTTCTAAGTAAAGGTTTCAATTTTACCAAGACCTCATCATTTTATTTCGTGTTGTTTATTTAATGTTACACTATCCTAAGATTGCAAGCACAATCAAAGGAAAACATTAAATAAATATATGCATGCATCTACAATACATACATAATGGGATGATCATGAGCCTTTTCCTATGCGATCCACTCAAGCCAAAGTGGATCTTAAGGTCAATCTAAGAGTAATTAATCAATGGTAATAAATCCTGTCTATTACATGAATGTATCACCCATACATTCATAGGCTATGAATCCTTACTTTTCTCCACCTTGCTTATTCTTCTTGTCCAACAAAAGCAAAAAAAGACCTTACCATCCTAATACTACTCTCATTACAATTGTTTAAGCTAACAAGAAACCTTGGGATTTCTTCCAAGGGAGGTACATCGGAGGGAGATAGAATTTACATTCAAAGTCAAAAATAGAAAAAAGGCTAGAGTTATAGACCTCATTTTAATCCAAAACCCAAAGCATAAAATCATACATAGAAAATAAATGGTCTCAGCTCCATGATCATTCATCCCATTCATGCTTAATTTAATCATCACATGATAAAAATTCAAAGCATGTAAACTTACCAAATTGTTAAAAATCACATTTTTCTAGATTGGGAAGTAATTCATGTTTTTTCATTAAAATAATTTTCAAAATTTTAAAAGTAACATTTAATTTTAAAAGAAAAATAAAATTTTTGCATGTGACATAAAAACGAGAGCAAATGATATGCTACCCCAGCAAAATTGCACGTCAAGCATCGCGGCGCCACCACGCGTTCGGCTCAAATTGTGTTTTTTATTTGTTTCATTTTTGTATCGAGCAATTTAACACTTTAAAATCATGCAGAAAATTCAAGAATTATAATTCCTAAACAAAAATGCAATTAAACATGTTTCTCATCAAATGAATAATTCATATATAAAACATCGCAAAAACAATCAGAACGCATAAATCTAGACTCTGATACCACTGCTGGGTTTGCGTAATCGCGGGATTACAAGCACAACAGAAATTTAAAATTTTTCAAAAATTGAAATAAAATCATATATCATAAGTAAATATGCATATCTCGGATATGATGAGATTTTTTGCTTGCATTTCTGATTGCTCATTTAATAAAATTAAACAACTAAAGTTTCATGATTATACCTTTCAAGCAATTCGGTTGATGAATGGTATGATGGAATTCAGATTCCTTAAGCTCCTCTCGAACAATTTCGATGGCCTCTCAAAACATTCACCAAGGACTCCACGTGTAGTCCCTCTAATGGTATCCATACTTTTGAGTAGATCCACAAGCTTCAAATCCTTAGTAATGAATTTGAACTTCTTATTTCTAAATCTATTTGAGAGTGAAGATTAATTCTTGAATCAAAAAGTGATGGAAGAGTTAAACTTTTAATCAAAAAGGGATGGAACCTTTTGATGGAGTAATTTTTCTTGAAGTAAGAAAATAGAACTCAAAAAAACAAAGAGGAGAAGAGGAGAGGGGTCCAAAAATTCTAGCTCTCATGCTTGTAGTTTTTGGCCCCTATATTGTGTATTTATATACATAATGTAGTCTTGACCTAATCCCATTAGGTTTCCAACTCTTACCCTAAATAGTCCCCTAATCCAATTAGAAAACATTCTTCTTCCTTATCTCTTATTATTTCACTTCAAGATAATTTTTTTCCATTTTTATTATGACTCTTTAATTCTAGCAATTAAAAAATCCTAATGGGCTTCTAACCCCATGGGCTTGGACTCTAATTAATTTATTAAAGTCCAATTAATTGATCTCCATCAAATAACTAAAAATCCTAATACAATTAATTGATCCAATCAATTAATTAAAATAAATCTATTATTTTAATTGATTAAATTAATTTAACTCCTTAAATTAATTTTAGGCCAAGCTAATATAATTGATCTCCATCAATTAATTAATTCACTCTCAAGGGCCCCTAATCATATTAGTCCAAATTAGAATAAATCTATAATTTTAAATGGTTAAATTAATTTAACTTTTAAAATTAATTTTAGGCCAAGCTAATATAATTGATCTCCATCAATTAATTAATTCATCTCAAGGGTCTCTAATCATTATTAGGTTCAAATAAATAATCATATTATTTATTTAAATTAATTAATTTAACTTTTAACTCAAGTTAATTAATCTCCATTAATCAACTTATTCCAAAAATTGGATCATCTCGATTTGTGTGTGACCCATTAGGTTCACAACTAAATTAGTAGTGGACGTGCAACCTTTGTAACTTATGAATAAATTTAATATTTTGATTAATTAATCTGGTTGGAATTAACCCCTTAATTCCAAGAACCTCACAAATCAGGAAGGCACCTAGCAGTGCATCTCGACTACCTACTCTTAGGTGAATAGCAAGTGAGCTTTTTTGTTATGAGTACCATGTAAATATGGTCCCTTCATCAACTAATCTCCCGATTAAATCTAGGGTATGAATTATTAGTCGAAACCCTATTTTGACTTAATAACTATGATTCTATTTCAAGTCATTTTGATCTTTTGATGAATCACTAGAAAAGCCTACATTTAGTATTCATCATGGCCAATGTTTCCAGGATCAAGGACTATGAAAATATGGGGGATTCACCTATTCTACTAGATAGGTGACGAATCCTTTAATGGCTACTCATTGACCTCCATACACGAATATTCATACACCCAACATAAACCCTTATGATTGTCATGCAATTAGAAAATACATCAAAGTGTATGATGTCATGCACAAGGCCACCATATTGTCAAAAGTCAAAGGACTAATTAATACACTATCGTAACTTGAAAATTCTCATTCGATAAATAATACTTTCCAATTGAAAATTTCCTAGTTGGTCATTCAGTTAACTCGTTCCCTAACAAGCACCCAGACACATGCACTTGCATCCCTAAACTAATATCTATGGAATGAGATGTTTTTCTTTTCAGTATGCATCATGTGTGCGAGTCTATCGGGTTTATCAATGTCTCATCTCAGAATATGTTTAAGATTGAAGCCGTAGAGGCATATTTCATGATCACCATCATATGCGTGACTATACCCTGTAGCTAAAAATGATATAGGAATTTTATCTAATTGATAAAAATAATTAAAGATAAAGAAATATCTTTTATTTATTTAAACATTATGAATATGACTATTTTTACTAGAGTATAAAAGCTCACCGCTAATTGGCTCACCGGCCACTACTCTAACAGATGTCTGGATTTAGATTCACCATAAATGGTGGGGCGCTTAGCTAGAAGAGTTCCAAGCAGAAGATGATCATAGATTGTACCACTGAAGCTAAATACATCACTATATGTGATGATGAGAAAGAAGGTGCTTGGATAAGAAACTTCATCCAAGCATTGGGCGGAGTTCCATCCATTGTTGATCCCAGACCTTTTTAATGCGATAATAGTAGGGTGATTGTACAAGCAAATGAGTTAAGATCTCATCAAGAATCTAAGCACATAATGAGGCGATACCATCTAATCAGAGAGATAATTTGTAGAGAGGTTGTCATAGTGGAGAGAGTTGCTTCGGTAGAAAATAATTATATCTACTAATTAAGCTTTTAGCAAAAAGGTATTTGAAGGACATCTTGAGCAGATGGGCTTAAAGTATAGAGGCAAATGGCTCTAGTGCAAGTGGGATATTTTTAGAGTAGTGCCCTATGAGCCAAATAGTGGTTGCCTTTATACTCTTGTAAAGACAGTCATATTTGAAATATAATAAAAAATTGGCATCTTATTTATCTTTAATTGCATCTGGTCAAGTGAATAAAGTCCTTAGACATACTTAGTTGCAGGGCATGGTAGCGCATATGATAACTATTATGAAATATGCCTTTATGACTTAGGTCTTAAAAAACATTACAAGTCGTGGGTTCAATGAGATGGGACATCAATAACCCTATAAAGACTCACACACATGATGCATGTTCAAAATGATGATGTCTCGCTCAATAGACATTGGCATAGGAATGCCAGTACACATGGGCGGGTGCTCGTTATGGACCGAGTACACCAAACAGGCCTGTGGAAAATTCTCATTTGGAAATATTGTAAGTTGAATGAGAAATTTCTAGTTACGATGGTACATAACTTAGTCCTTTGACTTGAGGCACCATTGCATGCTTGTTAACATCATATGCTTTGATATATTTCTGATTACATGACAATTACAAGAGGTTTACATTAGGTATATAATCTTCATGTATGGGGGTTAATGAATAGCTAATAAATGATCAATAACCTATCTGGTAGAATAAGCTAATCTCCTATACATTTTATGGTCCTTCACTTAAAAGTCTCTGATTGGAAATGAAATCATAGTTATTAAGTTAAATAGGTTTCGACTAATAATATGTGCCCTTGAATTAATCAAGAGGTTTGTTGACAGAAGGACCGGACTTACATGATACTCAAAACAAAAGTATGTTTGCTTGCTAATTCACCTAAAACTAGGTAGTCAATATGCAATGTTAGGTGCTTCTTTTAACTTGTGGGGTTCTTGGAATTAAGGAGTTAATTAATAGAATTAATTAATTAAATTAATTAATCAAAATATATTCTATATATTCACTAAAGTGCAATAGTTGCAAAGCCCATTGCTAGCTTAGTTGTGAACCTAATGGGTCACACAAAAACTAAGATAGTTCACTTCTATCTAGAATAATATCAAAGGAGTTGGATCAAGTTAATTAATGGAGATTAATTTACTTGGAGCTAGAATTAATTTAACAATTAAATTGATTCATTCAATTAAATAATAAGATTATTTAATTTGACCTAATAATTATTAGGGGCTCTTTTGGGAATAATTAATTAATTGATTGGATTAAATTAAAGGACATTAAATTAATTTAAGAGTTGAATTAATTTAACTAATATTTATATTGTACCTATTTAAATAGGTGGTCTATTGAACTAATTTAATTGGGCTTAATTAATAAATGGAGATTAATTAATTAGAAAGTTCAATAATTAATGGGCTCATAAGAGAGGTCCATTGGTAGTGTTTAATTATAAATTAAAGACTCCATGTCTTGGATTGAAATCAATTAACACTTTAAGTCTTAATAGGAAACTAATCCAAGACATGTCTTCGATAGAAACAAACTAGAGATAAATATGAAAGGGACTTAGAGACCTAATAGGATTAGGTCAAAGACAAGAAGGTGTATTAATACACCATGATAGGGGCTGAAAATTAGAGCATGGAAAAGTAAAAAATTCACCCCCCTTACTATAGAAAATTAAACGCCCCTTCTTCTGATTTTCTCTACTCTTGTTCTATCAATTGGTTCCAAACCTTTTGATATTTGATTAATTTTCTTATCACTCAGTTGATATTGGAATTAATCAACACTCTCAAATTCTATATTAGAAATAAGTATTCTACATCCTCCAGCAAGTTTATGGAATTGTAATCCTGCTCGTCGTGTGGATACCATCAGAGAAACATGCGTGAATTCCTAAGGTGAATTACTAACTGGGGCAATGATTTGAGTAATTCAAATGAGCATCATCAACCGAAGTGCCTAATAGAGGTATATTCACGAATACCCTTTTGTTTTATTGAACTAAATATCCAAGTGTGAATCAATTAATCGCATTGAATTTGCGTCTATATGTATAAATTGTTTATGCATGTGTTTTAAAATTCTAAATTTTCCTTGCGGATAGTCCCATGATTTTGCGAACATAACACTAAATTGTTTATGCATGTAAGTATATTTTTATCTTACATGTAAACCAAACACATAATTCATCTCCCGAATTTTTATGATTAACAAATCATCTAATTAGTAGAGGTGGCAATGGGGAAGCTTCAAACCCAGATGAACCTATCCTAAGTTTTGGGGTGGGTAATGGGTATGATATTTTAAACTCTGGTGGGTTCAGGGCAGGTAATGGGTCCTATTAGACCCGCCCTAGACCGATCCTGTATTTTTTTTAAATATACTCGTTACTTTATTTTAATTTTACTTTGATGTTGTCCTTATTTCTCCTAATCGTCAATTTTAGGGCTTTATGTTTCCTCGTCCCTCATTTCTACCATTAGTGTACCTCTCTCACCATGAAGCCCTCCAACTATACTAGATTGGCGGGCTACATGTGAAATTCTTCATCTATCTAGCCAGTCATTCTGCACCAACAGGCGAGCAAAACCTTAGCTAAATATTTCTATTAACTCCACAACTATTTGCCACTCGGCAAAGCCATATTCCCCTGCCATTCTGATTAGTGTTGTTGGAAGGTGAAAGTGTTTTGAGCGAGTTTCTTGATTGTTCGGACTCAGGATGACTTTGTACACTAAATTGACTTTTAATTTTGCTGCCACTAGTGAGTTCTCTATTACTTTTACATAAACCTATTACCAACAACTAGACTTTTTGCCTTCATTTCTTTAATTACTACTTCAATAGCGAAGACAACATCGTTTTGAGTATTGTTTGCTCCATTTTTAAACTTTTGGGTTTGTCTCTTCTTTAATATTTTTTTGGCTCACAAAATGTTGTTATAAATCTTGTAATTCTACTCATTGATTAGCTTTAAGGTTATGTTGTTGAATGGTTAATTATTTCCTTCATATCACAACTTGGAAAGGCAGGAGTTAGATTTATCTGAAAGCTGGGAATTTGAGTCTTAACAAATATTTCAGGATTGGTGGGTTTAATGGGTTGGACCCATCAAGTTTTGAGTTTGGGGTGGGGGCAGGGCGTGTTCCAGGTTTAGCTTTATCTTGGCCAAACCCATCGCAAATCCACCCTATTGCCATTCCTACTAATTAGTGGACAAATAATTACAACCATTAAGAACAATGAAGAATGCTCAACCCAAAAAAATAAATCAAAAATTGAATTGATAGAAATATCTAAAAGCTCCTATTAGGTTATGCTAAAAGTCTAGAAAAGAGAAATTAGTTCATAATCATATGCATAGAATCCATAGACAAATTCATGTTCGTGAAAAAAGGAAAAAATAAGATAAAAAGGAAGAAGAAACTCTAAAAATCTTCAAAGATGAAATCTTCTCTTGATCTTCAAGCCTTTTCCTTATTTACTCTCTCAATGTCCAAAAGTCCCTAATGTGTTTTAGGGTTATATCCCAACTCCTAAAATAGAAGGAAAGAGACCTAATTTAATTAAACCCGTCAACTAGCAACCCATCCCTAAAATCTTGGTGCTTGGGCGCTAATCATAAGAAAAATTTCAAAGTGGGGCTAGGGCACCAAAAACTATGGAATGGGACGCCCACTTCTCTGTTTGCTGAAAAGTTCATTGGGGATGGGTCTCCAAAAGTTGGGGATCCATCCCATTGCTGTAGTTTTTCCTCTCCTAAAATAGCGATGGGCTGCTAGATACTAGGGTTCCATCCCCAGTGCAACAATTTTTCTTCCCTTTGGCTTCAATATTTTTTTAATTAATTCAAGTTTTGTTTGTTTTTTCCAATTTCTTTCTCCATTTCCTATTATCTGCAAAATTGAAAACAAAACACATAAAAACAACCAAGAAAGCTTGAAAACATAGAAATTTTATGTTAAAAGTATTTAAATAGTTGGTATAAAATCAACTCAACAAAGATTCTGAGAAATAGCTGAGTCCAAGACCAGAGTAGTGCAATTAGCAAGGCTAAGAGGTCACAACAAAGTGAGGACATATATACCTTCAAAGGATCTGGTTACATTTGTGAACCTCATACTAATAAGTCAATAAAGTCCTAACAAAGGGATATAAAGCATAAATAAGGCAAAAAGAATGAAAAGAACATCAGATCAGCTATACTAATGATATAAGAAAAGTAGGTGCAATGGGAAAAATACAAGAAAGTTGTAAAAGGGAAGGTGAAGACTAAAGATAACGAGACTTTGGACAAAAAAGATAATATACACACAAAGAGGCGATCTTCAAGCTCTATGAAAAATTGCCCAAATGCTATAGCAGTCTGAAAAGAATAACACTCAGCAAGTCCTTTATGAAAAATATCTTTTGCTAAGTGATACATTTTTTTTTGTTAAAGTTGCCTATGCCTAGGCAGGGGGTTTGTCATAGACCCTTACCTATGTATTACATAAAATCATCCAGTGTAATAGTTTTCAAATTAAAATCTATAAATGAGGAGTACATACTCCCTTACATGCAAAAAAATTGAAAAAAAATTAAGATCTAGAAAAAGGAAAACCATAAGTGGAATTGATGCTACAAGGCTGTCTATTTCGGTGTAGCTCTCTTGTCATGAAAATTTGGATACTTTCATTTATCAATGAAGACTAATCCTTCGATAGCTTGTGGAATTTGACTAGCTTGAAAAGTATGGCTTAAAGGAACATAAAAAAACGTAATTGACAAGGTTGTCCGCAACCTTATTTCCTTCCCTAAAGAAATGTGAAACCTTATATGCACATGAATGGAGCAAAGATCATAATCGTGTGAGGAGATTCTATAGCTTCCAATCCCCTTTAGTTTTTGAGTTCAATATGCGGATTAACACTTGGGAATTTGTTTCTATCCAAATATGAGAAATCCCCATTTCTTGACAATGAGCGAGACCCTTAACAAGGCCCAATAATTCTATAAAATTATTTGAACTCTCTCTAATCGATTCTAAGTAAGGCAAAATAACATCTCCAATGGAATTACAAACACACCACCAATTGAAGCATGACCTAGATTACCTCTACTAACGCCATCTATGTTTAATTTAATCCAGATTGGCTCCGGCATTTTTCTAGCCACCTTGTAGGTCAAAAGGGTCTGGGAAGCAAATGGACTAGAGATACCAAAAAGATGAGCAGCCAGCTCTTTTCCCTTAAAAAATGAAGTGGGCATTGATGTAAAATGTGCAAGAACGCCAAGTAAAATTCACTAAAGTGGAAATGAAACTCCAAGTACTTAACATCATTCATTTCTCTCCAAATATACCATAAGATAAGAAACCAGATTGATGATCTGATGCTATCTTTATCCAAAGTTCGAGATGAAGTCCTCCATGATTGAATACGGAAAATTAGATTATTGGTATTAGGAAATTGAAGTTGCAACAAATTCACAAAGAAACTCCATACCTGACGGGCTTGATATCCATTTAGGAATAGATATTTAGACGTTTCTAAATTTGGTAGTGGGATGCAAGCTAAAAATCTCTTCTTTGTTTACATTCATCAATCGGGGTCTAATGATTTATAAGTTGCAAAATAAATATGGACGTCGTAGGTGTTAGAACAATATTCCATATTGTCACCGACAGTTCACATTTAGATTTTGCATTTTGAATACTCTCCCAAGCTGATTTCGTAGAGAAGCAACCATCATTAGAGAGTTTTCACCATGCTTTATCCGCAACATTAGCATCAAACAACACTATAGAAATTTGTTGGAATCCAAAGGAAGAAACTCCAATAATTTCCTTCTATTCCATCCTCCATGTGCCCAAAATATAAGTAAATTTTTTGGACTATTTGCAATATGAGTATATAATGGTTGTTCCCCCAACAAGTTTTGGAGCCCAGACTCCCAAAAAGTAAGATCCTCATCCACATCCCTAACGCCGCACAGCCTCTTCCAAATTTGCGAGTGGTGAAGAGGGACTTTCGCACAAATAGGAGCATCTTGATAGCTGTGCCTTTGGAGCATATAATTAGACAACCAAGAAGAGTTGGTTCTCAAATGCTACTAGAGTTTTAAATGGAAAGCAACTAAAATATTTTATAACGATCTAATATTTAGTCCAGTTTTCATCAAAAGAAAAATAGATTCGAGGTTAATTTGACCAATATATTTGTTGTTGCCTACCAACTAAACCTCAGAAAAACCTCAAAAAATGGCATTCAATCTTAGCATCACACCCTTAGGAGGCAATATGACTTGTAAAAGATGTATGGGCATAAAGCAAAGCACACGCCAAATTAGGAGCAACCGACAACCATGAGAAAGAGAAAATTTATCCCAACCTTGAACTTTATCCCAGATTTTTGTAATTATCCATTTAAAATGAACGTTCCATTTGTTCCCATTATATAAAGGCGCCCCCAATAATAGATGATGGCCAACTTCTTATAATTAAATCTAGTTTTTTCTTAATACGATGGATATGAGCAAGCATATATCTCTTGCTAGTCACAAACGATCTCTTCATAACATTCAACTATTGGTCAGACGCCCCCTAATTAGATTACAAAAATTTCATAAGCTTATCAACAATCAATTATGACATCATCCACGTATGCTAGATAAGAAATGATCGAACCTCTTCCAAAATAGAATCGAATTGTGGGATTTTGTAAGATCAATTTATGTAGTCCTCTCGATAAAATTTCAACAACTATGATAAATAATGATGGAGAAAGAGGATCCCCCTATCTAAATCCACTAGTAGATGAGCCATTAACAAGAAGTGAAAACCACACATGCTCTACAGGATTTTTAAGCAATTTGATCTAAGGATCCAAAAAAACTAAAGCAATGAAAAACCACATATATAAGATTCCAGTGAATGTGATCATAGGCTTTCACCATATCCAACTTGAAAATAAGATTACCAACTTTCCTTTTAACATCAAGTGAATGAACTAACTCGTGTGCTAAAAGAATATTATTTGCAATGGTCCTTCCCGCAATAAAACCACTTTGAACCGGAGAGATGATAATAGGTAGAATATGGGAGAGCTTGTTAGCCAAGATTTTTGAGAGAATTTTTTTCACGACATTGCAAGGACTGATAGGCCAAAACTCACTCCAAGACATAGGACTTTAATTAAAAGTAGACAAAAGGCTTCAGGAAAGGGTTGTACCATTAAAGAATTCCAAAACTGCCTCCATAAGATCAACCTTGATGAAATTGCAAGAATATTGATAGAAAAGAGAAGACAACCCATCCGGACCTGCAACACTATTTCTATGAGTACTAGACACCATCGATTTTAGTTCTTCCATAGAGAGGAACATAATAATCAACATTAATCCTCAGAAAGCAAAAATGGTATGACATCCAGGCAATAATCATGTTCCTTAATGTCTCTACCTATAAGCAAGACTTGAAAGAAATCTAAGGCAAACTAATGGATTTGATGTTAATCCATTATCTCCACTCCATCCTATTCAATTTTATGAATCTACGATTTGACCCTCTTCTTTTTGAAATGGAGTGATAGTTTTTGGTATTTCTCTCACCCTCTTGAAGCCTTTTATCTCCAAAAATATTCCTCGACTGAAAATGCATTAGCTTAAAAAACATACCTCCTTTTTTGTCTCTTTTTTATCTCTTTTTATTCATTGATTCCCTGACACAAAATATTAATAAAATCATAACATTAACAAAAATAAAGCAAAGAAAATATAAAGGATTTGATACAAAAATATATCAAAATATGAACTTATCAAATTCCCCCACACTTAACCCTTGCTCGTCCTCGAGCAAGCACAAGAAAACCTAAACTAATCCACTTTCATAGGAAATCATGATTGCATTTACCATATGCAACAAGCCTTTAAACCCCTAAATATCCCATAGAGGACGAGTTATAGTCTCGTGAGGGTTTCCAACGGTGATACCCATAAACACCTATAATGACTAACTTCCAACCATTATTCTCAGAAAGTAATATGAAAATGAAATTAAACAAGTGTTGAATCTAACCCTTAGTCATTCAAAAGTCAATACATTTCCATAATAAGCATATTCATATGTGTGTGTGTGTGTGAATAGTTGATATCAATAGTGACGAAATCATGCATGCTTCAAACAAGGAAAATCCCATAGAAGCTCACTAAAACCATCACCCAATCTCTAATGGAAGAGTTAAATATCATAGGCCCTTCATTTAGTACAAATATCCACTATACTGAAGGCACCACACGAAATTAAAAGGGTTTCAACAAAAGTTGTAATGGGGTTAAATGGTAGTGATGTGGCTAAGAAATAAAAAGATAGGATACAACAAAGGTTTTAAAAACTTCATTGGATTAGAGACATAGAGTTTATCAATGAAAATTTCTCATACTTCACAAATTTCAACATCGGGGCCTATTGTTATTGAATTGGACCCAGTTCATCATTCTTATTGATTTTGCAACATCCTATGTTTAGTTGCAACACATAATATTTTTAACACTTTATGACTTTTTTATTCTATTTTTTCTTTTTTTTAGAAGAGAAACTTCCCCACATTTTTCTTCTAGTCCAACCGAAATTTCTTTTGTAAGCTCACTTTATCAATGGAATGTCTTTTTAAGCTCCAAATAAATTTTGGAACAAAGGTAGGATAATAGTATATTTAGGCTAGATAGAAAATATGGTTACCAAAGAAAAGACTTATTTATTGAAAGGCTCAAAGTGACTCACTATGGAGGATGTTTTCTTGGAACATCACATAGGGAACAAACTGATTTGGCCATGGTGCTAGAAAGCCTAATGCCTTAATCATTTTTGAAGTGGTGTTCAATCAGTTGTTCACCTCGACAAACCAAAAGGAAAAGTTCTAACACTCAATCCTACATGTCGAAAATCCAAGTGATGATTAAAGCGAGGGCATAAGAACTACCTATTTTGACATATTTGTCTCCACATCGAAGTCCAAAACAACACTGATCATCAATCAAACCATATTATTCATGCTTACTTTTAATCATTGAAGTTGGAAGAACTTATACGGCTAAAAAAAAATTGACAATTCATAAGATTTTGTTAAAAACATCACAAACTTGCCATATTATGCAAAATAAAAATAGGTGTATGTCTCAAGAGTGTTAAAGTTATCCTTTACTCTGCCACCCTTTTTCATGGTTTCATTGGACACAAAAGAAAACATGCTTAAATTAGAAAAAAACTAGAAAAACATATATTGAACACAAAAGATATAATATCAACTATCCCCTCCCCCAACCTAATTGAGACATTATCCCCAATGTCGAAAATAGACAAAAAAGCAGAGTTTAGAAGATATTACTTGAAAAATAAAACTGAAACAACACATTATATACGCTAATAATTGAAACCATTAAGGATAAATTTCATAGGCAGAGAGTCAAATTCATTTTGCCTTTTTTACTATTGTCATCGTTAGACCAATCCACACAAGCCAAGATGGGATCAGGTCTTGGCACATATGCTAGAAGTTGATCAATCAGTTGGTCAGGTGTTGGAGCAGAAATGATAATTCGTCTCGCAGATGGTGAAATAAAATATTTTTCTACAACATGATATTAAAAACGTAGCAAACATCAAAGAAATCATTAACATTAAGAATACTTATTGGTTTCTGGTGAATATTGAGTTGTGCTCAAGAGACAACTTGGAATAATTCCTCTAGTGTACCAAAACCACCAAGTAGAGTGAGGAATGCATGCACATTATTTAACTTGTTAAGCATTCTGTCCTAAATATGTGACATTTTTAGCTCATCTCGATGGTCATACTTGTGATATTCTGTACTGGTAAAGGTTTCGGGATAACTCTTAAAACTTTGACTCCTCCTATATGAGCATAATTAACAATACTCCCCATTAACCCCAAACTACCTCCCCCATAGACTAAATGAATTTTTCTTTCTGCTAAAGTTCTACTAAGGTTATTGGCTACCTCTGATAGATTAAACGCCCTCTATAGGTCAAGGATATGTTTTGCATCCAGTTTTCTTATGAACTGGCAAATAGGGTCTTTAATGTCAAATTCCTAATCTATAATGCTCATATTCATTCGAGAAGTGATTCTATAAGTCAAGAATTACACGATGCACGAATCCACAAGAATACGTCTCAAGAGTCAATCAAATATTATCTAGAGACTCCTTACTCTGTCTATTATTAATGAATTAAATTTTATCTTCTCAATTTTTAGAAACCATTCCAGAGAAATGATACTTTGTGTTGTAAGTCCATTAAGCACATTTGTGACAAACTTGCATTTTTTTGCCCTTTAATTTTTGAAATATTTGCTTTTATCAAAACCAGGTAGGTATCTAGTAAGCGAGTTTGAAAACTTGTATGAAAACTCACCTGCTACTCTTACCTTTGCTTCAATTATCCATCGTATGTCCCCTAGGATGTCCTTATGCATAAGCATCCTTAATCTTTCAATCCCGATTTTATAAATTTTTAAAATTGCATTTTTAGGAAAAAAAGAAATTATTTCTTGAGAGTTAGAAAAATGCCATCTATTTCAAAAATTTCAGTTATTTGGCAAACTAATTAGTCCAATTTCAATAGCCACGGAGTATCATTATCCGCCACTTAACCGGGGAAGATCCTAATTTTTATTAATTTTCATAACTTTTGCCAAAAAGTGCTAGTATCTTTGAAAAGCATGGGTTAATAAAATCCAGACTGCTATTTTCTTTATCTTTGCAGCAGTTTTCTTTATCAAAAAGTGACTGCTATGTGCTCTTGAATGATAAAATTTAAAATAAAAATACTGCTTATCACATTGTTAGTATGAATTTTCGATTAGG
The DNA here is from genome assembly GCA_019321725.1 of Paulownia fortunei. Lineage (NCBI taxonomy): Eukaryota > Viridiplantae > Streptophyta > Magnoliopsida > Lamiales > Paulowniaceae > Paulownia > Paulownia fortunei. The sequence goes on along the minus strand of CM033109.1, from coordinate 18,048,863 downwards.
ATAAAATTAAATAGAAAAAGCAAAAAAAAAAAACTAAATGGGTAAAAAGAAAAGAGAATGAGAGTTAGAGAAAGTAAATATTTGATTATAGGCTCTCATAATCTTCTTTTCCATCCATTGGATTATCTCTCAACAAGCACTTGGTTTAATGTCCTCAACCCGACATTGCCTTCTTCATCACTCATCAACATATGCTAGCAAAGCCATCATCTATCCAATCACCATCTTATAATTTCGAAGCACCCAAATAAGTTTACCTACTTGTGCTTGAGTTAGGTCTTTAGCAATACTGACTAGTGGTATTTCTTTCTCACCCAAGTAAACATATTTAAGATGGTCCGAGATTGGTTTAAGCTCCATTGTAGTTGTCTGCACCACAAAAGGTAGAAGCTTCTCATTAGATATTGCCAATTCAACATAAGAGACATCAAACCTTGATTTTTTGGCAACGAATCCAGCCTTCTTATATCATTTTCCACATCCCCTAACATTTGCACATCCAATTTATTTTCTTTCAAATCCTCCATAAGGAGATGTTTTTTAAAGTAACCTCCACTCCATCCTTATCAGTGAATTCAAGCATTTGTTGTGACTTGGGATCAATAATGTCAACTATAGAAATAATATTCACATCATTAGGATATCTCATGGCTTTAAAAATATAATATTTTATAACCTTGCCATCAAACTCCATAGTAAGAGTGTCATCATGAACATCAATCTTAGCTTGGGTTGTCTTTCTAAATGGTCTTCCAAAAAGAATGCATATAGGATTAGGGCATGTGTCATCCTCTATCTCAAGAACATAAAAATCAGTAGGAAAAACTAATTTATTCACCTGCATAAAAACATCTTCCACAACACCTATTGGATATGCATTAGATATATCAGCCAATTGTATGATAACACTAGTTTCTTTTAAAGGTCTTAGATTTAAAGAATCATAAATAGAATATGGCATAACATTAATCGATGCTCCCAAATCTAACATGCATTTTTTAGATCTGGTCTTACCAATGGTATAAGAGCTTGTAAAAGTGCCCAAATCCTTACACTTTGGAGGGAGTTTTCTATGAAGAACCGTCAAAATATTCTCTCCCGCATTTACTTTTTCATCCCCCCTCAACTTCCATTTGTTAGTGGATAGCTCTTTAAGAAACTTAGCATATCGAGGTAACTACTTGATCACATCAAGATGAGGGATGTTTACCTCCAGTTTTTGAAAAGTCTAAAGGATCTCATTTTCTTACTCATTTTTCTTATAATTTGCTATCTTGCTAGGAAAAGGTGGAGGTGTTACATAAGTTTAAGATAGAGGTTTAGGTGTGGTTACTTTGGATTCTTCTTAGAATGAATAATCTTGTCAACAACTTTTTCATTTAGAAGAGTTGTGATCGAATTAGCCTCTTTGATTGAATTTTCACCCGAAGACGAAACATAACACTAAGTGGAAGGATTAGTTGAGCAGGAAATTTATCTTTTTCATGAGTATTCAAAGAGGTTGTCAATGTTGAAAGTGTGCTTTTGATTTCATTGATGGCTTGTGATGTCTGGTTATTGATTTTCGTTTGTCATGCATAAATTCTTGCAAAGTTTCTCAAGAGATTTTGTATATGGAGCTGGATAAGAAGGAAAATTTAGTGGCTATTGTGAATGTTGGAGTTGGGCACAATTCTCCACTCGCCAACTAAAATTGAGATGATTTCTCCAATGTAGATTGTAAGTTTAAGAATATGGAGAATAAAAGGCTTTTTGAATATGTTCATGATATTTGCTTGTGTTGGAATATTTGGACATTCATTGGTGGAGTGTCCCACAAGTTCACAAATACTACAAACTTTCATCTTGCACAAATCTTATTTTCTTTATTTTTTTAAGTTTTATTGCCACAACTTTTCTTGTTAAACTAGCAATCCAAATATTTAGATCATCCTCTTGACTAAAATAATATTTTCCTTTATTACTATTAACAAGATTAGATCTAATAAAACATTCAAAAGAATTAACACTATGTCATGATTGAGAGTTTTTGCCAAATGGTCCAAATATTCTAGAGCTTCATCAGGTTATTTATTAAGAAACCCACCATTACACATTGTTTCAACAAATTATTTTATTTTAGGAGTTAAACCTTCGTAAAAGAAACTAATTAAGTGCCATTTTTCAAAATCATGATATGGGCATGAATTCAACAAATATTTAAATCTTTCACAACATTGAAAGAAAGCTTCGCTAGAATTTTGAGAAAATTTTTGGACTTGTCTTTTCAAAGCATTAGTTTTATGAGTTGAAAAGAACTTTTTCAAAAATTCAGCTTGCATTTCTTGCCAAGTGCCAACTGACTTACGTTTAAAAGAGTTAATCCAAGTTTATGTTTTATATATTTTTTTAAAAAAATAATAATTTGAGCTTAACAATCTCATCTATAGAAGTTTGATCTTCAAAAGTGGCACATACTTCATCAAATTCTTTCAAATACAAGTAAGGGCTTTCAGAGTCTAAACCATGGAAATTAGGAAGTAAAGGGATCATACTTGTCTTGAATCAAAAGTTATTTGCATTGAGAGAAAAAATGAAACAAGAGGGAGAAGAATTTCGAGGAGATTGCAAGTAATAACGCATGCTACGCACCTGTTGATTCTTATTTTCATTTTTGACACTTTCATCTTCAGCCATGGTGGAAATGCGTGGAGATGACTCAAACAAATTTTCAAATAAAGTTTCACACTTTTTTCTAACTAAACGATGGGAATTATGATTATGTTACCATATCAATATATAACCATAAAGAAAACAAACATACAATATTTACAAAGGAAACATATTTACAAACCTGAATACTTACCTTGCCTTCCCCAACAATGGCGCCAAAAACTTGCTATAGTTTAAACTTGCAAACCTAAGTGCAAGCTATGTCAAGTAATAAATTTCTTGTGAGTTCGAGGTTGATCCACGGGGAAGTTATTTGAAGTTTTTGGATTTATATTTCTTAACAAATGGGATGAATGTGGTTTAGATTATAAAGAAAAATTTATGCTATAACTAAGAAATCAAAATATTAAAAGTATTGAAAGGTATCCGCTCTTGAGTTTTTGGATAGAGGAATGATTATTTATTCTTTTTATCTTTTTTAAATATCACTATTGAAATTCATACATAATGAAGGTTCCAATGGGAAGATGTTATCAAATAGCTCATGCATTAAGATAATCATGATATTGTCTTATTGTTTGCAATTTATATCTTAACACCAATCCTTGTTTATGGGATCATGTATTTATGCACACCTTTGTCTATAACAAATCAAGATTTCATGTTAGCAGTCGGTGTAGTAGAATGGTACATCAAGCTAAATAAACTTAAGTATTTGTTGTGCCATTGGTAATACAAAAACCAAGAATTGCCACTAAACAAGAAGGGTTTAACGCCAATATTTATTTATGGGATTAAGTATTTATACACACCTTTGTCTATAATAAATCAAGGTTTCACGTTTATAGTTGTTGTAGTAGAACCGTACAATAAGCTAAATGCAGCCCAATATTTATAGTGTCATTGGTGATATATAAATCAAGAATCGCCACTAAACAATCAGGGTTTTAATGCCAACACTTATTTATGGGATTAAGTATTTATGCACACCTTTGTCTACAACAAATCAAAATTTTACGTTAGTAGTCGATTTAATAGAATTGTATAATAAGTTAAATGAACCCAAATATTTGTTGTGTCATTGGTGATACATAAATCAAGAATCACCACAAAACAAAGAGGGTTTCAATCAAAAATTAAAACAATAATACAACACACTTGAATATTATGCACCTTTACAACTATTCTTGTTCCTCCATCCAGAGGTTCACCCTTTCTCTTCAACTAAATGAAATTGAGAAAGACATAATGAAAGTATAAAAAACTAAAAATGGTAGAGAAACTAGAGAATATATTTCTATTACTAATAGAAAACTTATATTACTACTAGAAAATTTAACCTAAGGAAAGACAATAACAAAGTTTTATTTCTCTCTCTGAGGGTTTTTGTATATCTTGAATCTATCTAAGAGCTCCTATTTATAGTAGAAGAGTACGTAAATTGGCATCTCCAAATTCACTCTAAATACACTCCTAATTAACTTCAAATGTGCTCTAAATTCTTATGTCCTTTTCAAATTCAAATTTCGTTATATATTTTTCTCTATGAAATCAGCGGATTTCGGAAACAAAATCAAAATGAAAGTTTTAGATTTATCTGTTAGCTGCATTCTCCAGGTTGAATCACCTAATTCCAATGACTATGGAGAACGTTATGCTTGATTAAAAAAATATGTTAGCATAGATAGATTTTTTCCAATACACACACTTGGACAAATTGTCTCCTATAATCAAGATTGAATTGGGCTAAGCTTGTAATAGAAAAATTGTAGTTCTATCTCTCTGTTTCAAATGAAGTAAGATTCAGGTCCATAGGGCTTTTGAATTTGGAGTTATGCCCAAAATACAAAAACTGCACAAGTCTACAAATATGCTTATATTTTGAATTTAATGTAAGCCCAATAATCACCTACAAAGTCCAAGTAATTTCTTGCATATGTTTTGATCTACACATGATGAACTTGAGCAAAAATAGCCCTTTTCTTCTAATTGTGAAGCATCTTTGATCCAATAAAATATTATCTTCCAACTTGCTCACGAAACGTGTTGTCTTATTTGATTTCATTTTAGCTCTTTTTGATATCTTTTTATTCATTGATTCCAAAACACAAAATATTAATAAAACTATAATATTAATAAGAATAAAGCAAGGAATATGTAAAGGATTTAATACAAAAATATGTCAAAATATGCACTTATTAGATTCATATAAAAAAATCCAGATTTTGTTATAGCAATTTACATTAACATAATTAAAATGAATTTTTTGAAGCATATGTTAGACATTTAACTTGACTTTAGGCTCAATAAGTACTAATAATTTTGGATGGTCTTGCATACATATTCGATTAACAATTCTTTGAGAATCTTTATTGCCAATTCCACAAACATTCTAACTAACAAATTCATATAATATTAAGGGAGAAGGACAACATCTAAAGTAGATTTTGATCGAGTCATTATTCTAGTAGTTTCGGATTTTATATTTTATTTACCTTTATTTTTCAAGACATCAGGATGGTTATCCATTCTAGCCAAACACCACAAGAAAAAGCAAAAGTTGCAATCTAGGTTTTTTGTCTGGTAGTATCTCTAAGTTGTATGCAATAATACTGCCTGCATTGGTAAATTCTACAATCGCCCCCTCCTCATTGGAAAGAACATTATCTTTCTATTCTTCATCACCCCAGCTAATCCATATTTTCCAAATCGGCAAATCAATTTTCAATACAAATACTTTCTTTATTTGCAAAACCTAAAATCTGAGTGATACATTTATTAACAACATCAAAAGCTATTGGGGTGAACTTGAACCTATGTGGAAAAAGTTTGAACTCAGACCTATGTGGGAAGATTGGGTTATAGTATCAGCAGAGTTAAAAAAAAAAGGCTGAGAAAAAATTAGAGACTTAGTTCTGGGTACTAAGTTATGTACTTGAAAAGTAATTCTAGTGGATTATTCATGTGTGTTAAGGGTAGAGTAGAGTAAAAAGATTACCCTACCTTAAAGCATTACAAAATTGTTGTCATTTATATTCCCTCATTTTTACGTTCTTGGAGATTGATTACCTTTTATTAATTTACTTACAGTTGCATTTATTTGTTTGCATTATTAGAATTGCATAGCGGATCATATAAAACCGGGACCTATATATTCAAGCATTGAACTATTTTTTGCTACATAACTGTATAGTTCATTAAGTTGTTTTAAAGTTCTACACCAACTAGAACATCCCAGTAAGCGATATTGTTAACATCTTACTAAACATCATCAGGCAACAATATTTCAAATGAACTGAGTATATAGTTCAAAGAGTGGCATTTACAAAAAGGCATAAAAGTTTCTAGTAAAGTATTGAAAGATCTATTCACCCCACCCTCCCTCTAGATTCTTTCATGCAACTTTGGGCCAACAAGTGGCTCTAATACCACTATTGGATTTGAAAAATCACGAGATAGCATATGCAGTGGAAAGTTAAAACTGCTACAACTTTAAGGTTGTAAATCAAAGTACAGGTTATGTCAAGTAATAAATTTTTCAAAAGTTCAAAGTTGATCAATAGGAAAGTTGTTTGAAGTTTTTGGGTCTATATTTCTTAAAAGATGGGCTGAATGTAGTTTAGATTATAAAGAAAAATTTATACAATAGTAATAAAAGTACTGAGAATTAGGGATCGCTCTTAAGTTTTGGATAAAGAAATAATTATTTATTTATTTTACCTCATTTAAATGCTACTATTTGAATTTATACATAATGAAGGTTCCAATGGGAAGATGTTATCAAATAGATTGTGCATTAACGTAATCATGATATTCTCTTACTGTTTGCAACCAGTATTTATGCATACCTTTGTTTACAACAAATCAAGGTTTACATTAGTAGTCGGCGTAGTAGAACCATACATCAAACTAAATGAACCCAAGTATTTATTTTTTCATTAGTGATACATAAATCAAGGACCACAAAACAAGGATAGTTTCAATCAAATATTAAAATAATAATACAACATAACTGAATATTATGCACCTTTATAACCGTTCCTCTTTCTCCATTAAGAGGTTCACCCTTTTTCCTTAACTAAATAAAATTTAGAAAGACATAATGAAAGTAGAAAAGACTAAAAATAGAAGAAAAACTAGAGATACATTTCTATTACTACTAGAAACCTTAACCTAAAAAAAGACAACAATAAAACTTTTTTTCCCTCTCTACGAGTTTTTGTACATTTTTGTGTGTATTCAATGACATCCAATAACCCCTATTTATTATAGAAGAGTGCCTGAATTGGAATCTCTAAATTCACTCCAAATTTACTTCAAATATGCTCTAAATTCAAATGTCCTTTCTAGATCTAATTTTTGTCACATATTTTTTCCATGAAATAAGTTGATTTTAGAAAAGTGATCAACATGAAAGCTGTGTATTTATATGTTGCATTCATTTTACAACTTGCATCACCTAATTCTAACAACTAGAGAGAAAGTTATGCTTGATTTAAAAAATATGTCAGATCATTTCCAATACACACACTTAGATGAATTTTTTACTATAATCAAGGTTGAATTGGCTGAGCTTCCAATCAAAGTTGTAGTTCTATTTCTTGGCTTTCAAATGAAGTAATATCAGATCCATAAGGCTTTTGAATATGGAGTTATGCCTAAAATACAAGAATTGCACAAGTTTGGAAATATGCTTATTTTGAATTTAATGCAAGCCCAACATTAACTTGCAAAGTCCAAGTGATTTCTAGCATATATTTTGATCTACACATGATGGACTTAGGCAAAAAATGGTTATTTTCTTCTAATTGTGATGCTTCTTTGATCCAATGAAATATTATATCCCAACTTGCTCACGAAACGTATTTTCTTTGGTTTCATTTTGACTCTTTTTTATCTATTTTTGTTCATTAATTCCCTAACACAAAATATTAATAAAACTATAATATTAAGAAGAATAAAGAAAGAAATGTATAAAGGATTTGATATAAAAATATGTTCAAATATGCACTTATCAAATTCTTCAAAACTTAACCCTTGTTTGTCCTTGAGCAAGCCTAAAATAAAACTAAACTAATCCACTTTCGTAAGAAATCATGATTGCATTTAGCATATGCAATAGGCCTTTAAACCCCAGATGGCCCATGGAGGACTAGTTATAGTCTCGTGACGATTTCTAGTGGTGATACCAACAAACACCTATGATAACTAACTTCTAACCATTATTCTCAAAAAGCAACAAACTAATATGGAAATGAAATCAAACAAATATTGAATCTAACTCTTAGTCATTCAAAAGTCAATCTATTTCCATAATAAATATACTCAAGTGTGTGTGAATAGTTAATGTCAACAATGATGAAATCTTGCATGCTTCAAAAGTGAATTCCCATAGAACCTCAGAAAAACTATCAGTCGATCTTTAATAGAAGAGTAAAACATCATGCACAAGGTTACCGTGGTTCCTCAAGTCCAAGGACTAATTCTTGGACTATCATAACAAGGAAATTCTCATTAAATAATAAAATATTTCTAATTGTGAATTTTTAGGTGGGGTAGTTCAGTGTGCTTGTTCCCAACAAGCACCCACATACATGCACTAGTGTCTCTACACCAATGCCTATGGAACGAGGCATCCTACTTTAGAGTCTGCATCGTATTAACAAGTCTCAATAGGATCAATGATGTCCCATCTCATTAATCCTAGACTTGGACCATTTTAAGACCACAATCTTATAGACATATTCCATGATCGCCATCATATGCGAGACCACGCCCCACAACTTTGTGTGATCTAAGGATTTTATCTAGTTCTTATGATGAATTTAAGATAATTCTTATGATGAATTTAAAGATTGCCACTTAAATGATATTAATATGAATAAGAATAATTCGCAAGAGTATAAGAATAGCCAGATCAATTAGCTCGTCAGGCACTACTCTAACAATCTCCCACTTGCCCAAGAGATAATTGCCCTCGTATTAAGGCACATCTTCCCCAAGATATCCTTCAAATACTTATCCAAATGGTTAAATCAGTGGGTTTGCTATATTTTCTACCGAGGCAAATCTTTCCACACTGATGCTCTACCAATGATTTTAAAAATCACAATATCGCTAATCTATTTCTACTTGGATCTTTTGATAAGACCTTGGCTTCTTTGCTTGTGCAATAGCCCTCATTGTTATCGCAATACTCCAGTACTCAATCAGCATTGATTGAAACTACATCCAACACTTGGATTAAGTTTCCTATCCAAATAATCCATTTTTGCAGCATCGCATGCCCGATGTATTCAATCACTGTGGTGGAATCCATAGTTGTTAGAAGCTTGAAACTCTTTCCAACTAACCATCCCACTATTATGATGAACACAAATATAGACATAGACTTCAAGTCATCTACTTTAGACTAAAAACTAGATGAAGCATCTTAGTTTCAGTTCTCCATAATCGTACTCCAAGAAAAAATCCTTAGTGCTTCATAAGTACTAAAGATCGTCTTTACAACTTCCAATGCTTTTCTTTCATTGAAATGATGGATATCTGCTCGTGACACTCAAAGCATTTCTGGTATCAAATCATGTACATAGATTTGTATATTTTCTGCTTTCTTTCAATGATGCATAAAGTATGTGAGTCATTATTTCTCTTTCTTTTAAAAGTCTTTAGGGACGAGGACTTCAAAAGAGAAATCCCATGACTCAAAAACAAGAATCTCTCATAGGATTCTTCCATCTTAAACTCTTTTAGCATCTAATCTATGTACTTGAATTTAGGATAGTCTAAGCATCCTTTCAGATCTATCTCCATAAATCTCATTCCTAATTCCTAAGATGTTTCTCCCAAATCCTTCTTGGAGAACTTTGTAGATGACAAGTCTTAATTGACTGCAACATTTCTATACCATCCCTATGAGTAAAATGTCATCAACGTAAAACACAACAATCATCACCATACTTCCACTAACCCTCATGTACACATATGGCTCATTCGTATTCCTAAGGAAATAAAAAATCAAACTATTTGATTGCTTTGGAGAATCGAATGTTCTATATTCATAAAATTTATTTTGAGTCCTTAACGGATCTCTAAAGCTCGCAAACCTTTTGCTTGCTTCTGTTTGATATGAAGACCTCAGGTTGCTTAACTTATATCCCATTCTCAATACCCCTATTGAGAAAGACAGTCTTCATATCCCTTTTCCATATCTAGTAGTCGCAATATGTAGATATAACTAGCATAATCCAAATGGACTTTAGCATCACATCTGGTACAAGGTATCCTCAACAGTCAACACCTTGACTTTGAGCGTAATACTTTGCTATCAGTCGTGCCTTTAATGCAAGCCCAACAATCACTTACAAAGTTCAAGTGATTTTTTGCATATATTTTGATCTACACGTGATGGACTTAGGCAAAAATGGTCATTTTCTACTAATTGTGATGCTTCTTTGATCTAATAAAATATTATCTCTCAACTTGCTCACGAATTGTATTATCTTCTTTGGTTATATTTTGGTTTTTTTATCTTTTTTTGTTCATTAATTCCCTAACACAAAATATTAATAAAACTATAATATTAACAAGAATAAAGCAAGGAAAGTGTAAAGAATTTGATACAAAAATATGTCAAAATATGCACTTATCATCGTTTTTTTTTCTTCCTAGCAGTAAGCTTTTCTTTTTTCTCTTTTTTTTCCTTTTCTCTAGTATCTTTCTATTAGAGTAGTATCCAATGAGCCAATTAAATTGATAGCATTTATAGTCTTGTATTAAGTAGTCTTATTTGAATGTTCATTAATAAAATTGGCATTTCTTCATCTTAGATTGGTTTCATTAATTAGATAAAATCCCTAAATTAAACATAACTACGGGGCATGATCGTCCATATGATAGCAATTATGGAATATACCTCTATAACTTTGGTATTAAATTAGTTCCAAGTCAAGGGTTCATTGAAATGGGGACATCAGTAATATCTAATAAGACTTACCACATAATGTATGCTCAATAGGAGGATATCTCACTCCATAGGTATCAATGTAGAGACACTAGTGCATGTATACGGGTACTTGTTAGAGAATAAATACACTGAACTTTCCTATTTAGAAATTTCCAATTAAAATATTAATTGTCAAACAAAATTTTTTTAGTTATGATGGTGCAAGAATTATTTCTTAGGTCTTGAGGCACCAGTATAACTTTATGCACAAAATATTGTTAGAGCAGTGCCCGGCGAGCCAATTAGCAGCGAACTTTTACACTATTGTAAAAATAGTCTTATTCATAATGTTTAAATAAGTAAAAGATATTTTTTTCTTTAATTATTTTTATCAGTTAGATAAAGTCCCTAGATCATTTTTAGCTACGGGATATGGTTACAAATATAATGGTGATCATAAAATATGCCTCTATAGCTTTGATTTTAAATATGTTTCGAGTCAGGGGCTCGTTGAGATAGGACATCGATAAGTCCGATAGACTCACACACACGATGCATACTCGATAGAAGAATGTCTCATTCCATAGACATTATTGTAGAGATGCTAGTATATGTGTGTGGGTGCTTGTTAGGGAACGAGTACACTGAACGGCCCACTGAAAAATTCTCAATTGGAAAGCATTGTTTATCGAATGAAAATTTCCTAGTTACGATAGTGCTTTAATTAGTCCTTTGACTTGAGGCACCATGGTGGCCTTGTGCACAATATCATACACTTTGATGTATTTCCTGATTGCATGACAATCATAAGGGGCTTACGTTGGGTGTATGATTTTTGTGTATGGAGGTCAATGACTAATCAGTAAAGAATTTATCACCTATTTGGTAGAATAAAAGAATTTCATATGTTTTCATAGTCCTTAATCCCAAATACCTTGGTCAAGGCAAGATGAATACTAGACATAAAGCTTTCTAGTGATTCATCAAAGGATTAATGTGACTTGAAATGGAATCATAGTTATTAAGCCAAAATAGAGTTAGACTAATAATTCATGCCCTCGACTTAATCGAGAGAATAGTTGATGGAGGGACCGTATTTGCATGGTACTCGTAACAAAAAAGGTTCACTTGTTATTCACCTAAGACTAGGTAGTCGAGATGCACTGCTAGATTAATTGGATTAATTAATCTAAATATTAAATTAATTCATAAGTTGCAAAGGTTGCAAGTCCACTGCTAACTTAGATATAAACCTAATGGGTCACACACATATCGAGATGATCCACTTCTATATTTATTTTTGTAATCCAAAGTGTTGGATTAAATTGATTAATGGAGATTAATCAACTTAAGCTAGAATTAATTTAAATAGTTAAATTAATTCATTCAAATAAATATTATTATTATTTATTTGAACCTAATAATGATTAAAGTCTCTTGGGAGTGAATTAATTAATTGATGGAGATCAATTATATTAGCTTGGCCGAAAATTAATTTTAGGAATTAAATTAATTTAACCAATTAAAATAATAAAATTATTTAAATTGGGTCTAATATAATTATGTGGCCTATAATGGAACGAATTACTTAATTGATTGGACCAAGTCCATAGGGTTAGAGGCCCGTTAGGATTTTTTAATTACTAGAATTAAAGAGTCCAAATAAAGATGGAAAGAATTTATCTTGAAGTGAAAGAAATAAGAGATAAGGAAGGAAAAGATTTCCTAATTGGATTAGGGACTAGTTTAGGACAAGAGTTGGAGACCTAATAGGATTGTCAAAGACTACATTATGTATATCAATACACAATGTAGGTGCCCAAAAACTACAAGTAAGAGAGCTAGATTTTGGCCCCCTTCTCCTCTTCTCATTCTCATTTTTTTGTGTTCTATTTTTTACTTCAAAAAAATTACTCTATCAAAAGATTCAGTCCCTTTTTGATTAAAAGGTTAATTCTTCAATCTTTTGTTGATTCAAGAATTATCTCACTCTTAAATAGATTAGAAATAAGAAGTTCAAATTCATTAGCAAGTAATTGAAGCTTGTGGATCTGTTCGAAAGTGTGGATACCGTTAGAGGGACTACCATGGGATCCATGGTGAACATTTTGAGAGGCCATCAAAATTGTTCGAGAGGAGCTTGAGGAATCTAAATTCCTTCTTACCCTTCATCTACCTGATGCTTGAAAGGTATAATCGCAAAAACTTTAGTTGTTTAATTTTACTAAACACCAATCAGAAACACAAATCAAAAATTGTATCAAATCCATGATATGCATATATACATATGATGTATGATTTTTTATTTCAAATTGTTGAAAATTTTAAATTTTTGTTGTGCTTGCAACTCGCGATTATGCGAACCCAACACATGTTGTGCTTAATATATTCCTCGATTGCCTGACAATCAGAAGGGGAATCTATTAGGTGGAATATCTACAAATACAGAAGTTAATGAGTGGTCAATAAATGATCAGTCACATATCCAACTGAATAGTGAATCTCCTATATTTTCTATGATTCTTGATTAGAAGTTCTTGGCCAATGCGGGATGAATATTGGATGGGAATTTCAAACAATTCATCAAGGAGTTGGTGAGATTAGGAATGGAATTATAGTTATTAACTCAAATAATGTTTCGACTAATAAATTATGCCCTAAACTTAAAGGAGAGATGAGTATACGGAAGTACTTATATGGTATTCATAATAAAAAATAGGTTCACTGTTTTCTCACATGAGACTAAGTAATCATTATACATTGGTAAATGTTTCCATTACTTGTGGGTTTTTAGAATTAAAGAGTTAAGTTCAAGATGATTCATTAATTAGATTAAATATTTAAATAATTAATTATTCAATTATTAAATTAAGTCACGAGAGTTGTTAATCCATTGCTAGCTTATTAATAAAACTAAGGGGTCACACACTACTTCTATCTATAAGGTAATCTAAGGAGTTGGATTAAATTAATTAATAATGATTAATTATTGGGGCTCAAATTAATTGAAGGAGTTAAAGATTGGATATAAATTAATTTAAGTAGTTAGATTAATTTATCTAATTATTTAATTGGGCTAATTATTAAGGAGCCCAATCTGCAACCAAATTAATTAATAATATAATTAATTAATTAAGTTGAACCTACTAAATAATGTAATTATTTAATAAGACCTGATATGAATAGGAAGTTCGAATATTAAGTTGAGCTTATTTACTTGATTTCAATTAAATTTGATTAAGTTAAAGTCCAAGCCTAGGAGATGATGGGCTTGTAGGAATCAATTAAAGAACTTCATTAGAGAATTTAAATCTGCTACACATAGATGGAAATTAGGGATAACATAAGCAAGGGGGAAGTACAATCCTTCTAAGGTTAGGGTTTTGAGGAGTTCATAAATACACTCCTCCTGTAGTGGCCTATTTTAAATGTTTATTGAGCAGGAAAAGTCGCCGCAACTCTCTAGCAAAATCGTCATCTCCTCTCTTGTTTTTTTCATCACTTTCTTCCATCAAAAGTTCCACCTTTTGATTATATTTTATTTCTCATTTCACAAGTTAAACTGAAAATTAAACTCCACTATATTTCTAGGATAGAATTAGCTATCAAATTTGCTAGTATGTTAGAGGCATAACACTTGAAATTCTAAAGTGAATCTATTTTTTAGATGAGTAGAACGATATTGTGAAATTGTGAATCCTATTTTTAATCATTTCATTGTATACGTTAACGGGAGTGCCTTTTCATGTAAAATTGTGAACTCTATTTTTAATTAAGCAAATAATCAAAAATATTAACCGATTAATCGCATTGATTATAGAGATTAAGTATTATGTATCCGATATGTAATATCTATTTTTATTTATATTTTTGAAATTCCATTGCGTTAGTATCTCAGTACATACTAACCCAATTTTATGCGATATATAATATCTATTTTTATTTATATTTTTAAAAATCCATTGCATTAGTATCTCAGTACATACTAATCTATTTTTTCTTCTTCTTCTTCTTTCTATCTCTTCTTTCTTTTTTTTCTGCTTTCTTTCTTTTTCTCCTCTTCTTTTTCTTCTTTCTTTATCTCCCATTGTCTTTCATCATCTTCTTCTTCTTCCTCCTCTTTTTCGACTAATTTGTTTGGTCTTCTCTTCTACAAACCTGGTTGGCCTTGGAGTTGGGGGTTGGCGGTTGTAAGCTTTAAAAATAATTTAGGGCACTTTGGGTTTATATTTTTCTTTTTATATTTAAAATTTATTTTGTATACCCAAATAGTACGGTACCAACTAAGATATCGAGCCAAAATTTTAAGGTCGGGTTTCAAATACCCTAGAAAAAATTGATTAGCTAGGGTCGGGACCAAATAACTATACTTGAATGCTCATCCTAAATATACGTATGTGCAAATAATTAAAAAATAATTTTATTTTTTATATACATGTTAAACTTATCGAATAATACTCGTTCTTTTAAGATAAAATATTTAATACATGAATTATACTTATTCTATATAATATTTGACGAATTATACTCTATTTTAATAAGTATTCATAATATTTAACTAAATTTAAAAATTATACAAAAATTATTATAAGCACTAATTGAATATCATATAAATAAAAATTAAAATTCTAATAAGTGATAACAATGTTAATTATTATTTAATAGTTATATCTAAGTTTTGTCATAATGATAAATTCAATAATATAGAAATATATATAAAATATTTTTTGCTTAACTTAAAAATAAGTATAAGTACAATCCCGAACAATATTTTTACATTTATTTTTTACCCATATGCCTATGAATTCGTATATTATCGTTTTTTATAAGTTTAGCTGAATTTTGCATCATAACTTTTAATAAAATTTTATAATATACTCATATGTATTAATGGGAATTTTTTTCCCATATATGACTAGACTAACAACTAATACTTTTAAAACAATTTTTCAAAAATATAAAGAAAATTTTTATTTTTTCAATTTTTATCTAAAAATAATGTTCAGTCAAATTATATTTATAATATAAAAACGTAGGAGAAAGAATGAAAATTCAAATAATTTTAATTCATTTGTCCCATAAATCTTTGGATACAAAGTTCTAAACGAGTGGGTAAAACTGGGTAAGCCCATCATCTCCCAACTGTCAGGCACAGAGAGGATGAGTAAGGATTAGCAAATAGTAAACATGGCTGCATCATCTGCACCTTTGTCTCCACCTACTCTCTCTTTGATTTTCAAGCCTAAACCTCTTTATTTATTAGCTGCCCAGAACTCATTTTCTCCATTATACGGTCCCATACTTACATTTCCATCCGCTCAATTTTCAAGAAAAAGATCCTATTATCTCAATTTACCGGATGCAGTTAGGCCAAAAACCACCAAATGCAGGAAACTTTCTGCTATTAATGGAAATATTTTGCTTTCAGAAGCAAGCCCAGTTGAGATTTCTCAAGAAATAGTTTCCACAAGTGATGATGGTGTTTCCACTATCATATCAGCTCTTCTTTTAATTGCCTTCATCGGTTTATCCATTCTTACCATTGGGGTGAGATTTTTTCTTGCATTTTTATGATATAGAAGCTGAATTACTTGTATTCTGACTGTTAGTGACTCAAAGGATGTGATTTTGGCAAGTGGGGTGTTGTTGATTTTCATTGAATGTTTTGGAATTCTCAGGTTATCTACATAGGTGTGACAGACTTCTTGCAGAAAAGGGAGAGAGAGAAATTTGAGAAAGAAGAGGCTGTTAAGAAGAAGAAAAGTGGCAAAAAGGGGAAAGTTAGAGCTAGAGCTAGAGCTGGGCCCAGAGGCTTTGGACAGAAGATTGAAGAAGATGATGTGGTGGATGAAGCAGACTGATTACATTATCACAGAGCTTTATCTTTCTGCAACTTTGATGATGGTAAATTGTTTGCATTACATTGTAGTGAACATTGTTCTTTCTTTAGTTGTTCTTGGCTGGTGTGAGAGTTTCATTATAGCTCCATCCATTTTATGGTTACCTGTATCTGTGAGAAATGGTTGCAAGTTGTAATCCGCCCCTTTGATGCTTGTGGAGAATTACTTATCTATGGAGTTTGGACATTTTCAAGGGATTTATATGGAGATTCATTGAGGAGAATAACCAGCTATTTAGCATAATCTTTGTTAGCATTTGATACTAAAGGAAAACTCCAGAGAAATGAGTATGGAAAACATAATTGAGGGGATTTTTGGAAATTTAAGTGTTATTTTTTTCCTTTTGAGAATTCACAATATGCAACTTTAATCTTGATTGTATTTAGCTTTTTATTAGTGATAGCAGAGGTTAAGTGGGAAAATGCAGTTCCTCATCCTTGCTAAGATATATGATCAAAAAAGTCTAATTGAACATGTGAAATTGCCATGTAATTGTGTTGGAATAGAAGAACCATCAGAAAATGGATGAATGCTATACAAGTCTCACTTTTTCATCCCAAATTAATTTTTCTTCTGTCTTATTGTTGTTAGACGTGGAAAGGAGTTTCACTAAAATTTTGATCAGCTTGTAGTGGAACAAATGTTTTAATCTCATACTCATATAAATTACTGAATGTTGTATATCTTAGTGTATGAAATTATATCTTCTATTGCTGGAAGCCTGGAAGTGGCTGTAAAATTGAAGGTATAAATCACTTTGCTGGAGCAATTAGAGGCGAGTAACTAGTATCTTTTTGTCATGTGAGTTCAATTTTATCTTCTAGTTTGAGTTCTGGAGAACTGAACGTACTAATTTATATCAAACAAACCTTCCCTAGACTAGAACTTTCCTGAGAGGGTGGAAGAGCTATATGTACTGGAATGCAAGACTCTAAACATTCCTCATGCTGTGGTCTTTCACAATGATTCTGATTTGAGAAACAGCCTCCATTATCTGATGTTCCTACTGGACTCAGACTTCATATCATTTGGAAACTGAGTGATGCACTTTAATGAGAAAACCAGGACAAAGTTTGTACATAAAGAGGTCAAAAGAAAAAGGTGTTATCTAGTTATGCTATTGGTGTTAATAAACTGAGCACTGTTACTTTAGTACTTCAAATAGACATTGATGTCCATATCCAATATAGTATCAGTATTCTAAAACACAAAAGTTATACTTAAACAGTTAAAAAATTGAGGATTAGTTTGGTTTTGCAGGAACTTTGAAAGATAGGCTAATAATGAGAAACTTTCTTCAGAAGTCTATTGAGCCAAATTTCTTAATCGAGTAACTTTAGATAAGTAGTGAAATGGTGACAGGGAAAGGACTTGATAGTTGTTATTGCAAGTGGTGCCTCTAAATCTGCAAATTCAGTGCATACTTATTATTATATCCAGTGGCAAGACTACATTGTCATAATTGATCATATTTCTGTTATACTTTCTTTTGATTGCTATTTCCCAACATACCCAGGTTCCTACACTCCCACGTTTTCTGCAATAGAACCCAAAGCCTTTCTCCCAAAAGATAGGAGTAAACCATTTGGAGGATAAAGATGAGTTCATGAAATTCTTAGGAAGAATGTTTTCGATTAAGGCTTTACACTGTTTTTCATTGTATTTGTTTATTTGTATTCTTTGATAGTTTTGTGCAGTATTGAGTTGTTCAAGAATCTGATGATGTTTAGGAATGAGGCCATTGTTAGTACCTATTGTTAAAAAGACAATAGTCACAATAGAGTCATACTTGTCTAACTTATGCTAAGGAAATTCCTGAAATTGTATTCTCTGATAATTCTTATAGGTCTTTGTAAGACAATCTACGAATCACTCAAAAGAAAAAAGAAAGATAGAAAGACATCCCGTGAAGAATGAGTATCATTCTGACCCCAAGTCGCCAAATGTGCAAGCATATGCAATTGGTGGAGAAGCTAGAAGACTAAACCTTTCATGTAGTTTGTTTAAATATAGAACTTTAATTTACGGCATAAAGAAAAAACTGACTATTGCTCTCAATGTCTCGAGCATACTCCTATCTTTCCGACATTGAAAGAGAATATTTGATTTGCACGAATAATTTTTCATTTCATTCGACATTTTCTCATGGATGTCTTTTGAGATTTGTGAGATTAAGTTGCTTCATATTCTTCAGTCCTTTTGGTTGAATATAGTCTGCAAAAGGCATTTTGCCATTCACATTGATGACCTGCTAAAATGCCTTATTCTGTTAGGTTTCCTAGTGGTTCTAGTGACATCAGAAGACCAGCATAGTTAAGGCCCTAACACCATGTTGATTTAAGCCCTAAAATGCAACAAATTGTGAAATCAAAACTGTTCGTGCGCCAGTTGACTTTGCTGTTGCTCTGAGTGCACTTTGTTTGACAAGGCTACAATTAGATGACTATATTGGTAGCTGTGACTGGAATTTGCATCTCCCATTTAATATTTATTCTTCACAAAAAAAGTTATTTTGTATTTTAAAGTAAAAATTAGCCAATAGTATAAAAAGAATTAGAATCAAAATTGGAGTATCTATTTGATTATGTAATATAAAAAGTGGAAATAGGTGTGTAAATGTTATTGGTAGGCAAATGAGAGAAGCAAAGTGATTTGATGATTTAGATGGGATGATTGAAAGGCTGCAGGGGCAAAATTGAAATATCTTAGTGGAAGACTAATTATAGTTTTTATTTCTTGCCTTGATTATGGCCTATCTATTAAGCAACTATCATTCCCTATTTATACAAGTGAAAGTCGGTTCTCATGCTTTCTTCCACCGACTTTAATTGTGACTAGGATTATTTCTTGTAGGCTTTTCTTCTCCCATTTTTTTACTGCATTATTTCTCCACCACACTTATAGTCTAGACTTTTCTTGAAATGGTTATTCTAGGCTATTCTAGAAATGGACAACAATTTTAATACTCCTCTTTAGTGCACATTTCTGTAACTCCGATCATACTGCATAGTATTTCAAACTTTCCTCGTGTAAATGTTTTTGTGAAAATGTCTGCAAGTTGTTCTTTTGTTTTGCAATGCTTGAGCTCTATTTTTTTGTTCGTTTCAACTTCTCTGATAAAGTAATATTTGATGCTGATATATTTAGTTCTATTGTGAAATATTGGATTTTTTATCATTGTTATTGCTGACTTGCTGTCACAGTAGATCTTTGTAGCTTCATCTTGCGACTCTCCATATCTTCAAGTATATGTTTCAACCATATATCTTCACTTATAGTCATTGTTGATGCAATGTACTCTGCTTCAGTTGATGATTGTATAATTGTTGCTTGCTTCTTAGATGCCCAAGAGAATATTCTTAAACCCAGTATGAATGCGTAACTTGAGGTACTCTTCTTACGTCTACTGATACTGCCCAATCAGGGCAGTATCAGTATACCTTGCTAAGCTTAAGTCAGGCATGGATCTATATCATATACCATAGTTCTTTATTCCTTGTAAGTATTAAAGTACTCGTTTTGTTGCTCCATAATGAACTTGACTTAGATTCTACATGAATTTTGATAGGAGGCTAGTTGCATACCTAATGTCTGGTCAAGTAGCTGTTTGATAGAGTAGGCTTTTGATCAGACTTCGAAATTGTGAGCCATCTATCTTTGGTGAGCCATCTTCCTTCTTGAGTGCTTTGTTATTGTGAAGTGGAGTTGGTTGCAACTTGCAACCTTCCATCTTGAACCTTTTTAGTAGACTTTCTATGTACTTTTTGTGAGAGATAAAGATTTCATCCTCTCATCCTCTCTTTGAGAAAACAGTAAATCAACCCCAGATAAGTCATCTCAAATGTCTTCATCATGTCTTCTTTGAACTTCTCAATCATGTTTTCATTGTTTCCTGTGTATATAAGATCATCAACATATAGAGAGACAATAAGTGTGTCGTTCATACCTTGGGTCTTGATATATAGTGTTGGCTCACTTTTGCTTTTCCTAAATCCAAGCTCAATGAAGTAATTGTCGATTCTGCTATACCAGGCCTGTGGGGCTTGTTTTAATCCATAGAGTCTTTCTTTAGTCTAAGAACTTTGTTTTCTTGTCCTTGTACTACGAACCCTTAAGGTTGTTCAACATAGATTTCTTTTTCAAGATAACCATTTAGAAATGCTGACTTCACATCTAGCTGAAATATTGTAACACCCCCAATACTACACACACACACACACATATATATATAGATATAATAATTTTGACATGATAAATCCTGTGTGCATGTATAAATTTTTTTATTTCCTGTAACAGCATAATAAATAATAAATTATTTTTCTCACTCACAAACTAATATATATATATATATATACCTGCAGAGAACCAACAACAATCATAATATTTACATACCCATGTACAAAAAAGTTTTAAAAATAACACACAGTACAAATCCCAAAACCTAATATAATAAACTCCAAAATCAAATAAGTTAACAACAAGTCCGACAGGTCGTTATCCATGTACACTGATTCTCAGAACCTGTAGAAATTCCAACCGTTCGCTCAGTAAGTCTATGGCTTCAAGTATCATCAAACTCACCTACAATGCATGAACTACGTGAGTTAATACTCAGTAAATGAAAATCATGCATGCTGAAAGGAATAATCCAATATAAATGCAATGCATTTTTATGAGATCATGACAAGAATGCGAACTCATGCATCAAAATCATTTCATTTAAAAATCATTTTTCATCACTGGGTCCTTGGCCTACCTATATGTACCGGATAGAGTTCTCGACAATATCAATAATCACATGGCCATAAACAGATAGACACAGTCCGGGGACCATCTCCTGGGATCACCAAAGGTCCACCCCTGTCTTCCCCTGTGACCCTCTAGAAGTATTCCCACCGGCGGCGTCAATAAGGGCACAGTCAAGTGGTCCACCCTCTCGTGACCATTAGAGGCACACCCCTTGTCAACCTCTATGATCCTCCGAAAAGTAACACTCGCGGCGCCCCAAATATCATATAAATAAGCCACACATGGGCCTCGTATAACTAGTAGTGGCCAACCAAAATATTTTCTTTCTAAAAATAATGTTATGCATGCAAAACCTCAACTGTGAGCACGTATTATGCATGCACATGTAAATATTGATGAATGGCATGTTTAATAACACAGTGAATCACATGTCCTGTCATCCAAACAACGTATGCACTATAAGATATTTATAATACTCATCAAGACACAAGGATCACATTTAATATAAATAAGTCAAGAAATACTATGCCCATGCATTGTAGTTGCAAATGGATTTTCACTTACCTTCCACCTTTGATATTCTACTGAAGGTTAACAAGATTCTCCTCCCTAATCTTAGATATAAGGCGGTCTGTAAAAGTATAACATATTAATTTTCATTCTTAATCAATAAGTTTCTATATCAAATTTCATAAGGGATCTTAAATCTTAAATTTAATTAAGTAACAATCAAACCTTAAAATTTTTATATTTCACCCCAATCAGAACACTTTAAATACTTTAATTTTTTGTCTTAAATTTATTCTAATACTATTTAATTGATATATTATAATCCTTAATCAATCCCTCAATTTAATTAACTCCGTCATTCAATTAATACAAGATAATAAAATTGAAGATTCGTAACTAATTTCAAATTAAAGGTGTATATTAGTTATTATTTCACAGGTAGATAATTAATTAACTTGGATCAAAAACTTTCTTTCAAATTAGAAATAAACTACATAAACATATATTTTTATCCGTACAAAAATAAGAAGGGACTTACTCAAAATTTTCTCAAATTTCTACGGTTGAAATTTGTTCGTGCTATTTCTTCTTCGTTTTGTTTTCTTTTCCTTTCTTTGCTGCCGTGCGGACGTGTGTGTGTGGTGTTTTTATTTTAGCCGTGCGTGTTCGTGTAGTGTGTGTTATTACTTAGGTAATAAATGTAACATAATATATTATATATACTTATCTTTACCATTAGCATTAAAGAAATCTAATCTAATATATTATATATATACTTAACCTTAATATTAGTATTAAAGTAATCTAATACAATATATTATATATATGCTTATCCTTATCATATATACATGTAATATAATATATACGCTACATATGCTTATCCTAATCATGTATATATGTATACACTACACGTGTCATCATATATATATATATGTATTATATTACACACCATATACTTATATATATGTTATATTTATATATATATATATTTTATATAATCAATACAAAATATTATTTATTTATTTTTATATATATTAATTTATAGGCCCCTAAATTTATTTTATATTAAAAATTACACCCTCTTAATTAATATGATAATATCCTTATTTTCTTTTATTATTATTATTATTACTATTACTATTATTATTTTCTCCTTAATTAATTTATTTACATAGTTTATCGTACACCGATAAACACAACGATGCCACATTTCACTTACGTGTATCATAATATTATCTGATAGTTGACACCTAAATTCTAATCTTAGTACCAACTCAACCAATTAGGTTAAAAAACTCTAGAAACTAATATTGGTGATAACTTTAAAAGTTTAATTATTAAATGCCGTATAAAATATAATGTATTATGAAATATCAATTAAAATGCAATGACACATACGTGACATAAAATGTATGAACTATATTGGCCAGGTGAGTAGTGTGAGACTCGAGTATTACAAATATCTTCCACTTTTTTTGTGCGGCTAGTGCAATTAGTGCTCATATTGTGTCAAGTTGGGCTATTAGAGCAAATGTCTCATTGTAGTCAACCCCAAACTGTTGCAAGTATCCTTTTGCTACTAGTCTTGCTTTGTATTTTTGTATTAATCCATCAGAGTTAAGTTTTGTCTTGTAGACCTATTTAACTCTTATGGCTTCTTTATATTTTGGAAGGTAGTTCCCATATCTCATTCTTCTCGATCATCATTATTTTTTCTTCCATAGATTTTCTCCAAATGTCTTGTTTAGAAGTTGTTTCATAGCTATCTAGCTCAATGATCATCAAGTTACACGTCTGGTAGATCTCTGTAAGTGATTCAGTCTTCTTTGGAGTTGAATCTGGAGATGTGTCAAGTCCTCTAATTATTGCTCGTTTTGATGCCTCTTACTGGTGGTTGTTGCTTTCTTATGGTTGTGCTAGGGTGGGTAGGTTGATACTTTTTCTTTCAACTTGCTCTTTCTACCAATTATAAGCAGCATCTTCGTCGAATTTTACATCTTGACTGATGATTAGCTTTCTCTTTTCCAAGTTGTAGACTCGATAGCCTTTTGATTGAGTGTTATAGCCTAAAAAGATTCCTTTTTTTGTTTTCTCGTCTAGCTTGCTCCTTTTTTCTTGTGGAACATGGGCATAGCAGATCCAGCTGAAAACCCTTAGATGCTTTGTTGATGGTTTTCATCCACTCCAAGTTTTAATTGGTGTCTTGTCTTGTACAACTTTGGTTGGACATCTGTTTAGTATATAGACTGCAGTGCTTACAGTCTGTGTCCAGAAAGTTTTTAGTAAACCCTTTTCCATTAGCATAGCTCTTGCTGTCTCCATTACAGTTGTGTTCTTTTCTGAGACACCGTTTTATTCCGATGCATATCCGATGGTGAGTTGGTGCTCCCGGCCTTTGTCCTCATAGAATTTGTATATTCTTTACCTCTATCGCCCTTTATTGTCTTTATGTAGTAACCACTTTGTTTTTCAACATGGGTTTTAAACTTCTTAAAACTTCAAATACTTGAGATTTCTCACGTAGAAAATAAACCCATGTCATTCTGATATAGTCATCAATGAAAAGGATAAAGTACTTGTTCTGCTCATGTGATAGAGTATGCATTGATCCACAAATGTCAGTATGGACTAGCTCCAATGGCTCTCCAAGCTTTTCCAGTTGGAAATGATTGTCGGTGTTGTTTTCCAAGCAAGCATCCTTCGTAGACGTGATTGATCTCCTTTATTATTGATAAATCCCTCGTCATATTCTTTTGTTGTAGAATCCTCAATGCATGAAAATTAAAGTGACTGAATCTTATATGCCAAAGCCAGGACTCATCCACTTGGGCCTTCATCATTGTCTCGTTGGCGTATCTCCATTGTATTGGAAAACATCGATTCTCCCACATTTTAATTTTTGCAAATATGAGGGTTTTATCTTGCTTATCATAAATAATGCAAGAATCTCCTTCAAAATGCAAGGAGTAACCTTTCTCCATCATTTGTCCCTAAGTAGGTTTTGATCTATTGGGACTAATAGAACTTCATTGATATATTTCTTACCCTTTTTTGTATCAATGGTGCTTTTGCCTGTTGACTCCATATGAACACCATTTTCAATTTTGATTTTTGTATTGATTTTGTCAAGACGAAAGAAAATACTTTCATCTTTTGTCCAGATGATTTTTTCTTTTACAAATACCACATGGAGGAAACTTGCTAATATTATCTGTTTGTTTTTCTTCATTAAATTTTCTTCCACTTTTCTTAAATTTTTGAGACTACGTATTGATTTTGGATTGAAAGAAATTTTATGTGTCATGTTCATAATGCCTTTCTAGTCTTTTTTTCATGAGCCTCTAAAGAGCCCATTAATTATGTAGTTGTTAATTTATCTATTTCTTTGGACTTTTCAACAGTTACAATAATAGGATCATATTTTTCTGTACAAATAATTAAAATTTTTGCAACTTTACTTTCAGGAATATCTCTCCATAAATGTGTAATTGATTAACTATTTCATTTACTTTTGACTAGTAATCTTTAGCGGTCTCAAAATCTTTTATTTTTAAATTTTCAAACTTCATTTTTAAAGTTTGAAGTTTAATGGCAATGTACCTTTTCATCACATGCCTGATCTCATGCCGCTTTAGCAGTTTTGGCTCCCATGATCCTTAGAAAATACTCGTGTGTCAATAAGTACTTGAGAATCCTTTTGTTGATTCTCTTTAATTCTTTTTTTTTTTGTACTGCAGATAATGTGAAAATATCATTGGGAAAAATATATCTATTACTAACGACATCCTACAAATCTTGAACACAAAAATACATGTTCATTTTGATAGACTAAAAATCGTAATTTTCGTCACAAAAAATTGAAATTGAAATAGATGAGTGGAATATATCGACTATAATAATAATATTCGAATGCAGCTCTGATGCCATTGATAGTTTTATATTTTTATAAGATATTAATTTTGTATTGGTTTATATTTGAGAGGAATGAAATTAGAATAAAAATAGGAGTATGTATTTGGTGGTGTAATATAAAAAGTGGAAATAGGTGTGTAAATGCTATTGGTAGGCAAAGATTGGAATATCTACTAATCATAGGTTTTTATTTCTTGCCTTGATTTTGGCCTATCTGTTAAGCAACTATCATTCCCTATGTATACAAGTGGAAGTCGGTTCTCATGCTTCTTCCACCGACTTTAATTGTGACTAGGATTATTTCTTCTAGGCTTTTCTTTTCTCATTTTTTTACTGCATTATTTCTCCACCACAACTTTTAGTCTAGGCTTTTCTTGAAATGGCTAGGCTACTGTCGAAATGGGCAACAATTTTAACAATATCCATCCAATTAGTTTATTCCATTTGTTATGTTTACTAATTTCAATGGTTCACCTTGGATGTTATTGATGTATCCCCACATTGGAGATTGAATTTATTGTAGAACATGCCATGATGTTTGTAAGAGATAAAAAATTTAAATGATATAGCAGGAATTTAGAAGGGGTGAGATGCAGAAAATTGAGAAGACAGAGATTAGAGGAAGGATATGAGAGAGAAGAAACCAGTAGATAACAAAGAGTACCTTAGTTCATTTCTTGATATCATACATCTGCCCCTTTTTGAGCTTTCCTGCCTTGGTCCTATTTTTTCTTCGTTAAATTCTAATCTACCTTGCTGGAATGTTAGGGTATGACAATGTTTTGACTATATGGTTTCTCATGGCGAGCTCCGCATATGAAATACTGTTCATATACCTGTAGCTGGTTTCTCATGCGTGGTCAGCGTAAGAAATACTGTTCATATACTACAAGGAAGCTCTTGCGAAGACGGAACTGCATTTTCTCTTGTCGGTGGTATGTTGGCTGTAATTTTATTTCAATTTGTTGCTTGTTTTTGCTACTTTGGGGACTAGAGTTAGCGAGAAAAATGCAAAGTATGGGCAACGAACATTTCCTTTTTAGTGTTCCTTCTAAATCAAATGGATCAAAATAATTTTTTTTTAACAATATTAGGCTGAAGTCCTATATCCAAGCATAGGAATATGGTTCCTGAGCTTAGTTGAACTGATAAGCTAAATTCTAAAAACTGTGCAACTTTCCTTTCTTGTGTCAACTATTAAGGTCATTTGATGCCCATAGAGCGTATGGTTTTTTGTTCTTTTATTACTATAACGAGTTAAAACTTGAGTGGAAAATGAAAATATTTCAGTGGAATGCTTTCTTTTCTTGGTTTCTTCTTATATTAGTAGTCTCATATGTTTCACTTTCTTCAGCTGGAGTAGAGATTTTTAATTTGCTTAGTGTCTACAAGCCAATTAAATTAATCACTTTTATATTCTGTTATAAAAATATATATAGCTAGTGGTGTATGTGCATATGATAATGACCATGTATCTATAATTTTGGTTTGAATCGATTTAAATTGAAATGGGACATCAATAAATTAACAAAACTTGCACATACAGGAGAGTGTTTTGTTTGATGATCATTGGTATATAGATATTAGTGCATTTATATGCGTATTTGTTAGTTAATAAATACACTGAACAACTTCATCTAAAAATTTATTTCTAATTGTAAATAAACTATTGCCGAATATAAAATTCCTACATTATAATAGAGCAAGATTAGTTTTTAGATTTAAAACGTCATGGTAATTTTGTGCATTGTTAGTGTTTTAATTTATGTTTGGATTATAGATTGATCACAAAAGATTTTAGATGCAATTTAAGTGTGTATGGAGGTTAATGATTGATTGAACTAAGTAATTAGATTTTTTATTTTTTTTTTCCAAAAGTCACATATGCTTAGATGGACTCTTACTTGTTTATTAAAATCGAGAAAATGAAAAAACTTTGTTTTTGATGAGGTAAAAGTAATTAAAGAGTACTACTTCCTTTACATAAAACAGAAGCATCTAAGAAAGAAAACTTAAAATCCATTAACATGATCGTGTAAATTAGAAGAATCTGACAAATTTTGTAGAATAACTGTTGCATCAAGTTCCAGCCAAACCAGTTGAAAGCCTCTTTTCTAAACCCCTGTGCAATAGCAAATAATTGGGCAAAAGTATTTGTTTCCTCGC
The DNA here is from genome assembly GCA_019321725.1 of Paulownia fortunei. NCBI lineage: Eukaryota > Viridiplantae > Streptophyta > Magnoliopsida > Lamiales > Paulowniaceae > Paulownia > Paulownia fortunei. The sequence continues at coordinate 18,021,029 of CM033109.1, read as the reverse complement.
CTAGAAAAGAGAAAAAAACAACATACAACCCCTATGATCGCGAATCACTCCTCCATCCCCCGCCATTCTTGGGTTCCCCCTAGAAGCCGCATTCCAATTTAATTTATACCAGCCTTGCGGAGGTTTTCTCCATGTAACAATGATAGGATTCATTGTTTTGCTCAAAACCTAAGTAAAATTCGAGGCTGATGCAATATTTAAATCACCCTTCCATTAAGTTTTTGGGCAGCAACGAATTATGGAGATGAATAAAAATCTTGGGAATCACCTTGTTGGCAGAAACTTTCTTGTTCCGGTACTTAGTATCACTACGAGAGCACCAAATATACCACAGGCAAAGTGACGGAATAATAGCTCGGCAATGCAATAACTGACCGTGAGGGGAAGAAGTCCGCTAATATTGTATGTAAGAACTAATGGAATGACCCTGCGTAGGAGCGACAACATGAAACCATTGTCCAAAAAATTTCCATATTGAGTGGGCAAGAGGACTGAAGAGGAATAAGTGTGTCAATGATTCCCTTTCATTGAGGCAGCACAAACAAATTGAAGGAATATCAAAGCCCCTGAGTTGCATAATCTCGTCAACTGGAATCCATTTATAGATCAATCTCCATAAAAAAACCAACCAGGTAGGTGTAAGAATTGGATTCCAAAAGCTCTTTAGTAATGGCTATAAGGGCCAGACCTTTGTGAAGAAGCCGTGTGATGTGGCCTTCCATATAGGTAAGTCCTCCTTCAAATGATCAATTCGTAAGCTGATGATATCTTGGACAATATGAAAGGTATTAGCTTATCTTCATCCCAGTCCCCTTCCTTCTAGAAAGCACAAACATGTCAGAGTTTATATAATCTGGCGGAACTAATTGAGATAAAGGTCCGTGACCAGTTCAGTGATCAAACCAAAATGAGATTTTTCCAGCTCCCACTCTCCAAAAAATTTGTTGCTCCCATACTTCACGGTTGAGGCATAACCTTTCCGAACCGATGAATTATTAACTGTACATTTCGTAATGCTCGGATGTCCTGCAATGCAGTATTTATTCCTCATGAACCGTGCCCTAATGGAGTTGCTGTTAGAGTAGGATGCCCAACGCCCCAATTAGATTGAGTGTATTTATACTCTTTTGCAAGTAAAGACAATCTTATTGGGAATCATATTAATAAAAATGCATTTTGTTTATCTTATGTCTTGTATTTTTTATTTCTGCACATTAGATAAAGTCCTTAGACCAAATTTAGCTACGGGGCATGGTCGCGCATATGATGGCGATTATGGAACATGCCTCTAAGGCTTTGTTCTTAAATAAGTTCCGAGTCGAGAGTTTTTTGAGATGGGACATCAAATAGCTCAGTAAGACTCGTAAATATAATGCATGCTCGTGAGACGAGGATGTCACATTCCATTGGCATTAGCGTAGAGACGTAAGTGCATATATGTGGGTACTTGTTAGGGAACAAGTACACCGAATATGGCCCGCAAGAAATTCTTAGTTGGAGGCTTTGCCCGTCGAAATAAGAATTTCTGTGTTGCGATAGTACACGACTAGTCCTCAAACTTGAGGCACGATGGTAGCCTTGTGTGCATCCTGCAGCACTTTGATATATCTTCTGATTGCTTGACAATCACAAAGGGAGTATGTTGGGTGTTGCACTGGTGTGCATGGAGGTTTGTGAGTGGCCAACATAGAATTCGACACTTATTTTATTTTATTTTATTTTTTAAACAAGGGAATCTCCTGTGTTTTCATAGTTCGTGATTCAAAGACCTTGGCCAAGGCAGAATGAATTGTGATTCATCAAGAATCATTGGAACTTGAAATGGGATCACATCAATTGAATCATTTAGGGTTTCGACTTATAATCCATGCCTTAGATTCAATCAGGAGATTAGCTGTCGAAAGGACCGTACGTGTATGGTACTCGCAACTGAAATAGGTTTACTCGCTATTTCACCTAAGACTAGTTTGCCATGATTACTTGGTAGGTGTTTTCATGTATAGTGAGGTTCTTGGAATTAAGGAGTTGATTCCAAGCAGATTAATTAATTGGATTAATTAATTAGAATAATTGTTATTCATAAGTTGCAAATGTTGCAAACCCACTACTAGCTTAGTAGTGAACCTAAGAGGGTCACACATCTTTATGGAAAGTAACATTTTTAATTTTAGATTTTATCCAATGGTTGGAAATTAATTAATTAATACTGATCAATTAATTAATTAAGGGTTCTATTTAATTTAATAGTTAAATTAAATTATTTAATTAAGTAATTGGACTATTTAATTGGACCTAATTTGATTAGGAAGCCCAATTGGAGTAAATTAAATTAATCAATTGGATTGATTAAATTGGGATTGAATCAATTGAATTGATTTGGGGATTTTTGAGTTCAAGTCCAAAATAAATGTGGATCACTTAAGAAGCCCACTAAAGTATGAAGAGAATAAATTAAATAAATATGATTTATTTAATTAACATATTTATAGATAAATAAATATAGTGACCAATTTTATAGGATAAAATAGGCCACTAAGATTTAATTTATGTATAAATATAATTATAGTATATATATGATATATATCTATCTTGATATTATTTGAAGAGTTCAAATTAATATCAACAATGTATGTAGACAATTTTGATGATTAATGTAGTCTCAAATTAGTCCACATACAATAGAAGAGTGAAAAAAGAAGAGTTCTTGGAAGATTTGGAATCCTTCCAAGATAAGGTTTTGAAATAGTTCAAAATAGAAAATTTTTCCAAGAGTTGGAAAATGATTAAAATTTTCAGCCCTATATATGTGAGGGATGAAAATTACATAAAAAAATTCAAAAATTTGAGCAAAAATATTTTGTTTTAAAGTCTTCTATTTTTACTCTTCAAGAAAAGAAAAGAAAGAAAAAGAAAATCAGTTTCTTGTTATTTTCTTCATATTATTGTTTCAAGAACTTAAAGAATCAATCTTTATTGTTCTTGAAAATATACTCCGGTTCTAGATTAGTAAACAATTAAAAGGATACTAGCGAATCCTTTTGATTGGTGTTGCTTTCCGTATCGTGGACCTGATAGAGGGGAGACACTTGGATCCCTGCGAGTTCTGATAGTTCAGGATAAGCAATTGATTGCTTCATTCCCTACAACAACCGGAGTGCACGAAAGGTATAATCCGATTTTATATTTATTTATATATTCACTTGAATAAGCGCGATCGTTAAAATCACTTTCGAATCAAAGGGGTTAAATTTATGTTTGATAAAAAATTTAATTTTCCGCTGCGTATACCCCTGTGATTATAGCAAACCCAACAGTTGCTACTGCAAAATAACCACCATAATTTGATTGAGAACCCCTTTGAGACTATTTCTAGATTTCTGACGCCAAGTCCAACTTCTTTCAACGAATAGCACATTTTAGACCAACTCGACCAATGTAATCATTGTTGGTCCTCATTAGAGCCCCAAAAAAACCTAGCCGTAATTCTATTAAATTTTTGGAACACAAACTTCAGAGCCAATGGAACTTGTAAAATATGTTGAGGCATAGAGTTTAAGACACTTTTGATGAGTTGTAGCCTTCCCCCATGTGATAAAAAGCTTCTTCTCCCAACCCGTGATCATCCCCCTCATTTTAGATAAAACACTGTCAAACAAAGCTCCTTTATTCCTTCCTTTAAAAAGTGGAGGACCCAAATAAATAATAGGAAGTTTAGCATGCTTAAATTTTGTGAAACTTTTAATCCAACGAACAACTTGGATGTTCACCCGTTTGCCCACCACGAAGGAGCAATTTCAGCCTATTGATCAACTGCCTTGAAACTTTCTCATAAGAAGAAAGGAAATCCATAAGAGTCCGGATTGCAACCTCGCTGGCCTTTGTGAAAACCAGTACATCGTCTGCATAAGCTAAATGTGATACCAAAAAACCACCTGAGGAATGGTATATTAAGGAAGGATTGTGTACAAAAGTTTCTGCAAGCCTCTAGATAGAAATTCCGAAGCCAATACAAAAAGTGTCGGAGATATTGCATTGAGAACCAAGAATTCCCAATGCAATTTTGAACTAAACAGATCCGCTCTATCGGAAAGCCAAATTTTTTTCAGCTTCTCATAAAGAAAAGACCATTGCAATCCATCATAAGCCTTTGCCATATCTAACTTAAGAAGCATATTCCCAACTTTACACTTATTATCCAGATGAAGTGTAAGCTCTTGAGCCAATAAGATATTGTCAGAAATCTCCAAGAAGCATCGGTAATTGATAAGTTAGCTTCCACAAAATAGATACCTAAACTCTTCAGGCTTGCAAGATACTCCTCGCAGTTTCTCTTCCAGTGCCCTAGTTTGCCATAGTAAGGGTACTTGTCATTGGCTTGAGAAGAAAATTTCTTGATACCGCCCTTTGCCTTTGGCTTGTTGGGGAGGAACCCTTTCCTTTTCTCTTTCCTATCTTGGGCTTGGCAGCCTTTGATCTGGAAGAGGATCTAAGAAACATAACTAGCTTGTCCTTTTTCATAGTGGACTCATGCGTTTTTAACATGTTTACAAGCTCAGGGAGACTAGTTTCCATATTGTTCATGTTAAAGTTGACAACAAATATGTCAAATGAGAGAGGTAGGGATTGCGGCAGAAGGTTAGAGTTTATTCTCCATAACCAGCAAGGGTTACTGCATTGGCTATAGACACCGTTAATCTAGCTTTTAAGATGGTTTTGTAATAGTTTTGAATAATTGTCTTTATGTTCTGGATATTATTAAGAACATTGTTTCCAATTTTGGATATAGAAGGTTTTAGATTTACCCTTGTGAATGGAATTTTTTTCATTTTAAAATGTTCTAATTTTATCAATTCAATTTTTTTATGAATTGTTATATACTATTACTTTCTATAATCCCATTCTCACAATTCAACAAAATAAGATAAAGTTAGATAATTATAGTTCCATGAGCCTATAACACGCAAGATTATGACACATTTATGAAAAAAAAATTAACAAGTTGACACAATTGCTTGATCTAAAGGACGAGCAAGAACTGTCAATATGTGAATCTTGCCTCAAAGGAAAAATGACCAAATCTTTATTTGTTGGACAAGTTGAGCTAGCCAAACATCTATTGGATTTGATCCATATAGATATATGTGGGCCATTAAGTGTTAGTGCCTGATGAAACTATAACTATTACTAATGACTTCTCTAGGTATGGTTATGTGTACCTTTTAAGATACTATTTTAAAGTTTTTTAAAAGTTCAAAGAATTCACAAGTGAAGTAGAGAAACAAACTGGCTTAAGTATAAAGACACTTTGATCTGATTAATGAGGTGAATACTTAAGCACATAGTTTTTAGATTATCTAAAAGAGAATGAGATTCTCTCACAGTGGACTCCACCTGCTACTCCTCAACCTAATGGAGTTGCGAAGTGTAGGAATCAACCCTTGTTGGATATGGTTCGATCTATGATGAGTTTCACTTCATTGCCTCTTTCTTTTATGCTATACCTTGAAAACAGCGGCATACCTATTAAATAGGGTGACATCTAAAGTTGTGCCCAAAATACCATATGAGATATAGTGTGGTAAGACATCTTTCTATAAATACCTTATGGTATGGGGGTATGCTATTTACGTGAAGCAGCAAGCGAGAGATAAGTTCGATATGAGATCCAATTTATGCAAGTTTGTAGAGTATCCAAAGGAGTCTATTGGATACTATATCTATAATGCCTCAAAATAAAAGGTGTTTATTTTGAGGAATGCCATCTTCCTTAAAGAAAAATTTCTATCAGATGGAAGTGGCAAAGTCGTGAAACTTGAAAAAGTTTAAGAACCACAAACTGTCCTAAATGTTGCAGTATATGACACACTAGCTGATGTTGGGCCCTCTGAGGCACAACCTTTTGAAAGATTCAAAAGGGTCTCAAGGGTACTTGATAGATACGGCTTTTTATTAGAGAACAAAGAAGAGGGACTCTCCTTGGATAATTACCTAAGAAGTTATGGAGAGGTGATATCTGACAGCAACTTAGAAAAGTGGAGAGAAACCTTGTAATCTGATATGGACTCCATGTACTCCAATAAAGTATGGACATTGGGAGACCCACCACAGGGAACTCTTCCTATTGGTTGTAAATAGGTCTACAAACGGAAGCTTGGAGTAGATGGAGAGGTAACGACCTATAAAGCACATCTGGTTGCAAAAGGTTATACTCAGAAGCAAGGAATTAATTATGAGGAAACCTTTTCACCAATGGCGATGCTTAAATCCATCCAAATTTTGCTGGCCATATCTGCATATTATGACTATGAGATATGAAAAATGGATATGAAGATCATATTTTTTAATGAAAATATTAAGGAAGAAATTTATTTAAAGCAGCTAGAAGGCTTTAGATCTAGTGAGAGCAAACAAAAAGTTTGCAAGTGCCAGAGATCCATTTATGGACTCAAACAGGTTTCAAGGAGTTGAAACATCCAATTTGATGAAACAATCAAAATATTTGATTTTCATAAGAACTAGAGGAATAATGTGTCTACAAGAAGGTTAGTGGTAGTGGAGTTGTATTTGTTGTACTCTACATTGATGACATCATACTAATTGTAAATAATGTAAAGATTTTGTAGTCAACAAGGACTTGGTTATCTAAATAGTTTTCCATGAAGGACTTAGGAGATGCATCCTTTATCCTAGGGGTAAAGATCTATAGAGATAGATCTAGAAGGATAATTGGACTATCCTAGTCCATGTATAGACAAAGTGTTAAAAAGGTTTAGCATAGATGAATCCAAGCTAGGATTTCTATCTAAGTCATGATGTCTCCCAAGATATGTGAATAGTGAAAAAGAATGACTTGCATACCTTATGCATCTGCTATTGGGAGCATAATGTATGCAATGTTGTGTACAACGCCTGATATTACACATGCTCTGAGTGTTACGAGCAGATATCAGTCCAATCTAGAGGAAGAACACTAGAAAATCGTTAAGATGATCCTCAAGTACTTGAGAAGGACTAAGGATATCTTTTTGATATACAGTAATGGAGAACTAAAACTGTAATCACACATAAACTCTAGTTTTCAATTCGATATAGATGACTCAAAATCCATGTTTGGATACATATTCACCCTGAATAGTGGTGCGGATAGTCAAAAAAGTTCCAAGCAAGAAATGATTGTAGAATCTACACTGAAGCTGAATATATTGTTGAATTAGATACAACAAAAAAAGTTGTTTGGATAAGAAACTTCATTCAAGGGTTAGATATAATTTCATCCATTGTTGATTCGGTAATGATTTACTGTGATAACAATGGGGTCATTGTGCAGAAAAAAAATAAAGGTATCCTCAAAGATCCAAGCACATAATGAGATGATACCACTTGATCAAAGAGATCATTGGTAGAGGCGACGTTGTTATAGATTGAGTTGCTTCAGCAAAAAATATAGCAGATCCACTTACGAAGCCCTTAGCATAAAAGGTATTCGATGGACATTCCAAAAAGATGGGCCTTAGATACATAGGTAATTAGAGCTGGGGCAAGTGGGAGATTATTAGAGTAGGATGCTCGTTTCCAATTAGATTGGGTGTATTGTACTCCTCTATTTTGTAAAACAGTCTTATTGAGAATCATAGTAATATAAAAGGCACTTTCTATCTTGCATTTATTTTTTGTGTACTAGATAAAGTACTTAGATCATATTTAGTTACGGGGCATGGTCACGCATATGATGGCAATCATGGAATATGCCTTTAACGATTTGATCTTAAATAAGTTTTAAGTCAAGGGATATTTGAGATGGAACATCAAATAGCTCAATAGACTCACTCATATGATGCATGCTCGCATGAGAAGGATGTCTCATTCCATAGATAATAACATAGTGACGCAAGTGCATGTATACGGGTGATTGTTAGACAAGTACACTGAACTGACTTGCCAAAAATTCTTAATTGAAAAATTTATTTATCAAATTAAGAATCTCTATGTTACGATAGTGTACGACCAGTCCTTTGACTTAAGGTACCATAGTAATCTTGTACGTGTCATGTCTTACTTTGATGTATTCCCTGATTACCTGACAATCACCAAGGGAATACATTGGGTATTGCATCTACATGTATAAGGTTAATCAGTGGCCAACAAATAATCTATTATTTATCTGATAGAATAAGTGAATCTTCTATGTTTTCATAGTTTATAACTCTAAAATCCTTAGCGAATGTATGATGAATATCAGAGAAGGGTTTCTAATAATTCATCAAGAGTCATTGGAACTTAAAATGGAATTATAATTATTGAGTCGATTAGGGTTTTGACTTTTATCCATACCCTATACTCAATTGGAAGATTAGTTTATGGAAGGACATTATGTGCATAGTATTTTCAATTGAAATAGGATCACTTGTTATTTCACCTAAGGTTAGTTTGCCATGATTACTTGCTAGGTATTTTCATGAATATTGAGGTTCTTAGTTTTAAAGAGTTAATTACAAGCGGATTAATTAATTGGATTAATTCAATAGAATAATTGTTATTTGTAAGTTGTAAATATTGTAAGCCCACTACAAGCTTTGTAGTGAACCTAAATGGTTACACATAATTTGGAATGAATAACCTCTAGTTTAAAATTAGTCCAAATAATTGGATATAATTAATTAATTGAATTAATTAATTAATTAAGGATTAAATTAATTCAAATTAGTTGAGTTAATTATCCAATTTAGTAATAAAATTATTTAATTGGACCCAATAAGATTGAGAATTCAAATTGAGGTGAATTAATTAATTGATTGTATCAATTAATTGAACTTGGGCTAGTTAATTAATTTGATTAATTAATATATTTGTTGAAGTTCAAGCCCAATTTAAAATTAGCTCCTTAGTAGAAGCCCACTTGAAATATTAGAATAATTAAATTTAATAAGAAAAATGACTTTTCTTATTTAATTGATATAAGATATCAAGATTGAATTTATGGAATAAGTTTAACGTATCTGGGGGAGAGAGGGGCCAAAAATTTGTGGCCAATTTTAGGCCATATTTTCAACCATTGAGGAGAAGAATGGGAAGGGAGTTTAGATTGATGTGGATTAGGTTTGTTAGGAAAGTTAGACTTTCCAAACAACTAAATCAACATGTGGGGCTAATATTAGGTTTGACCTAATTTTAGTAGCCACCATACAAATAGAAGATTGAAGACAAAATTCAAAATTCTACACACTCCCAAAAATCGGTCACTGGCAAAAAGTAAAAGAAAAGAAAAAAAAATTCTTCTCTCTTCTCCTCTCCTTCGTTCTTCTTCCACTAGTTTGATTAAGAACAATAACAATAAATATTTAATCTTTGATTCCACCAGTTGGATTAAAGATTAATGTTCACTCCCTTTTTAGGCTTGAAGAAGAAAACAAATAACACCAGCAAGTTCTTTGATTTTGGTTATTCTAGTCCAAGGTGTGGACTTCTTTAAAGGGAGCACGTATAGAATTCTTGGTAAGAGATTCGCTACAATCCGACAATTAATTTTCTCAAGTCTTGCACTGAATCGGAGAATCAAAAAGGGTAACGAATTACATCATCACTATTTTTATATTTTATTTATTAAATTATTAATAACATCGATCGTTGAAATCACTATAAAACTGGGGGTAATGCAATAATTGTTATTGCATGATTTATTTAAAATTTTAATTTTCATTGTATTTACCCCATAGGTTATAGCGAACCCAACAGCCAACGACTTCTCCAACACCGGTCAGGGTAAGGAACTTCACCTTCATAGGGACTGTGGAGGCAACTACAAGAAAGAGGTTACGGTTGGGCCTTTCTAGTATTACATTATAGGCTGATGGGGCCTTGTCTACCAAAAACTTCACCAACTTAGTGGTCTACCTTGATCCTAGGGACTTGGGGAATGCGATTTCTCCTAAAGCATTTAGGGTCCCTCGGGAAAAACTGACAATGGGAGTGTTCACCAGGACCAACCATGCATTGTCTATCCCTAGCTTCTAAAAAACATCATACAAGATGATGTCTATAGTGCTCCCGCTATCTACTAATACCTTCTTCACATAGTAGTTAGCTAGAACCCTAAAGATTATGATGGTCTTGGGCACGCGCTTCTACTAGGCCTTCTTATATACCTTTAATACAACCTTTTCATTTTTTCCAAATAGCCCTCCAGAGTCGACGTTTATGATTCTACAATAGAGAGGTTGTCAGGATTGGTGTGTCTCTCTTGACTTCTACTGGCTTAACATTGGGGTTTTTCTTCTGGCAGTAGGGTGTTGTGGTTGTTGGTTTTCCTAGGGGCTTTCGTTAACAAATTCCTTCAGATAAACCCTCTCAATAAGTTTCTCGATCTCCTTCTTCAATTAATAACACTCTTAAGTGGTGTGTCTATGATCACGGTGGAAACAACAATACTTGTTGGATTGCTCGCAACTAAGATCCTCTTTCAACTTTTTGGAAGGCTGATGATTCCTTACTACAAAGACCACAATTATGACTTCCGTGATTGGGTCATTTAGAGAGGTGTAACATGAATAGTTAGGAGGAGTGCGACATCACTCTCTCTTCTTTCAGTTTGCCTTATCTTTCTTCTTTTCTTATGCTTTGTTCCTATCTCGAGATGGACGCCTCTATAGTATGGATATGCTTCTCTACTCTGGCCTACTGCTCTTCCAAGGAACTAGGGTTTCCCAGTAATAGACTATTAAGTCTCCTTTGGTAAAGGTTTTGCTATAGAATGCCTGTTAGAAGCTCATGGTTAATATGGGGCACTTTTTTAATTACCATTAAGAGACGCTGGACATACTCCCACATGGCTTCATTCTCCTTCTCTGGATCACCAATTACTCCAACCTGGGGACGGTCCCCATGGGTAACTGACTAAACCACGTCAGGGTATGCTTAACTAGTGTCATGTAAAAGACTTTGCAATAAGCAGCATTAATCAAATCATATAGATTTTCTTTGGTATAAAACTTATACAAGTGTTCTTGTAGGTATCCAGTACCATCGTACTCCAAAAAATTAGATGTTTTTACTCCTAAGAGAAGAGGTTCGACTACAATGGCAACGAAGAAGAGACTCCGTCTCTAGGGTGATATGGAAAATGGTAGGTATTTGCATGGGTTTCTTCTAGTCCCATGAGTTGTACGGTATCACAACCTCCCAACAATATATATAAATATATATATAAACAACCTGTGCTACATAATTTGAGCACGTATGCATGTGTATAACTTTTTCTTCTTTTTCTACTCAGTTCAACAAAATATTGATAAAAGTAAAGTGCTTTCATATCATGTAACACTGTATATACATAGGTAGTTATTAAACATTAACCAAGTCTATTAAAACCATCACAAACCCAAACTCTCTATCACAAAGGAGTTTTGAAAGTGATATACAGGATAAAGTCACTAATACAATACAGTAACGGTAAAATAAAAAACACAGCCCACAAAATAGTCGAACAGGTCATCATCCAAGTACATTGATCTTTGAAAGCCTGTAGGAGCTCCATTGCTAGCCAGTAAACCAAAGGTCTCAAATCTCACCATGTTCACCAACAATGCATGAACTAGATAAGCTAACGCTCAATAAGTAAAAATCATGCATGTCAAGAGTATGATATAAAATCTCATGCAACTTAACTCTAAGATATGATGTTATAAATGTGTCAAATTGAGTACTCATAAATCAAAGAGTTTTTATTAAAAATCACTTCATTTATTGGGCATTTGGCCCACCTACTATGCACCAGATAGAGTTTGGAAGAATATTAATAATCACATGGCCATAAACAAATTAACTCAGTCCAAGGGCCATCTCCTGGGATCACAGAGGTCCACCTCCTGTCTTCCCCTGTGATCCTTTAGAAGTTTTTCCACTGGCGGAGTCAATAAAGGCACAATTAAGTGGTCCACCCTCTCAAACCACCAAAAGTACGCCCCCTGTCAACCCCTGTGATCCTCCAAGAAATAACACTCGCGGAGTCCTAAAATATCACATAAGCATGCCTCGTATGCCTCAATACACTAGTAGTGGCTAACCAAAATATTTTCTTTCTGAAAATTATGACTCAAATCATATCGTGCATGCAAGAATCTCCACTATACTTATATGCCGTGCATGTACATGTAAATGCTCATGAATGGTATGTTCAATATGAAACACAAGTCACCTTGCTCTCAACATGTTTTAAGAATAATAAGACTCTCAGTCAAATTTAATATCATCAACACATTAGGTATAAATGTTTCAAGCTATACTATGTTCATGCATTGTAGTTGCAAATAGATCTTTACTTACCTTTCACTTGGTTGGTGGCTTAGTTTAGATTTGTTTATTGTTCCACTCCAATCTTAGATGTAAAACAGCCTGTAATATTATCCAACATCAAGCACCATTCCCAATTTGGCAAGTCAAAAGCGTAAAGTATTATATTGAGACCTTAAACACCAAGCTATCTATGTTTTACAAAGTAGAATCCAATCTAGTCCCTCAAATACCTTAATTTCTCATCTTAGATACATGTAAATATCATATAATTGAAGTATTATAAATCTAATATCATGTACCTAATTGTTAACACTAAATAGCAACCTGTTTAGGTTGAAATATGATAAGTTATCAAATGGGACAGAATCACATTTTCATATTTACTTGCTATCCAATTTAGTTGTATGATAATTTTGACATCCCTAAGCATATACAATTACTCTCAAATTTTTACCACACTTAGATAACATATATAAGGAGACAACCAGGTTAAAGTAATGCCAAAATTAATGGATTTATTATTGTAAAACCAGCCCCATTCACGTAGAACAGAATCTGAAATTTAAAGAAGACAGTTTTGAGCATCTTTTTAATTATCACACTATATTTTAATTTGTAACCTCTCTAAACTTACATACATCACCTAGACTCATATATAAACACATATATGGTGAAATACACAGATTTTAATCAAGTTATTATACATATATAAAGCTTTAATATAAAAAATCAGTAAGTATATATTTTCTATCCCTAATGATTTTTATTGTGATTTTGCAACTAAAAATCCTTCTTTTGTGAATTATATGACCACAAATAACATCCTAACATGATTATAAACAATAATACAATCTTTAAAAATCATAACCCCTAAAACAATTCAAGTTTAACATGAGTTAAACTTACCTATGCACAGTTTTAAGTTCCTACTTGCTCTTCCCTACTTCCTTTTGCTTCCTTCACTTTTTTTCTTTACTTGGAATTACTTCAGAGCAAATTCTAAAATTCCATATGAAGGTTTGTGATGTGAAATAGCTCAAAAAATAGTTTATGACGTGTTCAATGATTGAAATGAAGAAAGGTTGAGGTGAAAGATTAAGGTGACAAAGCTTGGGGTGTCAAGTGGTGGCTCAAATCTGATATTTTCCACATCTTGTACAGCTCCAATCTAGTTTTTCTCAATATCTATTTATCTATTTATGGCCTATTTTAATTTCCATACGATCGGATAATAAATGTTTGTCCTAATTTCTTAATCGTTCATTCAGTCTCTAAACCGATTGACACCCGATTCTTAAATGATTGTCTAGTTTGCATTTCTAAAATCATATACACATATAGACCTTGTAATATGACACTTAAATCATATTATATCATGTTCGATATCCCAAGTATGTTAATCTATTGATGTATACCCTTAAAACACCTCGATCTAATTGAATCGAATCATATAAGTTACTAATGACACCTTTTACACTTCTAAAACTATAACATATAACCTATGAATATTCAATATATTGACCAATCTATTCTTTTTCTTATCTACATATAGAATTACTTAATTAGGTTGTAGGATCTTAACCACTAATATCAAGTGATAGCATTAGAGGTATAATGATTAAGAATGTTATAAAAGATGCGATGTAAATGTTAATGCAAATTAGTATATAAGTAGTATGTTGTGCATGAACATATTGGCCAAGTGAGTAGTGTGAGGCTTGGATATTATATTTTCCCTCCTTATTAAAATTTCATCCTCGAAATTTACTTACCGAAAGAGTTCTGGATACTTAACTTTCATATCATCTTCTCTTTCCCAAGTAGCTTCTTCTGTTGATTGATTTCTCCATAATACTTTAACTAATGGGATTGTTTTATTTTTGAGTTGTTTTACTTCTCGTAAAAGAATCTTTACAGGTTTTTTTTCATAACTCAAATCTTCTTTCAACTCTATAGGTTTATTCTTTAGAATATAAGATGTATTCGCAATATATTTCCTCAACATAGATACATGAAATACATTGTGTGCTTTAGACATTGATTCAGGTAGGTCAAGTTTGTAAGCAACATCCCCAATTCATTCAATAATATGAAATTGATCAATATATCTAGGACTTAGCTTTCCTTTCTTTCTAAACCGCATAATCCCTTTCATTGGAGATACCTTCAAAAATACCTGATCTCCTACTGCAAATTCTAACATTTTTCTTCTTTGATCAGCATAACTTTTCTACTGGCTCTGGGTAATTTGCATTCGTTAACGAATTTGTGTCACAACTTCTGTTATTTCTCAAATCATATTTGGGCCCAAAAGTTTATTTTCACCAACTTCATCTCAATGAACTGGAGATCTACATTTTCTACCATATAATGCTTCATATGGGGTTATTCCAATAGTGGACTAATAGTTGTTATTATAAGAGAATTCCACTAAAGGTAAAAATTTGCTCTATTAACCATGAAAATCTAATACACAAGCTCTAAGCAAATCTTCTAATGTTTGTATTGTTCGCTTTGATTGTCCATCAATATGAGAATGATATGCAGTGCTGAAAGATAATTGTGTTCCCAATGTCTTATGTAAATTCTTCCAGAATATAGACAAAAACCTTGAATCTCTATCAGAAATAGTTGTACCCTATGAAGTCTGACCACTTGTTGTACATATATTTGTGCATAACGGTCTATGGAATAAGTGGAACATATTAGAAGAAAGTGAGCAAATTTAATTAGTCTATCAATGATAACCCAAATAGCATCGTAACCTTTAACTATTTTAGGTCAGCCCGATACGAAATCCATTGTAATTCTTTCCCATTTCCATTCTGGAATAAATAAAGGTTGTAAGGTCCCTACTGGCCTTCGATGTTCTGCCTTTATTTGTTGACATATCAAACATTGTTCTACAAATTGAGCAACATCTCTTTTCATACCTAGCCATCAGTAATGCGTTATCAAATCTCTATACATTTTAGTAGCTCCTAGACGTACTGAATATGGTGTTGAATGTGCCTATATCAAATTATCTTCCCGAATGTTGTCTACATTAGGCACATATAACCTTTTTTGGAATTACAAGATACCATTCTCTGACATCTAAAAATTAAAAAACTTTTCTGAAGCCATATCTTTCATCATTTTAGTAATATATTCATCAACTTGTTATCCGTGTTGAATTCTATCAATCAAAGTCGGTTGGAGTGTCAAAGCTGCAAACTTGGCCTCTACTGATCCCTGTTGTACAATTTCTACATCCATTTTTTGTAGTTCAATTAACTCTCGTTTCTAAGTCAAAGCTAAAACTGCAGTATTTTGTGTTGATTTCATGCTCAATGCATCAGCTACAACATTAGCTTTACAAAGATGATAGTTGATAACATAATCATAATCTTTCACTAACTCCAACCATCTTTGCTGTCGCATATTTAATTCTTTTTGGGTGAAAAAATATTTTAAGCTCTTGTGATTAGTATATATCTCACATCATTCACCATACAAATAATGTCTCCATATCTTAAGTGCAAACACCACCGCAGCGAGCTCTAAATCATGTGTGGGATAATTCTTCTTATAGTCTTTAAGCTATGTGGATGCATATACAACTACTTTACCATTTTGTATCAATACATATCTCAACCCATTTTTTGAAGCATCACTGTAAACCATAAAGCCTACAGTACCTAATGGAATAGAAAGAATAGGAGCTGAAGTTAACCTCTTCTACAATTCCTGAAAACTTTTCTCACAAGCATCCGCCCATTTAAATGTCACACATTTTCTTGTTAATTGTATCAAAAGAGAAGCTATCTTGGAGAATCCTTCCATAAATCTACGGTAATATCCAGCTAAACCAGAGAACTTCATACTTCTAAAGGATTAGTAGGTTGTAACCAACTTTTAATAGCTTCTACTTTACTTGGATCTACAGATATTCCTGCTCCTAATATTACATGTCCCAGAAATACCACTCGATCAATCCAAAATTCACATTTCTTAAATTTAGCATATAGTTGTTTCTCTTTCAAAACCTCTAAAACCATTCTTAGATATTTACCATGCTCTTCTTTTGTGCTAGAGTAAATTAGGATATTATCAATAAACACAACAATAAATCTATCAAGAAAATTTTTAAATACCCAATTCATCGAATCCATAAAAGCTGTTAGAGCATTTGTCAGCCTAAATGGCATCACCAAAAATTCATAATGTCCATATCTTGTGTTAAATGTTGTATTGGTGATATTATCCTCTTTTATTTCAGTTGATGGTACCCAAATCGCAGATTAATTTTTGAAAATATAGATGCACCTTGAAGCTGAACAAATAAGTCTTCTATTCTAGGCAGAGGATACTTGTTCTTAATTATAACTTTATTTAAATCTCGGTAGTCTATACACAGTCGCATTGTACTATCCTTCTTACGTATAAATAGAACCGGTGCACCCATGGTGAAAAGCTAGGTCTGATAAAACCTTTATCTAATAATTCTTGTATTTGTATTTTCAATTCTTTCAACTCAGTTGGTGCCATTCGGTATGGAGCTTTAGTTATTGGATGTGTTCCTGGACTTAGTTCAACGACAAACTCTATCTCATGGTCTGGTGGTAATCCAGGAAGATCATCAGGAAATTCTTCTAGATATTCCCAAACAACTGGCACTTCACCGAGGATAGAATGGTGTTGTTTTTCAATGCCCATAACACTCGCCAAATATCCTTCACAACCACTATCTAATAATCTTTGTTCTCTTAATGCTGATATAATTGGGAATTTGAAACTTTGTATGATTCAAATAAATGTGAACGATTCCTCACCAAGAGGTTGAAAAGTTACTATCTTTCTTAAACAATCTATTGTAGCCCGATACTTAGACAACTAATCCATACCTAAAATCATATCATAGTCATTTACACCCAAAACAATTAAATCAGCATAGAGTTATCTATTTTCAATGGGAATAGCACAATCTCTTAAAACATGGTTAGTTTATTTTGAATCTCCAGAAGGGATTATCACATTGTAACTGACCTCAACAGTATCAGGTACTCTACCTAGCCTCTTCACATACTCAGTGGATATAAATGAGTGTGTAGCTCCAGAATCAAATAATACAAATGCTGCGGTACCAAAGATAGAGAATTTACCTGTTACCACTAATGGGTTCGCCTCAGCATCTGATCTAGTGATGGTAAAGACTCTAGCTGGCACTTTTCTTTGTCCTACTAGATTTGAATTATCTAGACATACTCTGGCAATATGTCTAACCTTCCCACACATAAAGCAGGTTCTAGTCTCCATCAGGCAGACTCCACTGTGGTGACCACCACATTTAGGATAAGCAGGTTGCGGCATTAGTGCTTTGCCTTGATCAACTTTGTACGCTTACTCTGATCCCATTGTTGTTGTTCTTGTCCAAGTTGGAATTTAGATTTTTGATTCTTCATTTGAAATGGTCACTTTTTTTTATTTCCAACCCATTGTTGCCCTTGTCCTTGCTTAAATTGGCGTCAAATCTCCTAAGTACGAGAAATTCTAAGTTCAGCTTGTTCTGCCACTAAAGCTCTCTCAGTAACTTATGAGTATGTCACTCCTTGGATTCCTTTCATTTTCACATCTCTATATAGCTTTGGTCTCAAGCCTTCAAGAAACCTTTCAACTTTCAATACATCAGTATTGACCATATGTGTGGTAAATCTGGATAGTTGTTCAAACTTATGCATGTATTCTCCAACTGTCATAGTTCTTTGTCGTAGCTGTATAAATTCATTCATCTTCATTGCACAAACTGGAGCTATGAAGTATTTATTTCAAAATAAATCTTTAAATCTATCCCAAGTCATGGTAGTGATGTCTTCGATGCTTCTCATTGTATCCCACCAATGTCCAGCACTGTCTCGAAGCATAAAGGATGAACACATCACTTTCTCTTCTTCTAAAACTCTACTGTAGTGAAATACATTTTCAAGAGTTCTCAACCAATCTTCAGTAGTTATAGGATCTAGTGCATCCTCAAACACCGATAGGTCCAATTTTCTGAATCTTTCCCCAACTATCTCCACATGTTCTAGTCGGGGTTGTGGTTGAACCATTTCAGCCCTTGGTTGTCCACCCATATCCCTCTGCTGGATAAGTTGCTGAATTTATTCTGATTGCCGTTCAACAAGCTCTGTAAGTCGATTGATAATACCATCACGATCATTATTTAGAATAGGTGTATGCTCTCTTGGGGTTCTTGCTCTATTACTACTTTCACCCCTTGTTCTCACCATGACTGCAATACCATTTTATTTATAACAAATGGCAAATATAATTCATGAAATATACAATGGAATATAACATAAAATAAAACTTTCTGGCATGGTTGTGCTCCACAAGTTCTAAGATCATGTACATGGACAGTCTACAGAAACAAGACCTGGGCTCTGATACCACTCTTTGTCACAACCTCCCAATAATATGTATAAATATATATATATAAATAACACGTGCAACATAATTTGTGCACGTATGCATGTGTATAACTTTTTTTTTCTACTCAGTTCAACAAAATATTGATAACAGTAAAGTGTTTTTATATCCTGTCACACTGTATATACATAGGTAGTTATTAAACATTAATCAAGTCTATTAAAACCATCAACAACTCAAACTCTCTATCACAAAGTAGTTTTGAAAGTGATATATAGAATAAAGTTACTAATATAATACAATAACTGTAAAATAAAAAACACAACCCACAAAATAGCCCAACAGGTCATCATCTAAGTACATTGATCTTTGAAAGCCTGTAGGAGCTCCACTGCCAGCCAGTAAATTAGAGGTCTCAAGTCTCACCATGTTCATCTACAATGCATGAACTACATGAGCTAACGCTCAATAAGTAAAAATCATGCATGATAAGAGTATGATATAAATTCTCATACAACTCAACTCTAAGATATGATGCTATAAATGTGTCAAATTGAGTACTCATAAATCAAAGAGTTTTTATTAAAAACCACTTCATTTATTAGGCTCTTCGCCCATCTACTATGCACTGGATAGAGCTCTGAATAATATCAATAATCACATGGCCATAAATAAATTGACTTAGTCCAAGGGCCATCTTCTTGGATCACCAGAGGTCCACCCCCTATCTTCCCCTATAATCTTCTAGAAGTCTTCCCACTGGCAGAGTCAATAAGGGCACAGTCAAGTGGTCCACCCTCTCGTGACCATCAGAGGCACACCCCCTGTCAACTCCTATGATTCTCTGAGATGTAACACTCGTGGCGCCCCAAAATATCATATAAGTATGCCTCGCATACCTCGGTACACTAGTAGTGGCCAACCAAAATATTTTCTTTCTAAAAACCATGTCTCAAATCATATGTTACATGCAAAAACCTCTACTATACTCATATGTCATGCATGCATATATAAATGCTCATGAATAGTATGTTCAATATGAAGTTCAAGTCATCTTGCTCTCAACTTGTTTCAAGAATCATAAGACTCTTAGTCAAATTTAATATCATCAACATATTAGGTATAAATGCTTCAAGGCACACTATGTTCATGCATTGTAGTTGCAAATGGATGTTTACTAACCTTTCACTTGGTTGGTGGCTTAGTCTAGATTTGTTTATTGTTCCACTCCAATCTTATATGTAAAATAGCCTGTAATATTACCCAACATCAAGCACCATTCCCAATTTAACAAGTCGAAAGCATAAAGTATCATACTAAGACCTTAAACACTTAGTTATCTACATTTTACAAACTAGAACCCAATCTAATCCCTCCAATACCTTAATTTCTCATCTTAGATACATGTAAACATCATATAATTGAAGTATTATAACTCTAATATCATATACCTAATTGTTAACACTCAATAGCAACATGTTTAGGTTAAAATATGCTAAGTTATCAAATGGGATAAATTCACATATTCATATTTACTTGCTGTCCAGTTTAGTTGTATGATAATTTTGATATCCCTAACCATATCCAATCATTCCCAAATTTTTACCACACTTACATAAATATATAAGAAGATAACCAGGTCAAAGTAATGCCAAAATTAATGGTTTTATTGCTGTAAAACTAGCTCCATTTACATAAGACAGAATCTGAAATTTAAAGAAGACAGTTTTGAGCATCTCTTTAATTATCACACTATATATCAATTTATAACCTCTCTAAACTTACATACATCACCTAGACTCATATATAAACACGTATATGGTGAAATGCACAGGTTTTAATCAAGTTATTATACATATATAAAGCTTTAATATAAAAAATCAGCAAGTATACAGTTTCTGTCCCTAATGATTTTTATTGTAATTTTGCAACTAAAAATCCATCTTTTGTGAATTATAAAACCACAAATAACATCCTAATATGATTATAAAAAATAATACAATCTTTAAAAATCATAAACCCTAAAACAATTCAAGAACTTAAATAAAAAACATGAGTTAAACTTACCTATGCACAGTTTTAAGTTCCTACTTGCTCTTCCCTACTTCATTTTGCTTCCTTCACCTTTTTTTCTTTACTTGGAATTACTTCAGAGCAAATTCTAAAATTCCATATGAAGTTTTAGGATGTGAAATAGCTCAAAAAATGGTTTATGGTCGTGTTCAATGATAGAAATGAAGAAAGGTTGAGGTGGAAGCTTGAGGTGGCAAAGCTCGAGGTGTCAAGTGGTGGTTCAAATCTGATATTTTCCACACCTTATACAGCTTCAATATAGTGTTTCTTAATATTTATTTATCTGTTTACAACCTATTTTAATTTTCATGCGATCGGATAATAAATGTTTGCCCTAATTTCTTAACCGTTCATTCGGTCTCTAAATCGATTGACACCCAATTCTTAAATGATTGTCTAGTTTGTATTTGTAAAATTATATATACATATGGACCTTGTAATATAACACTTAAATCATATTATATCATGTCTGATATCTCAAGTATGTTAATCTATGGATGTATACCCTTAAAACACATCGATCTAATTAAATCAAATCATATAAGCTTACTAGTGACACATTTAACACTTCTAAAATTATAACATATAACTTATGAATATCCAATATATTGACCAAACTATTTTTTTTCTTATCTACATATAGAATTACTTAATTAGGTTATAGGATCTCAACCACTAGCATCAAGTGATAGCATTAGAGGTATAATGATTAAGAATGCTATAAAAGATGCAATGTAGATGTTAATGCAAATTAGCATATAAGTAGCATGTAGTGCATGAATCATATTGTCCAATTAAGTAGTGTGAGGCTTGGGTATTACATATGGTCTCTTCTATCCTAATATGTTTTCGCCATGCCTCTCTATCAAGAGGAGTCTATCTGTTAATCGGCTCTTTTGAGGTCTCCTTACTATCTTTCCTTGTATCCTCCTTAGATCTGCCCTTTTAGGTGAATGATTTGAACCTTGGCTCTGATGTAAGGATGGAGGATGGTGGTCGCCTTGGTGAAAAAATCTTCTTGTAAGGCATGTAGAGCTTCTTATGTGAGTTATACCAAGACTACTTCTGCTTGGGGTCTTTTTAGTAGGGCCTCCTGTACTGGGATGACTAGAACCTGCAGAGGTTTAGGTCCAATAGGCTACTTAATAGGGGCTTGGGGGCCACAAATCGACTCCATCTCGGGTAATTCTTTATTTTAGGAGTACATTTGAATGCTCATTTCTATGGCTTTTGAGTGAGTCTGCATTCTCAACATCGAGGCAGGTTTTCCCATAGATTGTGTCAAAATGATGTAGTTTGTACCTTAGTATAAAATTGAATTGGCAGAAAATTGTAACTCCTCTAAAATTAATCCCTTCCAGAAAGCTGCTTGAATGATGGGTTTGTGTGATGTAGATTTAAACAATCCTTCCGCAAATGCACGATGTCAAGTTTTAGTATAGAGAAATGAGAAGGATTGTCGTGTCCCAAAGAACAAGTACCAAAGTATAGACCACCTAAATTTATTCAACCAATCAATATTTGATGTGAAGATTAAAAATTGAAAACAAATTACTGAACAAAAATTAAGGTCAAGGAGAGCAGGGGATAAAATTCAAGATAGAAAATATGTTAATGCTATGGATTACCATTTTATGTCGTTAAGAATTTCAGATGTATGTGGTTAGGATTAATGTTTAGTTGTGTGACAGAGGGAATTCCGAATATATGTGTTATTCTTTCCCATGATATATCAAATTATCACTAGAAAGTAATCGGTAATATCCCTATAACATATTTAACTAACTATTGATGTTTTAAGATTTGTGACTTTCTCTAACTTTCATCAATCACATCTATGACTATTGTATGTTCCAAATCCTATATCTTTTTAGTGATCTAGTGGCATACACTGCACGAGCACTTGTTGCAACACTACCTTCTATCTCAATCACACAACACAAAAATCATCTTAAAATTGGCCAAATATCAAGAAGCATTAAGAACATAGTATATGCTCATCACTAATAAAAACATCATCCAAACCACAAACATGATATCAATTCATAAATTCATAGAAATGGTGTCCAAGACTTGACAAAAGATAGTTTAATTCTAAACAAAATTAAGTGATTAAAGTAGAAATTAAAGTAGAAAATTACAACCACTAAGTGATTCTTCACTTCTTTTTCAAAATCTTTAATTCTCAATGAAGTTCCTTCTCTTCTTGGTTTTAAATCCCAAGCTCCTTGACAATGGGGGTGTGTGTTCTTGTGTATTATATGTAGAATTATAGAGAATTGTGTGCTTTGGGTAGAGAGAAAATATGTGTGAGAATTTAGGTGTAGAGTATTTATACGTGATTAATTTTTTGATGTCTGTGCATTGTGTATATACAAGCATATCACATAGGTGGTGATGTGTTAGTTGTATCTAGTGTGTATGTATCATGGAAGATGCTAAAATTAGCCTTTAGCCACCACTTATTGCAAAGAAAGGGCAATAGAATCCTTTCTGTTACCCAGTTGGTGCTACGGTGCCTGAAACTGGTGTCGTGGCACGATTTCTCATCCACGATGGCGCCACGGTGCCCTGCACAGTTTTGAGGCACTGTTTCTCTATTCCAGTCGGTGTTGCAGCATGGTTTACTTGATTTTTCTTCCATTGTTTGCACTATAGTGCCTTGGATGACGCCGAAGTGCCTTGGCCTTTATTTTGGGCATCGTCGTGGCACCCTATTCTATGCTGCGGTACGAATGCCTTAGCCTTTTTTTTCATTTTCTTCTTCTTTTAGCTCATTTACTCCTTGTTGCACCTACACACACCTACACACAAGCACTAAAAGATAAGTGCACGAATATATCTATAATATTAGATAACATCTTATTTTGGGCTATTAAAAAGGTTGCAAAATATGTTAAATTATGAGCTTATCAACTATCCCCAAACTTATCTTTTGTTTGTCCTCAAGTAAAATTGGAAAACAAACTAGATGTAGGCTCATAATTCAATCATGAATAATTCAACTTGATCAACCAACTTCTTGTCTTAACAATTTATATTGCACACAAGTCTAAAAGTTTTTCATAAAGCTCATCAACTAACACTACAAAACTTGTGTTTCATCAATCTAGTCACGAATTCCGAATGTGTGTGTGTGGTGTCAAATTTAAGCTTCATGCATATATTCTTAGTGTGAATTATACAATGAATGACTATGAAGATCTAAGCAAAGTACTTCTAGGTGTTCCATAGGCTTGTTTTTCTTACACTTATACTAACGAACTTATATCAGAAGGACTTCAATAAACTTGTAAAATAATGCCTGGGTATTGGCTACAAAGAAAAGGTAAGGATAAAGAAAACTAAGAGAGCATAATATGTTGCACATAAGATTTCACTCTCCTCATTTTTTTTCTTTTCTCTTCCCCACTTCTCTTTCTTTCGGATTCATGTTTTTCTTTTCTTTTCTTTTTCAATATTTTTTCTTCTTCTTTTTCTTTTTTTTTTCTTTTCTCTTCTCTTCTCTTTCTTTTTTCATGAACACCACAACTTTAATTCATATTCTTTTACTTTCACAACCCCCAAACTTATTTCTTTTTATCACTATGGATTGTGAAGGCTCCTTTTCACATCTTTAATGCTTATACACCCAATTATATTTTTTTAATGCCCAAGATGTTTCCACATGATCCCAAATTGAAATTGTGCACAAGAGATCACACATTAGGCTCTCTTGGGGACAATTAAAGGGTTTTCGAGCTATAAAAAGATAGGAATGATGAATTATAAGAAATGAAGTTGAATGGAGGTCATTCATATGCATTGCATATTTTATTCTTTGTAAAAGGCCCAACGGAGTAGATAGTAATAATAAGGTTATCATGGTAAGCTCGAAAGGCTCAAATGAGCCAACGATGCCCTAAATTATTTTCAAGTTTGCTAGTTATTTAGGATTTCACCTCAAAGGGTATTAAGCAAATTCTAGAACACCTCATAATGACCAAAAAAGCCTCATTAGAAGCAAAATTCGACACTAAGTAACACACATTTCACAATATTTTTACACAACGTGCTCAATGAAAGTTTGTCAATCATGATAAAGACCAACTACACACAATAATTATCATGTTACAAGACTAACAATCTTCCTTTCCTCTAAACTTTATACAACATCAATTAAGGTTCATCATAGGTTATCGATTATCAAGATAAATTATTCAATCTCAAACATGAAATTACTCAAGTTTATCAACAAAAACATGCTTGCTCTAGGACTTTCATCACACGCAACATGTAATTACACACAATTTGTCCACAAAAATCGACAAAATTGGCTCAATTTTTCACAACACACATAGGTCATAATCCCTAGCCCTAAACATAAATAAAACATTGTTCTCAATGTTTAAAGCAAACAAAAGCATAAGGGAAATAGAACTACTCCCTCTCAATTAGATGTACATAAACAAACATGCACTCTTTGGAGGTCCAATGACAGACTACATATCACCAAAGGGATTAGAACCTGAGAAGAGGGTAAATGGAATATCACGGACGAAAGCAACAAAAATGAAAACAAAACAAAATAAAGAAAATAAAATGAGAGATAGAAAGAGTTCTAATTTATAGTCATTAGCCTGACTATAGAGCCTCTATTGGGAGTCGACAAAACAAATGTTGGCCGTGTACCGATCAATAAAACCTCCCAAATAGTGTTTCAATCTTTACCTATTGACCTTGAAGGTGTTGTTCATTGGAGTGATCACCTCAATGACTCAAAGGGAAAGACTTTAGTCACTTTAAAAGACCTAAACTATTTAGACTTCAACTTTCCTGTAAAGAGCCACATCCTTAAATTGTACAACAATACTACATCCCCCTCAGCAAATTCCCTCTTGGCGATGCGCTTGGAATGCCATCGTTTTGTCATGTCCTTGGCATTTTCATATGCTCGATGTTGGAATTCTTCCATCTCATTCAATTGAAGCAACCTAGTTTACCCTGCATATTTCATATCAAAGTTAAGAGATTTTGTAGCCCAATACGCATGATGTTCAAGCTCAATAAGTAGATGACATGCTTTATTAAAGACCAACCTATACGAAGACATGCAATATGTGCTTTATATACAATTCTATAAGCCCATAAAGCGTTATCAAGGTGCAATGCCCCAATGCTTCCATCTCTACCCACTTAGACACTTACTCAAGTACAATAGGTATGTATCTATTAGAGCAAGAACTAGGAAATAGCCCCATAAAATCATTACTCCAAATATCAAACAATTCATATTCAAAAATGTTGTTCAAATGCATTTCATGTTTTCTAGAATGTTATTGGTTCTTTGGTACCTTTCGAAAGAAGTAACATATGCATATGCATCTTTAAACAAAGTCGGCCAATAAAAACCAGATTGGAATACCTTTGTCATTGTTTTTGTGGGACTAAAGTAACCACCTACTTCCCGGTCATGACAATGGTGCAAAATAGACTGCATCTCCTCTTCAGGCACACATCATCGCACAATATTGTCTGGACAAACTTTAAGCAAAAAATGGTTCCTTCCAAACATCAAATATGAACTTTTTCTTTTGATAAAAAGTGAGATCCAATGGGAGGGCTCATATCATAACATAGTTAGCAAATTGTGCAAACTAAGAAGGTGATGTAATGGTATACAATTTTTTATCGAAAATGTTTCACCAATGGGAACATTAGCAATATGCTCAATGTTAGAACTCTTTATCCTAATCAAGTAATCCGTTACAACATTCTCCACATCTTTCTTATCTCTAACTTCAAGGTCAAATTCTTACAACAAAAGAATCCATCTAATCAACCTTGATTTTGCGTCTTTATTTGCAATAAGATATTTAAGTGCAGAGTGGTTCATGTAAACAACCACTTTTGCCAAAACAAGGTATGAATGAAACTTGTCGAATGCAAATACTCCCGCTAGAAGTTCTTTTTCAGTTGTGGTATAATTTTGTTGATTTATTCAAAGTACGACTAGAATATTAACTAGTTTGGAATACCGTGTTCTTTCTTTGCCCAAGGACTGCACTAATGGTTACATCACTTATATCAAAAATGAATTCAGAGGGTAAGCTCCGATCGGGTGCCAAAATAAAGATTGTAGTGATTAGCCTCTCCTTCAAAGTCTTGAATACCTATAAGAAATCATCATTAAAATCAAACGGTCTATCCTTAACTAGAAGACTAAAAAGAGGTTAGTAATTTTAGAAAAATCCTTTGATAAATGGTAGTAGAAACCAACATAGCCTAAGAAACTCCTCACTCTTTTCACCGATATAGGAGGGGGCAACTTCTCTATCACCTCGACCTAGGCCCTATCTACCTCAATCCCCTTATGTGATATTTTATGACCAAGCACTATCCCCTTTTACACCATGAAGTGGCATTTTTCTCAATTCAAGACAAGATTAGTCTCTTCACATCTAGCCAACACCAAATCAAGGTTAGATAAACAAGTATCAAATAAAGATCCAAATGTCGAGAAGTAATCTCAAGAAATTTTTAAACCATGTCATGAAAAATAATCATCATGCATCTTTGAGAAGTTGCAGGTGCATTACACAAACCAAATGGCATTCTCTTGAATGCAAACATGCCAAAAGGATAAGTGAATATAGTTTTTTCTTGATCTTGGGAAC
Source organism: Paulownia fortunei (assembly GCA_019321725.1). Taxonomy (NCBI): domain Eukaryota; kingdom Viridiplantae; phylum Streptophyta; class Magnoliopsida; order Lamiales; family Paulowniaceae; genus Paulownia; species Paulownia fortunei. The sequence goes on along the minus strand of CM033109.1, from coordinate 17,993,604 downwards.
TATAGCTATTTGGTTTTAACTCAAATATCCATCAAGAAAGCAATAAAACTCATATCCCACAAGCCTCTCCAACATTTGATCATTAGAGAGAAGGGGTAAGTGGTCTTTTCCTGTGGCATCATTCAACTTTCGATAATCCATGCACACTCTCCACCCAACTGTCCTAGTGGGTATTAACTCATTATAATCATTTCGAACAGTAGTCATACCTCCCTTTTTAGGCACACATTGTACAGGGCTCAACCACTTACTATTGAAGATGCGATAGATTATACCTGGGTTAAAAACTTCTTATTTCAACTTTCACCACCTCTTGCATCATTGGATTTAATCTCCTTTATGGTTGTGCGAAGGGCTTATAGCTCTATTCTATTAAGATATTTTGCATGCAAATGGAGGGGTTAAGAAGAAAGAAATGATTACTGGCAAAGAATTCAAATCATCAAGATAAACACACTTCAAATGAGAGGGGAAGGGTTTAAGTTCAAGGATAAGAGGCTCCTTAATAGATGGCTTTTGTTGTGTGGTGGGAGGGTTCTACAATACTTCAAACTATGGTTGAGCACTCTTTTCATAAGGAGGGTTAGCTTTCAAGCTTGCCACAATAGCACTTATGTCCTCATCATCCTCCTCTTCTTCCTTAGCAAGAACCAAACATACCTCTAACTCATATTTGAACCCATTCTCTTGCAAACATTCAAGTGCTAAAGAGTCAAATGCATCAACTATGACAACTATGTTCATCATCCGGGAGTTTCATGGCCTTGAAAATAATCAAAATCACTTGATCATCTCTTACTCTAACTATTAACCTTCTTAATTGAACTTCAATTAATACCTTACCCATAACAAGAAAAGTCTACCTAGAATAAGAGATATGTCCACATCCTTTTCCATATCCAAGATAAGAAAATCAACCAAAAATGTAAATTTATCTACCTTGATAAGCACATCCTCAATGATACCTCTATGATACTTGATGGATCGATCGACAAGTGTCAAAGATACCTTTGTGGGCTTTGGCTCACTAAGTCCAAGTTTTCTAAAAACTGTTATAGGTATAAGATTAATGCTAGCACCCAAATCATATACAAATCGTAGTTCAGCACTATTTTTCTAAGAAGCGTTTGCCTTCAAACTTTCTATAATAGTCGTTATGTCCTCATCATCCTTCTCTTCATCCTTAGCAAGAACCAAACATGCCTTTAACTCATCTTTGAACTTATTCTCTTGAAAAATTTTAAGTGCCAAAGAGTCAAATGCATCAACTTTATAACAATTATGTTCATCATCATGATATTTCATGGTCTTGAAAACATTAAAAAATCACTTGATCATCTTCTACTCTAAGTATTCCTTCCTAATTGAACATCAATTAATGTCTTATCCATAGCAAGAATGGTCTACCTAGAATAAGAGGTATGTCCACATCCTCTTCCATATCTAACATAAGAAAATCAATCGAAAATATGAATTTGTCAACCTTGACAAGCACATCCTCAATGATGCCTCTAAGATATTTGATGGATTGGTCAGCAAGTTGCAAAGATACCATTGTAGGCTTCGTAAGTTTGGGAGTATGGATTGTTTGCTTGCATATTAAAAATCCCAACATAGTTAGCTTGCTTATATGAGGATGGAAACGGGTTCCCAACTTGGTACTTGGTGTTATAGTGTCCACTTCCACACAACTTGCATGTGATGGTTTGCACTTATTATCTTCTTGTTCAAAGCTTTAATTTTGGCCAAAAGGGCTAAGTATGTGTCGATGGTGTGAACCCTTGTTGGCTTCTTTCCCAAGCTCTTGTCCATTTGTCGTTGGTAACTGTTTGATGTTATTTCTTCTAATAACTCATATATCTAAAGTTTTCCTCATGATGGTGCCTTCCACCTCTACATCTATCATGGAAAGGTTGGTGGGTGACAAGCCATTGTAAAACATTTGCACTTATGACCATGTAGACAAACCATGGTATGGGCACCTCCACATCAAATCCTTGAACCTCTCCCAAGCTTCATACAAGGATTTCAAATCAAATTGTGCAAATGTAGTTATGTCGTTCCTTATTTTCACATTTTCAAAGGTGGAAAGTACTTGGCAACAAATGCTTGTGTCATGGTTTCCCATGTAGTAATTGATCCGGCGGACAACAAGTTGAGCTAACTCTTGGCTTTGTCCCTCAAGGAAAATGAAAATAATTTCAATCTAATCACATCATTAGTCACTCCATTATGTTTAAAAGTGTCCCAAATCTTTAGAAATTAGCAATATGGTCATTGGGGTCATCACTGTTAGAGTAGTGCCCGGCGAGCCAATTGATTTGGCCATCCTTATACTCTTGTTGATTCAATCTTATTCATATTAATATCATTTAAATGGTAATCTTCATCTTAAATTCATCATAAGAATTAGATACAGTCCTTATATCACATATAGCTAAGGGGCGTGGTCGTGCATATGATGGAGATTGTGGAATTTACCTCCAAGCCTGTGGTTTTAAAATATTACAAATTAGGATTATTAAGATGGGACATCAATGATACTGCTAAGACTTGCGCATACATGCAGGCTCCAAATGAGGATACCTCATTCCATGGGCATTGGAGTGGAGACACTAGTGCATGTATGCAAGTGCTTATTGGGAAACAAGTACATTGAACCACCCACCTGAAAATTTTAAATTGAAAATTTTCTATTGTCAAATAGGAATTTCCTCGTTACGATAATGCAAGAATTAGTCATTGGACTTGAGGTACCATTGCAAAACTGTGCATGATATGTTGTACTTTGATATATTTTTGATTGTATGAGAATCACAAAGGGTTTACATTAGATGTAACATCTTAATATATGGAGGTTAATGAGTAGCTAACAAAGGATCCGTCACCTATCTAGATAAAAAGGTAAATTTCATATGTGTTCCATTGTACTTGACTTCAAAATTCTTGGCCAAGGTTGGGTGAAATTAGACAATGGCTAGATAATCATTTCTATTACACAGTTGGCGCCGCGACGCCTGGAATTGGCGACACTGCGCAATTTCTCATCCACGGATGTCGTCGAGGCACTATTTTTCTATTTTTGCTAGTGTTGCAGTGCCCTGCATAGAAACTGCGGCATGGCTTATTAGATTTCTGTTCCCCTGTTTAGCGCCACTATATCCTACACGGTGCTAAGGCACCTTGGTCTTAATTTTGGGTAGCACCACGACGCCTTGTTCTATGTTGGGACATGAATGCCTAGCCTTTTTTTCTATATTTTCTTCTTCTTTTAGCTCATTTACACCATATTGCTTCTACACACACCTACACACAATTAATAAAAGATAAGTATACAAATCTATCCATAATATGAGAAAACATCCTACTTGTGTTATTAAAAGAATTGTAAAATATGTTAAATTATGGGCTTATCATGGGTCCCTACCTGCGACATTAACAAACGGTTAGGGGCCTCGGGATTATTTCGGGAAAAACCCTCCGAAGCTTAGGTCGATAAATGTCCGGATAAAACAAGAACTAAACTTAAAGCTATAAAGTGCAAAATGAATTGACATACCTTGTAAAATGGCATGAAGAGGGTATTTATATATGTTTAGTATAGGACTTCAGCCTTTATACCTTATTGAGCTAAACTTTAATATTTTTAGAGTTAATTAAAATATGCCAACCAAATACTATGATCTTAACACCTAATTTTTCTTCACTTAATCTAAGTCTTATTGATTCAATCAAATTTCTTGAAACTCATCAAAATATCATTTCGCCAACTTGTATAATGTCCCGTTTGTCATTATTTTGTTAATTGATCAATTTTTTTAGTGGGGGATAAAGTTACACTTTTTTAATGTCATACATTGTAGTTGGAAGTTATTGATTATGTTTCAAAACAAAATTTAATTTTTTAAAATAATATTTTATCCAAAAAAAATTTATATCTTAAGATAATAATATGAAAGTTGACACTATTAATTCTCGACTGTTATTTTTTAGGATAATAATGTAAAAATACTATAATCTATCATTTTTCTAATTTTTTAATCCAAAACTCTTTTTAAGTTAACATAAACAACTTCGTGCATTAGTTTTTCCCGACTTTTTTCTACTTAATACAAAGTTATTTCATATCTTAAGATGATAATATGAAAGTTGACACTATTAATTATCGACATTTATTTTTTAGGATAATAATGTAAAAATACTCTAAACTATAATTTTTCTAATTTTTTAAATCAAAAACTCTTTTTTGAAATTAACATAAACAGCTTTGTGCATTAGTTTTTGATGACTTTTTCTACTTAATACTTATGAATTTTGAGTTTGATACTTTAAGTAATTGTTCACGAGAGGCATATACATATAAGAGATTGTTGAAAGAATGATACTATTGCAAAAAAAATACACTCAACTTGATGAGAATAGCCATATTATTTCATAAAAGAAGTCCAACATGGAAGGGTGGAAACCATATTTATTTTTTTGTTTTTAAATACATAATAGTGCTAGAGAGATATTTTACTAATATTGCAAATCTCAGGAAAGTTGGATTCAAATTACCTTAAGTTCAAGTGTTACGATAATTATATTTACATGATTTTTAATAAAACCTTAGAAGAGATTTTAAATTTAAGTTTAAAAATTGAAATTTAAAAAGAAAAAATAGTAGATAGAATAAGAGAAAATCACTATGTAACAATTTAAAATATAAAAGTGTATATATGCTATTGTAAGAAGAAAAATTAAAAGAACTTCATTCAATATGTAACAATTTAATATTTACGACAAAAGTCAAGTATTTTTTAACTATTTGTTAATTCAAGTACAATTATCACATTAATAGTAAAATCCATGTAACAAATTTAGCCTTAAAGTTTACTATATTAAATCATGCATAGTAAGTAGAAGTGGTCATTTGCACCTTGAGGTTTGAGTTTTTGGCAATTACATCTCCTTATTCGATCAAAAATTCTTAGAGAAATTTATTTTAAGATCAATGTACCATATCCATTTATTTTTGAAAAATGGCATAACATTTAAAAAAACTAATTGGTAATTATATTTTATAATAAATAATTCATAAAGAAAAGAAATGAATGAGATCAAATTTTAAAATTTATATTATTTTCAACGACATAAGAAGTATAGATTAATTTCATATATAAAGTGTAATTATGATTTTTATTATTGTACATGGTTCACAAATTTACAATTGCATAACTTTCATATTAAAATGGAAGACTCAAGTTCAATTGCAAATGTCATCTTTAATAGTATAATACATCATACACTTTTATGAAAAAAAGTGAGGAGTTTAAAATGCAATTTCTTTTCATAGATAAATAATAATATATATTTTTTATATTATTAATCTTATGATTTAAATTTTGATCTAAAATTATATATATATATATATATATATATCAAACATATAAAAGTTAATTTATACTCTTTCCTTTAGTAAATGTACTTGAGCTTTAATTTTGGTCTTTTACTTATTTATAATAATTTATGCATTTTGAAAACTATGTTTTTTTAATTAGTATTCATTGTTTTTTCATATCTGGATTATTATATTTTCTTTAATTATTGCAGAAGAAAGAATTTAATCTAAGTTTTTTTTAAGTACTCATTTTTAAAACTTTAGTTTTTGCAAAGTTATTATTAAATATAAATGTTAATCAATATTATTTATAATTGTTGATTGTTTCTTCAATATTAAAATTTTGGTCTCCTTATTTCTTAAAACTATATATGGTTGTATTATTTACTAAAATAAGTTATTTGATATGCAATCGAAGAGAGTTTCAAATGGCTTATTACTTTTTTATATTCTTATTTAAAACATGACATTTAAAGAAAATCATGGGATTATTTTCATGCATGTTAGGTTATGTTTTTTTTGTTTGTAAATACAATTTCTTTTTTGGATTTTTTGACATAACAGGACTAAAAAGATGTTTTAGTAAAATTGCAAACGTCGGGAGAGATGGATTCAAATAACAGTAAGTTCAAGTGTTATGGTAAAATAGTTACGTGATTGTTAATAAAACCTTAACTGATATTTGAAATTTAATTTTTAAATATTGAGATTTAAGAAAAATGAGTAGATAGAATAAGAGAAATACCAAATCTAATGAATGTGATATTTTTTTCCCAAGACATATCAAAATCAATTACTAGAAAGTAACAAGTTATATCCCTACAACGGATTTAACTAACTAATGATGCATTGAGCATTGTGACTTCCTCTAACTTTCGACAATCACGTCCAGGACTACTGCATGTACCAAATCCTATATTCCTATAGCGACCTAGTCCACATCATAAATTAGACAATTACTTGTTGTAATACTACCTTCCGATCTCGATCACAACAACAAATATCATCTTAAAATTGGTCAAATCTCAATAAGCAATAAGAACATAGAGTATGCTCATCACAAACAACAAATATCATCTTACTTGATTTTACTTGCCCTATTTGGCGCTACGGCACCTTGCAAGGCGGTAAGGCACGTTGGTCTCTATTTTGGGCAGTGTGCGGCGCCATGTTTTGCGTTGCGATGCAAATTCCTTAGCCTTTTTTTCTTAATTTTCTTCTTCTTTTGGCTCATTTACTCCATGTTGCATCTACGCACACCTACACACATATATTAAATGTTATGTGTACCAATCTATCCATAATATGAGAAAACATCCTAATTTTGTGCTATTAAAAGAGTTGCAAAATATGTTGAATTATAAGCTTGTCTTGGGTCCCAGACTACGACATTAACAAATGGTTAGAGGCCCTGGATTGTCCCAGGGAAAACTCTTTGATGCTTATTCTGTAAATGTCTAGAGAAAACAAGAACTAAACTTAAAGCTATAAAGTGCAAAATGAATTGGGGTACCTTGTAAAATGATATGAATATGGTATTTATATGTGTTTACTATAGGACTTTGGTCTGTATACCTTATTGAGCTAAAATTTAATATTTTAAGGTTTAAATAAAATATGCCGATCTAATACTATCATCTTGAGACCTAAAATTTATTCACTTAAGCTAAGTATTATTAATTAAATCAAATTTCTTGAAACGCATCAAAATGGCCAACTTCTTATAAAGTCTCGTTTGTCATTATTTTGTTAATTGATCAATTTTGTTCTTAGTAGGGGATAAAGTTGCACTTTTTCCATGTCATGTAGTGTAGTTGGAAGTTACTGAAAATGTTTCAGAACAAAATTTAATTTTTTAAAATAATTTTTTGTACAAAATTATTTTATATCTTCAGATAATAATATGAAAGTTGACACTATTAATTCTTGACAGTTAATTTTTAGGATAATAATGTAAAAATACTATAAACCATCATTTTTCTAATTCTTTTAATCTAAAACTCTTTTTTAGTTAACATAAACAGCTTCGTGCATTAGTTTTTGATGACTTTTTCTACTTAATGCTTATTAATTTTGAGTTTGATACATTAAGTAATTGTTCACGGGAGGCATATCCGCATTAGAGATTATTGAAAGATTGATACTGCTGCAAATAAATACAATCAACTTGATTAGAAAAGCCATATTATTTAAGAATGGAAAAAGAGTCCAACATGGAAGGGACTTGAGGGAGACTTTTTAGGAACCTTCTTGGATGATTTTTTTGGGTAAGACAGCAAATTTTCTGCTAAAATAAGACGAGAAAAACAGCCCTCTCTCTTTAAGAAAAAACATTTTCTTCATCTCTAAAAGTTCGTCTCTTCTTCCTCCTTCTATCTCCAAAAGTTCGCCAATCTTTTACCTAGTTTAATTCTTGATTCAATTGTTGAATTCAGAATTAAATTAAACATCTAAAATACTAATTGTTAGTATGTTTTTATTCCAAACAAAACTGTACTATGATAGGATTATCGAATCGAAGACTACTAGCTTGGGATTCGGTTGCAAGTGGGCATCCAAGTGTGAATATTGTAAGAGGTATAACATTTGGAGTCCTATAAGTGAATCAATTTTCAATCAAAAGGGTTTGGATTGAAAAACTTGGAGATTCGTAGTACTGGGATAACAATTTGAATTATTTCAATCCTTACATCAATGGGATAGCAATTCAAGTAAAGTTTCTGAAACTTTTCCACACAAGGCATTAAAATGCATAATTCAATCAATCGTGCATGGGTTCTGGGATATTTATTTTCACATGTGATGCGTAGTTTTTAAATCAATTTCCATTGCATTTAGCATATCGGGACCATGAGAACCTAATAACCACTTAGCGAGACACCAAATTAAACCAATGTTTGAATCATTTAAATAATCATTGGTTTGAGGTGTTCGCTTAAATTGCCAGCCTCCTAATGCTTGGATTGGTCCGTTGACCGAAGATTTGGCATAGTACAACAATGATCTATTCCCCACATCTCACTTGTTCTTGGCCATCCTTTCCTCTGTTGTTTTTTTCAATAAAAAGTGAAGAGCCCTTTTCATTTTAAGGTCGCATGATGCGAGATCTTGAGTGGATGACTGAGTCATACACCAACAACACCTACAACGAAAAACAAAAACTCATTAGTAATTCAAAAATGAATGAAATAAAGAGAACAAAAATAAAAATAAAGCAAGTAAAATGGTCAAACTACAGCTAGATAAATCAACTTCAATATTACAAAGACACACTCCATAGCATGCCAAGGACTTGGTGTGATATGGATTTAAACAATCCTATAGCAAGTACACGGTGTCAAGTTTTAGGATAGAAAGATGAGAAGGGTTGTCATGTCCCAAGAAAGTGTGTGTGCAAGTACCAAAGTATAGACCACCTAACTATATTCAATTGACCGATATTTGATATGTTGAATAAAAATAGAAAACAAATTACTAAAAAAAAATTAAGGTCAAGGACAACAGAGGATAGAATTCAACATAAAAAAGATGTCAAGGTTATAGATTACCATTCTATATCATTAAATTTCACATATACTTGGTTAGGGTTAATGTTTAGTTGTATGACAGCGGGAATTCCCACCGAGTGTATGTGATGATTTTTCCCAAGACATATCAAATTAATTACTTGAAAGTAACTGGTTTAACTAATAATGATGTGTTGAGCTTTATGACTTCTTCTAGCTTTCAACAATCATGTCTATGACTGCTGAGTGTACCAAATCCTATATCCCTGTAACAGCCTAGGCCGCAACATACACTACACTAGTAATTATTGCAGCACTACCTTCTGGTCTCAATCATAACAACAAAGATCATATTAAATTTGTCAAATCTCAAGAAGCATTAAGAATATAGTATATGCTCATCACAAATAAACATATCATCCATACCACAAACATAAAATCAATTCATATATTCATAGAATTGGCTTTCAAGTCTTGACAAAAGATGATTTAGTTCATATTGAAATTGAGCAAATAATAATTGTCTCCCAACATCATGGTTTTTACAAATTCCTCAAAACTAAACAAAGTAAAAGAACAAATTAAAGTTGAATATTTCAACCACTAAGTGATGATTCTTCACTTCTTCTTCAAAATCTTCAACGTCCAAGCTCCTTGACAATAGGTGTGCATTATTGGTCTATTTTGTGTTGAATTATAGATAATGTGTGTTTTTGGTAGAGAGGAAATATGTGCGAGAATTTAGGTGTAGAGTGTGTGGATGATGAATTGTATGATGCCAAGTGTGATGTATATTGCGTATATAGTGTATATATAAGCATATCACATGGGTGGTGATGTATGAGTTGTATCTAGTGTGTATATATCACGAAAGATGCCAAAACTAGCCTTTGGCTGCCACTTGTCGCAAAGGAAGGGCTGGAGAATCTTTTTTGTTACATATTTGGTGCCACAACACCTGGAACTGGCACCGCAGGATGATTTCTCATCCACGGATGATGCCGAGGCACTGTCTTCTCTATTTGACCAATGTCATGGCATCCTACACAGCACTGCAACGTGACTTACTTGATTTTTGTTCCTCTGTTTGGTGCCATAGCACCGAGGCGCCTTAATCTCTATTTTGGGCAGCACCGCGACGCTCTATTCTATACTGCGATGGACATGCCTTAGCCTTTTTTTCTTCATTTTCTTTTTCTTTTTGTCTCATTTACTCCATATAAAAGATAAGTGCACTAATCATCCATAATATGAGAAAACATCCTTTGTTGTGCTATTAAAGGGTTACAAAATATGTTGAATTATGAGCTTATCATGTGTGTCTACCAGTGACATTAACAATTAGGGGCCCAGGGATTATCCCAGGGAAAACACTCCAATTCTTAGGTCATTAAATGTCCAGAGAAAACAAGAACTTAACTTAAAGCTATGAAAGTACAAAATGAATTGACGTACCTTGTAAAATAGTATGAAAAGGGTATTTATATTTGTTTAGTATAGGACTTCAGCCTGCATACTTTATTGAGCTAAAGTTTAAAATTTTTAAAATTAATTAAAATATGTTGATCAAATACTATGATCTTAAGACCTGATTTTTTCCACTTAAGCTAAGTCTTATTTATTGAATTAAATTTCTTGAGACACATCAAAATGGCCAACTTTGTATAAAGTCTCGTTTGTTATTATTTTGTTAATTGATCAATTTTTTTTTAGTGGGGGATAAGGTTGCACTTTTTCTGTGTCATGCATTGTAGTTGGAAGTTATTGATTATGTTTCTAAAAAAATTCAATTTCTTAAAATAATTTTTATCCAAAATTATTTTATATCTTATGGTAATAATACGAAAGTTGACACTAATGATTCTCGATAGTTATTTTTTAGGATAATAATGTGGAAATACTATAAACTATCATTTATCTAATTTTGTTAATCTAAAACTCTTGTTTAGTTAATATAAACAGCTTCGTGCATTAATTTTTGACGACTTCTTCTACTTAACTGCAAATAAATACAACCAACTTGATGAGAATTGTTGTATTATTTAAGAAGGAAGAAGAGTCCAACATGGAAGTGACTTGAGAGAGACTTTTTAGGAACCCTCTTGGATGATTGTTTTGGGTAAGACACCGCCGATTTTCTACTAAAATAAGACATGCAAAACAGCCCCTTTCTCTTTAAGAAAAAAAAAACATTTTCTTCATCTCCAAAAATTTGTCCCTTCTTCCTCATTCTATCTCCAAAAGTTCGCCAACCTTTTACCTAGTTTAATTATTATTTCATTTGTTTAATTCAAAATTAAATTAAACACCTAAAACACTAATTTTTAGTGTGTTCTTAATCCAAACAAAATTGTTCTATGTTAGAATTATTGAATCGAAGGCTATTAGCATGGGATTTGGTTGTGAAGTTCCATGTCATTAGATAGATAACATTTGGGGTCCTAGAATCGATTAGTTTTCAATCAAAGGGGTTCAAATTGAAGAATTTGGAGAATTGTTAGAGCTAAGATAACAATTTGAATTGTTTCAAATACCTACATCAGCCGGAGTGCAATTCAAGTAAAGTTTATGAAACATACACGGCAATAAAATGCATAATTCAGTCAATCGCAAGGGTTGTGGATGTTTTTTTCACATGTGGTGTAGTTTTTAAATCCTTCGAAAAAAATTCACTGTGTTTCGCATCCTAGGACCACACGAACCCAACAATCACTAGACGAGCTACCAATTGCACCAAAGTTTAAATCATTTGAATAATCGTCGGTTTGAGGTATTTGCTTGAATTGCGGGCCTTCTAATACTTAGATTAGTCCCATTGACCGAAGGTTTGGCATAGTCGAACAATGATCTATTCTCCACAACTTGCTTGTTGTTAGCCATCCTTTCCTCTCTCACTCCCTTCAATAAAATGTGAAGAGCCCAAGTGGATAACCGGGTCATACACCAACAACACCTACAATGAAAAATAATAAGTCATTATAATTCCAAAAAGAATGAAACAAAGAGAACAAAAATAATGCAAGTAAAATGGTCAAACTACAACTAGATAAATCAACTTTAATATTGCAAAGACACACTCTCCGGCAACGACAACAAGAACTTGGTGTGATGTGGATTTAAATGATCCTACCACTAGTGTACAGTGTCAAGTTTTAGTATAGAGAGATGAGAAGGCTTTTTGTATCCCAAGAAAGTGTGTGTGAAAGTACCAAAGTGTAGACCACTCAACTATTCAACCGATGGATATTTGATGTGATGACTAAAACTAGAAAACAAATTACTAAACAAAAATTAAGGTTAAGGAGAGCAGTGGATAGAATTCAACATAGAAAAGATGTCAAGGCTATAGATTACCATTCTATGTCATTAAATTTCACAGGTACGTGGTTAAGGTTAATGTTTAGTTGTGTGATAGCAGGAATTCCTACCAAATGTATGTGATATTTTTTCTCAAGACATATCAAATTGAATACTAGAAGTAACCGGTTATATCCCTATAACGGATTTAACTAAAAATGATGCATTGAGTTATAACTTTCTCTAGCCTTCGACAATCACGTCTATGACTACAATGTGTAGCAAATTCTATATCCCTATAGTGACCTAGTCCACAACATACACTACATAAGTACTTATTGCAACACTATCTTCCGTTCTCAATCACAACAACAAAGATCATCTTAAAATTGGTCAAATCTCAAGAAACATTACAAACATAGTGTATGCTCATCACAAATAAAAATATCATCCACACCACGAAGATGATATCATTTCAAAATTCATAGAAATGGCTTCCAAGCCTTGACAAAAGATGGTTTAATTTATATTGAAATTGAGCAAATACCAATTATCTATCAACATCATGGTTTTCACAAATTCCTCAAAACTAAACAAAATGAAAGAACAAATTAAAGTAGAAGATTACAACCACTAAGTGATTCTTCGCTTCTTCTTCAAAATCTTCAACGTCCAATAAAGTTCCTCATTTTCTTAGCTTTAAATCCCAAGCTCCTTGACAATAGGTGTGTGTATTCTTGGTGTATTTTGTAGAATTATAGAGAATTGTGTGTGTAAGGTAGAGAAAAATATGTATGAGAATTTAGGTGTAGAGTGTGTGTGGGTGATGAATTGTAAGATGCCAAGTGTAATGTGTATTGTGTATATAGTGTATATACAAGCATATCACATGGGTGGTGATGTATGAATTGTATCTAGTGTGTATATATTATGGAAGACGCCAAAATTAGCCTTTGGCCACCACTTATCGCAAAGGACGAGATTTTTTATTGTTACAAAGTGGCGCTACTGCGCCTGGAACAGGCGTTGCAGAATGATTTCTCATCCTCCAATGGTGCCGAGTTACTATCTTCTCTGTTTTGGCTGGTAATGCGGCATCCTGCATAGTGCTGCAGCATGGCTTACTTGATTCTCCCCCCCCCCCCGCTTGACGCCACGACACCCTATACAGTGTCGAGGCACCTTGGTCTCTATTTTGGGTAGCACCCTGTTCTGCACTGCGATGCGAATGCCTTAGCCTTTTTTTCTTCATTTTCTTCTTCTTTAGCTCATTTACTCCGTGTTGCATCTACACACACCTACACACATATATTAAAAGATAAATGCGTAAATCTACCATAATATGAGAAAACACCTATTTTGTGCTATTAAAAAGGTTGCAAAAAATGTTGAATTGTGAGCTTTTATGTGTCCCTGCCTGTGACATTAACTGACGGTTAGGGGCCTCAGGTTTGTCCCAAGAAAAATCATATGATGCTTAGGTCGGTAAATATTCAGAGAAAATAAGAACTAAACTTAAAGCTATAAAGTGCTAAATGAATTGACGTGCCTTGTAAAATGGCATGAAAAGTGTATTTATATATGTTTAGTAAAGGACTTTGGTTTGTATACCTTGTTGAGCGAAAAATTAATATTTTTAGAGTTAATTAAAATATGCTGATCAAATACTATGATCTTAAGACCTAAATTTTTTCACATAAACTAAACGCATCAAAATGTCATTTGGCAACTCGTATAAAGTCTTATTTGTCATTATTTTGTTCATTGATCAATTTTCTTTTATTGGGGGATAAAGTTGCAGTTTTTACGTGTCATGCATTGCAGTTGGAATTTATTGATTGTGTTTCAGAACAAATTCAATTTTTTTTTAAAAAAAATTATACAAAATTAATTTATATCTTAAGATAATAAAATGAAAGTTGACACTATTAATTCTCGACAGTTATTTTTTAGGATAATAATGTTAAAATACTATAAACTATCATTTTTTAATTTTTTAATCTAAAACTCTTTTTGAGTTAACATAAACAGCTTCGTGCATTAGTTTTTTGGTGGCTTTTTCTACTTAATTCTTATTAATTTTGAGTTTGATACTTCAAGTAATTGTTCATCAGAGGCTTATCCACATAAGAGATTGTTGAAAGAATGATACTGCTGTAAATATATACAATCAACTTAATGAGAATAGTCATATTATTTAAGAAAAGAAGAAGAGTCGAACGTGGAATAGACTAGAGGGAGAATTTTTAGGAGACATCTTGGATGATTGTTTTAGGTGAGACATAACAAATTTTTTGGTAAAACAAGATGTGAAAAGCAGTCCCTCTCTCTTTAAGGAAAAATATTTTCTTCATCTTCAAAAATTCGTCCATTCTTCCTCGTTTTATCTCCAAACATTCACCAACCTTTTACCTAGTTTAATTTTTGATTCAATTGTTGAATTCAGAATTAAATTAAACATCTAAAACACTAATTGTTAGTGTGTTCTTGTTCCAAACAAAACTGTTCTATAATAGAATTATCGAATCGAATACTACTAGCATGGGATTTGGTTACGAATGGGCATCCAAGTTGTGGATATCATTAGAGGGTAACATTTGAGATCCTAGAAGCGGATCAATTTTTAATCAAAAAGGTTTGAAATGAAGAACTTGGAGATTCATTAGTCAATGGATAACAATTTGAATCTTTTCAATCCTACATCATCCTAAGGGCAATTTATTAAAGTTTCTAAAACTTTTAAACACAAGGTACTAAAACGCAAAATTCGATCAATCGCATATCTTCCGGGATGTTTATTTTCACATGTGATGTGTAGTTTTTAAATCTTTAAAATTTTCACTACATTTTGCATCCTTGGACCATGAAAATCCAACAACCACTATTAGTGATTCTTCACTTTTTCTTCAAAATCTTTAACGTCCAATGAAGTTCTTCCTCTTCTTGGCTTCAAATCCCAAACTTCTTGACAATGGGTGTGTGTGTTCTCGATGTATTTTGTGTAGAATTATAGAGAATTATGTGTTTTAAGTAGAGAGAAAATGTGTGTGTGAATATAGGTATAGAGAGTGTGGGTGATGAATTGTATAATGCCAAGTGTGATGTGTATTGCGTATATAGTGTATATACAAGCATATCATATGGATGGTGATGTGTGAGTTGTATCTAGTGTGTATATATCATGAAAGATGCCAAAATTAGCCTTTGGCCAGTACTTGTCGCAAAGGAAGGGCTGGAGAATCTTTTTTGTTACACAGTTGGCGCCGCGACACTTGGAACTAGAGTCGCGGCGTAATTTCTCATTCATGGATGGGGCCAAAGGCACTGTTTTCTCTATTTTGGATGGTGTCTCAAGGCGTCCTGCATAGCACTATGGTGTGCCTTACTTATTTTTTATTCCCCTATTGAGCGTTATGGCACCCTACACGGCGCCGAGGTGCCTTGGTCTTTATCTTGGGCAGTGCCGCGACGCCTTGTTCTGCACTGCGATGCGAATGCCTAGGCCTTTTTTTCTTCATTTTCTTCTTCTTTTGGCTCATTTACTCCATGTTGCATCTACACACACCTATACACATATATTAAAGATAACTGCACAATTTTATCTATAATATGAGAAAACATCCTATTTTGTGTTATTAAAAGGGTTGCAAAATATGTTGAATTATGAGTTTATTATGGGTCCCTGACTACGGTATTAATAGATATTTAGGGGCCTCGGGATTGTATCAGAAAAAACCCTCCGATGCTTAGGTTGGTAAATGTCAAGAGATAACAAGAAATGGACTTAAAGCTATAAATTATAAAATGAATTGACTACCTCAAATAATAACATGAAGAGGGTATTTATATGTGTTTAGTATTGGACTTCAGTCTGTATACTTTATTGAGCTAAAATTTAATATTTTTAGATTTGATTAAAATATGCAAACTTAATTTTTTTTCACTTAATCTAAGTCTCGTTTGTCATTATTTTGTTATTTGATCAATTTTCGTTTTAGTGGAGGAATAAAGTTGCTCTTTTTTTGTGCCATGCACTAGAGTTGGAAGTTTTTGCTTATGTTTTTGAACAAAATTTAATTTTTTAAAATACTTTTTTATCCAAAATTATTTTATATCTTAAGGTAATAATATGAAAGTTGACACTATTAATTCTTGACAATTATTTTTTAGGATAATAATGTAAAAATACTCTAAACTATCATTTTTCTAATTTTTTCAATCTAAAACTCTTTTTTTAGTTAACATAAATAGCTCCATGCATTAGTTTTTGACGACTTTTTCTACTTAATGCTTATTAGTTTTGATTTTAATACTTTAAGTAATTGTTGCAAATCCATATAAGAGATTGTTTAAAGAATGATATTGCTACAAAACAATACAATCAACTTTATGAGAGTAGCCATATTATTTAACCCATTACCAAATGTCGCCCGCCCACCCCCTACCCCACCCCACACACACACGCACACACACTTATATCACAACTAATTAACGGCCTGATTTACTACAAGGGAATGAGTCTAGTGACAACTTATTCCTATTATGTGGGATTAAAAACTCCTTCCATTGGAAATAACTATTCTCACTTAAATGGGAGTAAAATTATAAAATTAAGTTCCATCATTAACCTTATAATCTCTCCCAAAATCTGTCTCATCAACTAAAATTAGCCCAATTCTTTTTATTATCTTACACATTGTCTAATAAAATTGTAACTAATATGCATGTATATGTATATGTATGCGTATATGCGTGTCACACACACACACACACGCATGTTATTGAAAAAATTACTAAACATCCTTTAAAATGAACTTTTGCATCCAAAGAACCCATGACAATATTTTCCAATTTGAAAAACTCATTCTACTAGTAACTCCATTTAGGTATAATGAGTTTGGGACTAAATTATCCGTGGCTTATTAAATTAACAAATTAATTAATTGAGATTTTTAAATTTTTCCTTTGGATTTGGCAATTTGATAAATTGTATCAATTAGGATTTACTTTTAACTTTTTATTTTTGGATTTTTTGGTATCATCAGTATCTTCTCAAAGATTAAAAAGTATTTATCTTTAATTAATTAACAACTTATTAAGTTCATACAAATTAGAAATTGTTATTAATCACATAAGATATTTTAATATTTAACATACAAAGAAAAAAAATCATCATTATAAAATTTATTAATTTGAAAAATCTAAAGTTCTATCTATAGAACTCAATTAAATAATTCTTAATGTAAGAAGCCTAATGATAGTTTAGTCCAAAAGTTACAAAATGTTGGATTTTTGCTAATGAAAAAGTTGGTGGAATCAGTATTTTGTATTAAAAAATATTTTTATGGCTTTTTAATTTAAAAGTTTAATTTATGAGTTTTTTCAGTAATTTTCTTACAGTGTATACTTATAAGCTAGCTTATAACAAAAAATAGTACTCTATCCGTCCCAATTTGAATATCCCTACTTAAAATTGACGTGAAATTTTAAATGACAATAGAAAAATTAGAAGTTTTGGATATCTTTACAATTTAATTTTGAAAAATAGTGATGTCACTTCATTACTTTATGTGAGAGGATAATATCAAAAATAAAATTATCCTTTTAGAAAATAAGACTTATGAGCATTCAAAAAAAAATAGAAGCACTAATTTAGGGCATAAAAACTATTATGATAAATACTTGAGATAGTAAAATTACTAATTATTGAATGGTTCTATTTAAAAAATTATAGCCTATTAAATAATTCTAATTCTAGACAAATCTACGTAATGTCAGTGAGTTCAATTTGATTGAATTAGATGTCTTTTCTTTGCTGGAGAGACTCGGCTACAAAATCTACATAAGGTCAACGAGTTGAATACATGTATCATAATATCTATGACTATCAATAACAATTTAAGTAAAAAGACCACCCTGTATAATGCGTATAATAATAGTACGTATCAAAAAAAAAAATATTCAATAGTGCAATTCTCCAATTTAACATCTTAAATCTTCAATTTGCAGCAAAGAATACCTAAAAAGTAAAAGGTGAGGGATGTTGGGATTGTTTAACAAAAAAAAAAAAAATCGATACTTAAATCAGTAAGAGATTTAGAGAATAGTGTGAGAGTAATAATACTGAAAAAATATAATACTGTAAAATAAAAACATACCTCAATAATGAAAACTTTATATAGCCAACATGATAAAAAGGTAATTGAGAACAAAGAAGGATTTTGTTACCATTCTTAAATAAATATCATAAGACAAGTTAACTATAGTTAAGCAGTGTATTCAGGGCAAGATTCTTCTTTCCTTAATCAATCAATAAATAGATTTATAGCAGGATTATAAGAGGCGACCAAATTTTTTGGTCAACAACTCATACAGGAAAGTGTATCAAATTAGAATCATTCAGGTCACTTCGGGTTAGTCCAATCGGACCTAACCTGTCCACTAAGCTCAAATTAACTTAGGAATAACTCAACCTGGATTTGTTCGGTCACCCCACTCTGCTACTCCCCAGACTATTTAGCTTGGCTATATTCAGAAGCTGCTCGGCTCGGCACAGTCAAACCACCACAAGTACTTGTTATTAGTTTCATGAGTTTAGATAAACATGCAAGCGTCGTGTCAAGCCCAATTGCTCAACATGATGGCCCAAATACCTTAGGCCCAATTAGTGAGGCCAGATTTAGGCCGCATCTTCTAGTCCCCATTCTACCTAAACTAAAGCAGCTAGGTCGGATAGAGTAAGAGATCACTCTTCCTAAGCTGTTAAACACGATCGTCAAATGACCTCGCTTAAGTCAGCTCATGAATTAGGGCTAACATGGATGTTGTACCTCAATACTGCAATTATTATTGCAAATCCTGTACCTTTTTGAATTTCAGGCCCATCATTACTTCTCAAATTTGCACTCATCATGGCAACTATTGGATAGTTGTCGCTTCAACGATCAAAGGAAATCTAACCATCCATATGTTACCCAATGTAGGCTTAATCAACAGCCCATACCCACATAACCAAGATCATGCCCCTTCATCTCCTTTCAAACTTTATTAAAGGGCCATTTTTTCATTCTTTTCACTTTTGCTTCCCTCCCATTTACATGGCCTAAGGTTTCATCTTCTCCACCATATTCCAACAAATAGTTAGTGCTCCCACCGTCATCTCCAATGACTCCAACATCACCTCAACTAGGTATGTCCTTATACTCAACTTACACCTTTCAAGTTATTCTTTCTCTAGCTTCTACATTTCTTCTTCTTTTTCTTTTCTTCTTTTTTGGTCATCCCAACCACCAGTTTCTAATTGAAAACTCTACCCTAAAGTTACTGAAAAAACTAACCTGAAACCTTAAAATATGTCTAACTCCCTAGATTCAACTACTTCTCTCCTATTATCTATATCGACTCCAGCTATTTCGGCAGAGTTGGAGACCAACTTATGCATTACCTCTGAAGACCTAAAATAAGCTCTTCCAACTATAAGAAAGAGTTTGAATTGTACCAATCTACAGTCTCCAAATATAGTATACAAAGATTGCGGGAGAATATGGGGATTCCCTTAGAATATGATATAATAGTGCCTGGTGACCATGACCCACCTAACCGCCAACCCATGGACTACTTATCTTTCTATATGGCCTAGATGGAAGGTGGCCTTAGCTTCCCTATTCTAAAGCTCTTTAAAGAAATATCTATGAGGTTTGGCATTCACTTTAACCAGCTTGCTCCTAACTCTTTTGGCCTAATGGTTGGATTTTCAATGGTTGTCTAATGTATAGGGGAAGAGCCTAATGTCAAGCTATTTCGCTCTTACTTTCATGCTAAAACTCAAAATCCAGGACTAATCTATTTCACCTTGTGATATGATGCGAAATTCCTAAGCAAATACCCCAGCTCTAATAAAGGCTAGAAGAAAAGTTGTTTTTTCATTTTCTTGCCCTACCTCCTGGGGTTCCCGACTAGATGGTTGGCGAAACTTCCCCATTAAGGAAAATTCTACCCCTAGAACTAATCTACATACATAAGCCATGCTAGCTTAGCTTACTGAGAATGAGTATATCGTCACCAAGTTAATAACTCTTCTATACCACATTAGACTCAAACTAAAAGTGATTGATCTCTCTAACACGTTTGCCTTATCCTCTTATTTTGTTTACTAATATAGCCTTAAACTATAATAGTGAATATGATAAAGAGAAGGCTAGTCATTCAGCTGCTGTTGAGGAGCGATAAGATCTGCTGGGCCCATCCAGGCTGACTGGGATTGCACAAGCTCTCAAAGGCAATCTCCACAACTAACTTCTTATACAGCCAACCTTAGTACCTACTCGACCATCTTCCCAAGCTCCTACTCAGCCATCTTCTCAAGCACCTCCTTCCAACCTAGGCAAGAGGGCATTTCAACCTCAGGGAGAAGAAAAAATAACCTAGGGTCCTACACTCCTTCAATCAAAGTGATCAAGAATTACTGGCTCTGCCCCCATCTCTAGATCATTGCCTAACTTAACCTTTTTTGTTAGCAATAGGTAGTAGAGGAGAGTGATATTGACACATGTGCATATTTTCTTTAAGAGATCCCCACCTCTATCGATCGATATATAATAGAAGGTCTTGACTATGATACCTTTTTGTCCAAGTTCTATACCTACAAGAAAACGTAAATACTTATGTCTTCTCTATTTTTACTTATTGTCTAACATTTTCCTTTTTGCTTTAGTCAACTGTGTTTTTAGGAACACTCATGTCTATCTGCCCAGAGGGTTAGCCCCTCTAACTCAGCTGCTCAAGAGAATGACCAAGAAGGAAAAATGTTAAACTGCACCAACAATTAAAAAGGGCATGGTGGCTAGATTTGATTTATACAAGAGCCAACTTAAGGTGCTGGACAATGAGAAAAGAAATATAGTGAGCAAATGCTGACCACTAGAGGTCAGGTCGCTGAAGCCTGAGTTAAGGATAATAATGAAGGGTACAATAAAGACAATGACAAGTTGTGACCACTACAGAGGGGCAGGCCTACATCAATCCATACTAGGAAAGTTAAAAGGAGAACTAGTTGAAGACTGAAGACTTCCTCAACCATTTAACTCAGAGGGCTACAATACCTCTATATGGCTTTGACAGTTGCGTAAAGCAAGCTTGGGAATAAGGTTTCACTAGGGTACTAAACCAGAAGAATAATGTTCTCGAATTGGAAGGATGGGAACAACCATATTCTGAGAAAACTGTTGAGCCTACCTCCTCCAACGCTCCTTCTAAAGCTCTTCCTGAAGCCCTAACTAACCTGCCCGAAGTCCTTATAGTTCTGCCTCCTCATGAAGAGGCTATATATGATATGGTAGCCATAGATGTAGTATGACTTAGATAATGATGTTAATATAAATGACACAAATGTTGATGCCACTATTGAGGAGCTCATCATGGTTTTGGACTGTAGCATCAAATAACATATTGTTTTTGATATTGTTTTTTATTGCTTTCTGATACCCCAGCTATATAACGATCTTCGAGTTAAACTGTCTTGTACAACAAACTGACAAAATAATGATTATTTCAATAAACTTGAACTGAAATAAATTCCAAATTCGTAGTGTAAAAAATATTTAACCTCGGTTACTCAAATTAGTCTAAACTGAGATGAGTTACCAAAACTTCTAGCAATTATTTTTTTAATAATCATGATTTTTGGACAGGCATACTGCCCCCCTCCCCCAAGATCTTGGACTTGAGTTTAATTGGTTCAAGTTCTAGATCTTATGTATATATGATCATGTTTGATTCATTTTTGTTTTTATTATCTCGAGCTTTACTTTATAGCTTTCGATGACCAAAAATATGTTAAGGCATTTGTCTTTTTGAGTTAAGAAAATCCTTTTCCCAAGCTCTCCTTGATACAGATCTGTGCCTGCAAAAGTGGTTGTAATGTCTTTCTTGGACTGAGGAGATTGATCTTTGCAAACTCTCCTCTACAATAAAAACTTTCTCTGCAAGAGATGTTTTATTGTCTTTTTATCCTGAGGAGATCAGTCTTTGTGGACACTCATCGGGAGATCGATCTTCATGAACTCTCCTTAGGAGCAAAAACTTAACTGCAAGATAAGCTTTATTTCCTTTTATTGATCTTCAAAAACTCTCTTCAGGGTTAGAAACTTTATCTGCAAGAGAGGCTTTATTACCTTTTTTTATCCAAGGAGATCAGTCTTTGTGAACTCTCCACAGAAGAAGATACTTCATCTACAAGAGAGGCTTTATTGCCTTTTTTTGCTTGAGGAGATTGGTCTTCGTGAACTCTCCTTGGGGGTAGAAACTTTATTTGCAAGAGAGGCTTTATTGCCCATTTTTAGATAGAGCTTCTTCTGTAAAGTAACTCATGAGGAGGACAGTAACATTGACCTTCATTTTATTCACAAAAGTAATAAACGGAAAATGACATTAGGAAATATAAATCTAAATATAGATCAAGCTACTATAAGCTAAATAATGAAATTAAACTAAAAAACAGTTTTAGGTGGAAGATGTTCCAAGGTCAGGGTTGCTTTCACCTTTCCACATCTTCCAGTTCATACGCTCCACCTGCTAAGACTTTCATGATCTTGTAAGGTCCCTTCCAGTTTGCTTCAAGGTTTACAGTAGGCTTTAAAGCATCAACTCATCTGAAAATCAGGTCTCCCACCTTAAAGCTCTGTGTTCGTACTTTTCGACTATATCCTGTTCGAAGTTTGCTCTTGTATACTTCCATCCGCAAGTAAGCTAGGAATCACTTTTTCACTAGCTAGATTTACGGCCTCCCTTATCAATCCCTCATTCTAATTATAGTTCTGCACCTAACGAGTTTGTTAGAGTAGTGTTCGACGAGCAATTATACTATTGTAGAATAATTTTTTTCATATTGTTTATTAAATAAAATAGCATTTTCTTTATTTTTAATTTTTTGTGTCAATTAGATAAAGTCCTTAGATCATAAATAGCTATGGAGCATGGTCGCGCATATGATGGTGATCATGGAACATGCATCGATGGCTTTAATCTTAAACTTGTTCTGAGTCAGGTTCATTGAGATGAGACAGCGATAAGCCCGATAGACTCGCACACACAATGCATACTCGAAAAAAGGGTGTCTCATTCTATAGGCATCAGCATGGAGATGCTAATGCATGCGTGTTGGTGCTTGTTAGGAACAAGTACACCAAACAACCCGTGAAAAATTCTCAGTTGGAAAAGTTGTTTGTCGAATGAGAATTTTCTAGCTATGATAGTGCATTAATTAGTCCTTAGACTTGAGGCACCACGGAAGTCATGTGCACGACATCATGCACTTTGATGTATTTCTGTAATACCCCTTAACCTAACTGCAGAGTCTAAACAAGCTGATACAGTTAAGTCAAGAAATGTTAATTTTTCATCATTAGTAGAGTTATGATTTTTAATAAAAGTTCCCATTTTTAGCTATAAGATAAAGAACTCGAATTGTTTTAAACACACGATATACATATATCATAACTGAGTACATCTATTTACAAAACCATAACAGAGCAGTTTATTTAAAAATAAAACAGAGTTTTTAAAATAAACTACAAAATAGGTCGAAGCATGGCATATGAACAAATCTCTGTCCGGCTGCTCTAGAGACTCAGTCAATCTCTAAACCTGTACATTTCTATCTGCATCACATAAATCTAATAAGCTAAAGGTTCAGTAAGATGAAATTGATACAATAATAAACAACATATATGCACATCTCATAAATCATTAAATGCAATATTCTATTTAATAACTTTCATTCATAAATCATTGTTTAGGGCCCTTGAAGTTTGGTACTTAACTAATATCGATAAACCATGGTTTTTGGAATCTGTTCATAATGATTGGCCAATAAGAGAACTAATACGGGGTTTCCATACTTGGTCTTTCAACCTCAGGTATTAGCCATATTCTATCTCACTCATTGTGACTTTCCTATACCGATTTTTCAACCTCAAGTATTTGCCACCATTTGTTGGGTCCACCGGTCCCTCCCGCGTCCTTTGTCTGCCCGACCATCAATCAAGTACCATACTTTCTTTTTAAAAACCTCATTATATTCTTAATAGTATCATGCTTCGTGAACCATAAATGCATCAAACATTACATCATTTGACAAATAATAACAATCACATTAAAATATGAACAACATTATATGATTCTTGTGATACAGCAAATGAAAGCTTCAACTTACCTCAAGTCCACTTTGTGGCAAGTGAAAAGACCAATCTCTTTGGAAGATAGAATGTGTTAAAGGCCTAACATAATCAAATCATGTACCATTTAATATCCTTTTTATAAATCATTTAGTTTATTCTAGTTAAAGTTCATATACACTTTTCAATCTTTTGTAAATAATTCCATATCAATTACAGAACCTTAAAAACAATGCATACTCCATATTTTACTATTAATTCAAGATATTAAACATTAGGGCAGCCATTAAATAACTAATAATTCAAACATAATTATTAGGGCAACCCCTAAAACATGAACACAATCCGAATTAAAATAATATAACTTAATTCTAATTTAAATTGATTCTAACCTTCAATTAAGCAAACTAATTGCTATTGTTCACAATCATTTGTAGGCACCTTCAAACACAATATAAGTATTAGAAAATCAATAGAAACAAGTAAATTAAACAATTTCACAAGACTATCAATTTTGCTAAAAACTAGCTTAATTAACTTGGTTTTGGCTTCAAGTGTAACTTACTCAAGTTTTCAATCATACAAAAATATACTAAAACATGTAACCATCCAAAATAATACAAATTCATCATAAAAACATTGAAAAAAATATACCTTGATTAAGTTGGAATTAAACTTCAAAATCAACAGTTTTCAAGCTTAAAATGGTGGAAACTTGTTCTAGTTTGTGTTCTATGGATTCCTATGGATTGAATTCAATTTTTGTGAGTATGAGAGTGTAGAAATTTGGAGAAACTTAGGAGAATAAGGGCTGGTCATTTTTCGAGGTGCTTCTACAAGAAATATAAATGAAAATGATTTATTTGACCTTTTAAAAAGAGGTAAGTGGAGGGTAATGATTGGTTGCATCATGCTTGGTGTCTTCTCATGCCAAAAGCAACGTTCATGGGCTAAAGAGATTACAAACGGCCAGTGAAAAATTCTCAGTTGGAAATATTGTTTGTCGAATGAGAATTTTCTAGCTATGATAGTGCATTAATTAGTTCTTCAACTTGAGGCACCATGGAAGTCTTGTGCACGACAGCATGCACTTTGATGTATTTCTGTAATACCCCTTAACCTAACTGCAGAGCCTAAACAAGCTGATACAGTTAAGTAAAGAAATGTTAATTTTTCATCATTACTAGAGTTATGATTTTTAATAAAAGTTTCCATTTTTAGCTATAAGAGAAAGAACTTGAATCGTTTTAAACACACCATATACATATATAAAAATTGAGTACATCTGTTTACAAAACCATAACAGAGTGGCTTATTTAAAAATAAAACAAAATTTTCAAAATAAACTACAAAATAGGTCGAAGTATGGCATATGAACAAATCTCTATCCGATCATTCTAGAGACTCAGTCAACCTCTAAACCTATACATTTCCACCTACATCACATGAATCTAATGAGCTAAAGGCTCAGTAAGATGAAACTGATGCAATAACAAATAACATACATGTACATCTCATAAATCATTAAATGCAATATTCTATTTAATAACTTTCATTCATAAATCATTATTTAGGGCCCTTAAAGTGTGGTACCTAACTAATAGCGATAGACCGTGATTTTCGGAACTTGTTCATAATGATTGGCTAATAAGAGAACTAATACGGAATTTCCATATTTGGTCTTTCAACCTCAGGTATTAGTCGTATTCTATCTCATTCATTATAGCTTTCCTATATCGATTTTTCAACCTCAAGTATTTGCCACCATTTGGTGGGTCCGTCAGTCCCTCCCACGTCCCTTGTCTACCCGGCCATGCTTCATGAACCATAAATGCATCAAACATTACATCATTTGAACATTACATCATTTGATAAATAATAACAATCACATTAAAACATTAACAACATTATATGATTCTTGTGATACAGCGAATGAAAGTTTCAACTTACCTCAAGTCCACTTTATAACAAGTGAAAAGACCAATTTCTTTGGAAGATAGGATATGTTAAATGCCTAACATAATCAAATCATGTACCATTTAATATCCTTTTTATAAATCATTTAGTCTATTCTAGTTAAAGTTCATATACACTTTTCAATCTTTTCTAAACAGTTTCATATCAATTACATAACCTTAAAAACAATGCATACTCCATATTTTACTACTAATTCAAGACATTAAATATTAGGGTAGCCATTAAATAACTAATAATTCAAACATAATTATTAGGGTAGCCCCTAAAACATGCACACAATCCAAATTAACATGACGTAAATTTGGTTCTAACTTAAATTGATTGTACCCTTCAATTAAGCAAACTAATTAATATTGTTCACAATCATTTGTAGGCACCTTCAAACACAATATAAGCATTACAAAATCAGTAGAAACAAGTAAATTAAATAATTTTACAAGACTATGAATTTTACTAAAAACTAGTTTAATTAACCTGGTTTTGGCTCCAAATGTAACTTACTTAAGTTTTCAATCATACAAAAATATACTAAAATATATAACCATCCAAGATACTACAAATTCATCATAAGAAGCATTGAAAAATAATATACCTTGATTAAGTTGGAATTAAGCTTCAAAATCAACGGTTTTCAAGCTTAAAAAGGGTGGAACTTGTTCTAGTTTGCGTTTTTGAGGTGCTTCTACAAGAAATACGGATGAAAATGATTTATTTGACCTTTCAAAAAGAGGTAAGTGGAGGGTGATGATTGGTTGCATCATGCTTGGTGTCTTCTCATGCCAAAAGTCATGTTCATAGGCTAAGGAGATAACAAAAATTGATGCTTTGGTATTATAATCAAGTGCAATGCAGTTTAGAATGGTTTTATACAACCTAGTCAACCAACCAATCAAATTGCACCATTTTGCATACTTTTAGTTCTTAGCCAAACGTAACATATTTTAAGTAAATATTTAGGCAAATAATCACTTTAGCATATAACTAGTATGGAGCAATATAAATAATTCATTTCATGGCCATTCAACACATCAATCTTTCTTAACCGAGATACCGAGTTTTTCACTATAAAAAGGCACTTAAGGAATATGTTAAATCAAGAAACAAAAGTTTGATCTTATATTTCATGTACTAATGCATGTTAAAGCATAACTAGATCATATAATAACGATTATTCAAGTTCATGCAATCATGCTATTTGTGTGCCATAATTCAATAATACACAGTGATTAGATACATATTCATGCAAGATGATTATTATTGACTATGTAGGAGAGAATTTGACATTACAATTTTCCAATTGTATGACGATCACAATGGGTTTATGTTGGGTTATGGTCTTCGTGTATGGAGGCTAATGAATAGCCAATAAAAGATCTATCACCTCTAGTAGAATAGATAAATCTCCTATATTTTCATAGTCCTTAATCCCGAAGACCTTGGCCAAGGCAGGATGAATGTTAAACATGGGGTTTTTTAATGATTCATCAAAGGATCAATGTGACTTGAAATGGGATTATAGTTATTAAGTCAAAATAATAGGGTTTTAATTGATAATCCATGTCCAAGACTTAATTGAGAGATTAGTTTATAGAAGGACCGTATTTGTATGGTACTTATAATTAAAAGATTCACTTGTTATTAATCTAAAACTAGGTAGTCAAGATGCACTGCTAGATGCCTCATTGACTTTATTCTTGGAATTAAATATATAAAGACTCACCAAGTACTGGCTTAGTAACTAGGGGTAACTTAGCCGGGAATTCTTTCAAGTTCTCAAAAGCTTTCTGGCACTCCTTTATATATTCAAACTTGCTTCTTTTCCATAGTACTTTGAAGAAAGGCAAACTCTTCTCCATTGACTTATGTATAAATTGAGTTAGAGCTACTATCCAACCAGTAAGATGTTAGACCTCATTAATTTTTTTAGGGAGTTCTATGTCCTGCACAACCTTTATGTTTATGAGGTTAACTTGTATTCCCCTTTCAATAACCATGTAACCCAGGAATTTTTTAGATCTCATACTAAAAGCACACTTAGCAAGATTCAACTTCATGCGGTATTTCCTTAACACCTCAAATATTTCTACTAGGTCATCCACGTGAGACTCAACCTTCATGCTCTTTACTAATATATATTCAACATACACTTCCATGTTCCATCCAAGTTGACCCGAGACATGCGGGCCACCAAGTATTGATATATGGCACTTGCATTCTTATGTTTAAAAGGCATAACAACATAATAGTAAGTATTAGTGGAAGTTATAAAGTTAACCTAATTTTGGTCCTCGGGAGCTAGCATAATCTGATGGTAGCCCTGGGAGGCTTCCATCATGCTAAGCAACATGGAATCCAAAAGTTGGTATATCCTAAGTAACAGATAGTAATCCTTAGGGCAAGCTTTCAAATCATAGAAGTCTATATGTTTTGGGACCAACACTGCATTAGATATCCACTCCAAGAATTATATTTCCTTGACGTGCCCTACCTCCAACAACTTCTGGACCTTGTGCCTCTTATTCTGTTTGATATGTTTGCACATTGGATCTATATTGAGTTATTTCATGGCCACCTTGGGACTTATGCCTTCCAAGTCCTTAGCTAACCATGCAAATACGTCCACATTCTTCCTAAGAAATTGGGTTAATAGCTAGGCTAATTTAAGGTCTGAGTTGTGACCCAATTTGAGTAGTCTTCTCCTTACACCCCAAAACCAATTCCATAGTCATCAATATCTCATTGGGCTAAATATGAGGAGTTGACTTACTGGTCGGGTTTGCTACTTCTTTTTCTTTACCCTCTTTAAGGTGATCTACTTCCATAGGTTGTCCTCTATCCGCTTTTCAAATAGATTTAATGTAACACTTTTGGGCGAAGTATTGGTCTTTTCCACTTCACCTATACCCTCACCTACTGGGAACTTCAACTTTATGTGGAATGTAGAGACCACTGCCAGAAAGATATTAAGATTAGTTTTACCAAAGATAATGTTATGCGCAGAACATGTATCAACTACCAAAAACCTTACTATTCAGGTTTTCCTCATGGGTTCTGTCATTAAGGTCATAGGCAGGATAACCTACCCTATTAGCTCCACTGCTCATCGATAAAATCTAAAAAGAGTTGTATCTACTAGCTGCAGCTCTATTCCCAAGTCAATCATCTTGTACCCTTCATAAAAAAGATATTAATCGAGTTCTCTGTATCAATGAATACCCTAGCCATGTTACAGTTAGCATGGTAGCTGTAATGAGCAGGGTGTCATTATGGGATACCCATAGACCTCTAGTGTCCTGAAGGCCGAATTAGATCATAGGCCACTTGGCTAATCTCATGAGGATGTCCCTACTTAACCCATTATTGAGTTGTCTTAGCATAGGATCTCCTAGTTCAGTTGGAATCCCTATTTGTTTGTCCCTCACATAATATATATCACACCTTTCCTTGAGAGCTGAGTTGAATTTTCTCTCTGCCCAGCTCCACCATCTCTTTGGTTCTTGGGCTCGTCTCTTATCCATGGAGGCTTAATCACTCGCCCTTTTTTAAGACCATAATCCCTTTCCTAGGCTATCCATTCTCTCAAGTAGCCAAATTAGATTAATTGCTCTATTTCAACCCTTATGTGGTGATAATTGTCTATTATATGTTCATAATCATTCTGGAATCACTAAAATTAGTCTGATCTAGGCTTTATAAGTACCTATGAGTAGGTCTTAGGCCACCTCAATTACTTATGTCCCTCAATAGTAGTAGAACATGGGACTGAGATGCAACTAGAGAGTAAATCTTTCAGGTCCTGAAGGCCTGTTCTAAGGCCCACCTCTCATCTCGGCCATTTCCTCCATCCTTGCTTAGCTCTTTTTCCTTACCTTTCTCTCCCACATCCTTCTTTTTCATCCTCTAGGCCTCCTCCGTATTAATGTATTTCTCGGTAGATGCTATTAGATCATCAAAACTCTTAGTTGGCTTTTTGGTTGAAAACTTTTCATCTTGGAGACCCTGAGCTAAGGCATTTGAGAGCACATCCTGAGTAGCTGAGGGAACTTCTAGAGTAGCGGATGTGAATCTCTTAACATAGCTCCTCAATATCTCTCTCTCCTTCTGCCGCAAGGTAAAGAGTGTCAAAGGTGTTTTTTGATACTTCCTCGAGCTAGCAAACTAGTACAAGAATGCCCAACTAATATACTTGAAAAAATGGATGGATTTAAGAGGGAGTAGACTAAACCACTGTTGGGTAGACTTAGCTAAAGTGGTCAGAAACACCCTACACTTAACCCCATCAGAATACCAATGTAGGATGACAGAATTCTTAAACCTACATAAGTGCTCCCACGGATTAGAGGTCCTATCTTATTCATAGTTTGAAGCTCTGAAATTAGTAGGGAGGTTATCTGTCATCACTTTTTTAGAAAAAGGGCTGCTATTTTTCTTTGGATATCTATTATCTCCTTATGGAGATCATCTAACTCTCATAGATAAATTGAGTTGAGCCCTTCATTACAACCCTACCTCGAGACACGGAGTTGCGACTTTTCTCTCATGACACATTTATCTGGTTAGGCCTTTCTCTCATCCCTGCTATGTCATTTCCATCAACTCGAGGTAAATGAGGTAGATTGACCTTTTTTTCTATTGCAGGGTTGTGTTGATGGCGATATTCACCAATCCTGCCAACTACTCCATAGTAAACTACCCCTATCCACAGGGGTAAATTCTAGCATGAATTCATATGGGGAGCAGCAGCAGTGCAACAAGGAGAAGCGGGTGGAGTAACCGACAGTAGGCCGTCCTCCTCACCGATAGTATTTTTCTCTTAATTTTAGCCTTGTCCTAGATTTTGCTATTGCTCTTTTCTGTGATTCTCTAGTAAATTCTCATCTATATCTCCTTATACATTATTGGTAGCTATGTTCTCACATCTCAACTCAATTGTTCCCATTGACGACGCCATTTGATATGGGTAAAAATAATACGACCAAGAAATTAATATTCAATAGTGCAATTCTAGAACTCAACACCTTGAATCTTCAATTATATATCACCTGAAAACACCTATGAAATAAAGGTTATGGGGTGCTGGGAATTGCGTGGAGAAAACTCTTTAATGCTTAAGTCAGTAAGAGATTTGGAGGACAATGTGAGAGTACTATTGCTAGGAAAATATAATGCTATAAAATTAAAACGTACATCAATAATGAAGACCATATATATCCAACAAGATAATAAGGTAATTGTGTAGAAGAAGGATTATATTACCTTTCTTGGATAAGTTTCATAGATAAGTCAACCGTTAATTAAGTAGTATATTCAGGGCATGATTATTCTTTCCTAATCCAGTCAATAAATAGATATATAGCAAGATTCTAAAAGATGACCAAGTTTTCTAGTCAACACTCTTCCAGGAAAGAGTGCATCAAATCAGACCTATTGAAGTTAGCTTGGTCAGTCTATTCAGACCTGACCTGTTTACTAAGCTCAAATTGACTTAGGAATAACTCAACCGGATTCCATTTAGTCACCCTACTCTGCTACTCCCCAAACTATTTAGCTCGGCTATATTCAAAAGCTATTCAGCTTAGCTCAGTCAAACCACCACAATTACTTGTCATTATTCTTGTGAGTTTAGCAAAACATATTGCTGGTACCCTAGACAAGCCCAAATACTCAATATGATGGCCCAAATTCCTTAAATCTAACCAGCCAAGACAACTTTAAGCCACATCATTATATAAGAGCACATTAATAAAACTAATACAAAAGCTAGATTAATATATACTTAAGTTTTGTGAGACTTGAATTTGATACTATGATCTTAAGAACTAATTTTTTTAACTTAAGCTAAGGCTTATTGATTGAATCAAATGTCTTAACATGCATGAAAATGTCATTTTGGCCAACTCCGTATAAAGTCTCGTTTGTCATTACCTTACTAATTGTTTGATTTCTTTTTAGTGGGAGATAAAATTGCACTTTTTCCATGTCATGTATTGCATTCGTTATGCCACTTTATATTTTAATCTATATATTTCATTTATTTTTGAAATATTTCAAGCAAAATTTAATTTTTTAAATTAATTTTTTATCCAAAATTATTTTATATCGCAAAGAGAAAAATATGAAAATTGACACTATTAATTCTCGATGGTTGTTTTTAAAATAATATTATAAAAAATTTAAAATTCTTATTCTATTAACTTTTTAGTCTAAAACTCCTTTTTAGTTAAAATAAACGTCACCTTGGATGAGTCTTGATGACTTTTTCTACTTGATGCTTATTAATTTTGAGTTTGATATTTTAACTTAAGTAATTGTTCATGGAGACATATTCACATAAGATATTGTTGAAAGAAAGATAATGGTGAAAATAAATTGAATCAGTTTGATGAGAATAGTCATTGATTTAGAGATAAAATTAGTGTATCTGAGTTTGGGTCGAAGTGATTTGAGCTCAGGTACTTGAGTTAAAGGTGACCTGAAACAATAACACACGTTAGGCTCGTTGGGGTGGCCCCCAACTAAAACCCTTCAATGCTTAAGTTAGTCAGGTCTTGAGGTCGAGAGGAACTAGTATGTGAAGTGAGTAAATAATGTAAAAATTACCTTATGAGACCTATGCACTGGGTATTTATATTAATCGATTCTCGTAGGTCGTACAAGCTAGGGTCCAAATGTCATAATATGGTCAACTGACATATCCTATTGGCTAGCTCCATCAATGGTGGAGAGCTCGGTCCGACCCGAACTTACGATCGGGTGGGGTCAGGTATTAGGTAAAAATGCGCAGATCTTTGGGTATTTTTGGCATTTTAGCAATATTTTAGGGATATAAATGTAATTTTGGTATTTGTTATATCATTACTCCCCCAACTTTTTGTGCATTTATGTTGTCCTGACCGTTCGTTTCGAACTATTGCTTAATCATGTCTATTTATTTCCAAATTGGTGTTTCATCTCGATCGTCCATCCAAGTTGCCTTCCCTATATATATAAGCCCTCGATTTCTTATCGTTCATTTTTACCATTTTACCCAAGATAGAGTGAACTCTCGGATTAAAGCAAACTCGTGCCTTATCTTCGGCGTATTTTTCAAAGATCAAATTTTCAAGGTATCTTTCCTAGCAAGTTTTGAGATTTTTGCTATTAAATTTTTATTTGCTTATTATTCTAGCATTCCCTTTTCCTTCTTGTAATAATGTTGACCCAGCTTTCAAAGCGAACTCTTTCTGACTTTGACACGAGCTCTAGTAGCTTGAGCTCGAACTTAAGTTCAAGCCCTGGGGATGTTACTGGTCCTTAAGAGGCTTAGGTTGGTTTTCCTTATCTCGAGGTTGTCCCCGAAGGGGATACTGCTGAGAATGAAGAGTCAGATCAATACGTCTATCAAGAGGACCCAGACTTAGAATCTACTGCCTATTGGGCTCTGATTAGGTCTACCGTTCAAGAGACTGAGGTCTCACGAATTAGGCATAGGTTTTTTATTCTGGATAACTTCAAAATAATAATCCCTGGTCATACAGATAGGATCGATAAACCATTCCTGAGGTGCTTAGCTTTTCATATAACTAGCTTAGAAGCTGGCCTTAGGTTCACTTTATCCCATTTGATAAAGAATATTCTTACTGGCTTCGATGTATGCCCAGCTCTGCTCTTTCCAAGCTCTTTTCGACACTTATTAGGCTTTATTATTTTAATGCACTACTTCCGCCAAGAGCCCTCATTCACACATTTTTGTCATGTGAACTCTATCAACTCTTCCCCTAAAACTAGAGAGAGGATTTTTTTTTACCTAACTCCTAAGCCCAATCGCAAGATGTTGCATCATTTGCCTTCTTTCTTGGGTACTTGGAAGGACAAATTTATTTACCTTAAAGCCCCTAGGAATAAGCTATGGAGGGTTCCTCATCAATGGAGAGTCTCTCGACCCCGACCCTGAAATTTAGGTCATATTTCTTGGGATGATGACTTCTTACCTAATCAACTCATTAGAACTTGGTATGAACTCCTGACCTTCTTACTAAAGAAGTCTATGCCTTGGTTGATCTTAGCCCTGCTCCTATCCAAGCAACTCAAACTCTCGGTAATTCTCTTTTCACTTCCTTTCTCCTAAACCCGAACTCAGTTTTTTAACCTATATTTGTTTACCATGTTTCAGAAATGGTTGTTCGTGCATCCATGGTGACCCTCTTAGCTCGAGCTCGCCCTGCCATTCCTCTATCACTCGTATTGGGTCTTAAATGTCCCTTTAAACTCTACTGAGATCATCCCTGTTATTTTGGCTCCTACTCCAGTTCATGTGTCAGCTATCGAGGTGGTGGCTATGCAACCTGCTGATAAGACCTTCGACTCTTCTAAACATTCGAAGAAGGATAAAGGCAAGGATAAAGAGTCGGGCAGTAGTGTTCGTGCTTCTAAAGAAAATGAACCAATGGACGAGAGTATATGCCATAAACACTCCAAGAGCAGGGGTAAGAGCTCGAGAGATCGAAACTCTCACAGTAGCAAATCTAGCAAAGGAGCTCACAGCGAAGACAGACTTAGTTCTTTTGAAGTTGATCAAATGCTGAGAAAGAAGAGCAACTGCTAACTCAGATGTGTGGGGAGGAGTAGTCTTCACCTTCCAAACAACCTCTTAGCCTAACCACTTCTCTAGTCGTTCCGTCTTGGAACATTATAGTTGATAGCTATGTGCTAAAGTCCTATGCTGGATAGGACTTCTTTGAACTGTATAAACATACTCTCCTCCTTACTGACCAGTTCGGGCTCATGAGCCTTCCCTTGGTTTGATTGGAGGCAGCGGATGCTCATCACTCCATGGTGGTATGCCGTCGTCTTCCTATATTTACCATAAGTGTTTGAGTTCTTGCAATTGATCGAACACATTCTATTCTTTTTCTTCTTTTAAGAATAATGTTATTATCCATCAGTTAACCTTATGATTTGTCCACTGGAGACATGAGTGGCTCTTGTGTGAGGACAAAATCAAAGAGGCTATGGAAAAGCTTTGAACTACCGAAGAGGAGAGATCTGAGGCAGTGGAGAGGGTTCGAACTGAGCTTGACAAGGAGGTTGTCATATTAAAATAGGATTTAGAGAATGCTCAATTCAAGAACTAGGAGCTGCATGGGGTCATCGATGAGGCTAAAGCCTGAGCTAAAGAGGTGGAATCGACCTATGTTCATGAGCGCCAAGAGTCTCTTGACTCAAGCTTTCCTTCACCCTTAAGCCACGACCAGACCCTCATTTCAGCCATTTTCAGTTTCCAAAGACACACCTTAAGGTCTCCAAGTACTCCAAATTGATTCTAAGTTGAAATAAAAGCAAGAAAAGTAAAGGAGAAGTGATTACCATCAAGTTTAACCTCAAAATCTGCATAAGTAACACTTACCTATGGTTTTGCCTTTGGTTTTCAGATTATTGTAAATGGATTTATTATGTATTAATCTTTCAATATCTCTTATAAAAGTGTTATAAAATTTTTAGTTAGACTTTGGTGCACAAATAAAGGGATTTTTATGACAAACACTTAATAGAAAATACTCGTGGCAGAAACTGTCACCATGCTATTTTCTTGTGTTTTAGGCTTCAAAAGTGTATGGTATGTTGAATAAAACCTATAAGTATCATCATATACATGTTCATATATGGGTTAAGAGTATTGGAATAAATTTTCATTGGTTAGAAATTGAAATAGGGCATGATATTGAAGAGATGCTCAAAATTGTTACCATCGAATTTCAGATTCTATCCTGTGTGAAGGGGACTAGTTTTGCAGCATTAAATCCATTTGTTTTGACAAGAATATAACCTAGTTGTCTCTTTGTATATATTATCTAAGTGTGGTGAAAGTTTGGGAGTGGTTGAATACACTTAAGGGTGCCAAAACCATTAATGTGATGAAGTGCGCATAACTATCATAGTAGGGAAAATCTATTTCAGTATGCTATGAAGGGAGCTGAACTTGGGATGCTATATCCGTGAGTTTTAGCCATTATATGACATGGTTACATTGTTTTTTATGTTAGCTAAGTGTGATAAAATTGGGGAGTGAATGAATATGTCTAAGGTTATCAAAATCATCATGCAAATTAATGTGGCAGCAAGAAAATGTGAAGTTGTGAATCTGTCCTATTTGGTTCATTAACATGTTCCAGTATAGATGTGGAACATTTGATCCCTAACATTTAGGACGATGTTGTAAGAGTTATAATACATCAATTAAGTGAGGTTAGTATACATTTAAGACGTGGAACAAAGGTGCATAGAATGTTGCATTCGGTTATAGTTTCTAAGTGGTAAGGTTGTTTAGTTAAATTGAGATTCAAGATCTTTATACTACATTAGGTATAATGAACTTGTTAATTGAGGATGGTGATTGATATCTTGTATTTTTACAAATTGTTTCATATCTAGGGTTGAGGAGTAATACTTAAAAAATCTAAAAGTAACACACAATCGATCAAAGGTAAGTGAAAATCCATTTGCAACTATAATGCATGAATATAGTATGTCTTGAAGCATTTATATTTAATGTGTTGATGATATTTAAATTGACTGGATGACAAAAATAGTATGTGCCTTAAGATTTTTATGATTCTTGAAATATGTTGAGAGCAAGAAGACTTATATTTTATATTGAACATACCATTCATGAGCATTTACATGTGCATGCATGACATATGAGTATAGTTGAGGTTCTTGCATGCATGATATGATTTGAGACATGATTTTCACAAGAAAAAAAAATTGGTTGGCTACTACTAGTGTACCGAGGCATGCAAGGCATGCTTATGTGATATTTTGGGGTACTACAAGTGTTACTTTTCGGAGGATTATAAGGGTTGACAGGGGGTGTGCCTCTAGTAGTCACAAGATGGTGGACCACTTGATTGTGCCCTTATTGACACTATTGGTGGGAAGACTTCTGGAGGATCACAAGGGAAGATAGGGGATGGACCTCTAGTGATCCCAGGAGATGGTCCCCAAACTGTGTCAATCTGTTTATGCCCATGTGATTATTGATATTGTTGAGAGATCTATCTGGTACATAGTAGGTACGCCAAGAGTCCAGTGGTGGAAAATGATTTTGAATGAAATGTTTTAGTCCGGGACCTTGCATTCCTGGCATGATTTCATAGAGATGCATCTGATATATATTAGATTATCTCTTTAGCATGCATGATTTTCACTACTAAGCGTTAGCTCATGTAGTTCATGCATTGTAGGTAAGCATGGTGATACCTGAGACTTTAAGACTTACTGGGTTGGTTGTTGGAGCTCCTAGAGACTTCTAAGGATCACTGTACATGGATGATAACCTGTTGGGTCGTGTTGTGGGCATATTCTAATTTTTACAATCATTATTATTGTGTAAATTATTTTCTATATATAAAGGGTTACAAGATGTAAAATGTCCTTACTTCTTCTGAAAGTATAGACTATTATTTTAATTTTTGAGTTTATCGTATTATAACTTTAAGATGTCGTGTCCTATATAACCCTTAAAATTTTATAGTAAATAAGTTTGAAAATAGCGTGACTGTGATGAGTGTTGTGTTTTTTTATATAAACAGTGATTTTTCTATATGCAGGGTTATATGTAAGAAAATATTTTTACTGTTTTTCAAAGTGCTACAGTTGACAAAATTTTTTTATATATACACATGTACACACATGTGCTACCTTGTCAAAATTATTGTTATATCAATATCTATATTTAGTGGTGGGGGTGTTACAATATACTAAGCCGAAAGGAGTTTTTCCTATTGCAGTTCTTGGGGTTGTGCGATATGCGCACAAGACCCATGGTCGTTCTTCCTCTTAATAAGACTTCACCCCTTCTAAGCTCATTTTTAGATATTGTAGTATAATCCTATTCACGACCTCTGTCTGCCCATTTGCTTGTGGGTTTTCCACAGCAGTGAAGTTCTATTGAATTTTCATTTTTTTGCACCATGCCCGGGAAACTGAGTCCTATTGTTAGATATTAGAACTCTTGGAGCCCCAAACCGACATACAATATTTTTCTATAAAAATTTCATGACCTCATTTTTGGTTATTTTAGCTACTGCCTCTGCTTCTATCCACTTTGAAAAATATTCTACTACCACAACGATGAATTTTTTCTAAGGTCTACCTGGAGAGAAGGGCCCCAGAATATTCATCCCCCATTGGTTAAAAGGGCATGAGATCAGTATACTTTTCATTGGGGTTGCAGGTTGGTGAGTTAAGTTTCATAGAATTGGCACTTCTCGCGCCTCTTGGCGAACTTTAAAGCATCTTTAACTAGAGTTGGCAAAAAAAAACCTTGGCGTAATTTTTTTTGGGCTAATAATCGACCTCCTGAATGATTTCCACAGCTCATTTCATGGATTTCTCTCATCACATAGAGTGCTCTATCGGGACTAAGGCATTTTAGTAGTGGTCCTCCAAATGATCTCTTATACACTTCGTCATCTATCATTTGGAACCAAGATGCCATTGCCGACATGTGCCTGGATTCAATTAGATCTACTAGTAGAGCTCCCGACCTCAAGTACTCTTTCAATCCATCCATCCACTTTGCCATAGTCGTTATTTGAAGGATTAGGCCCTCTTTAGGATACAGTTCTACTAGACCCTTTTCAGCTACGATCTTAGATTGCTTGGCCACTAAATCGATCAATTTTCTTGAATTAATGCCTGATATTGCACTTGTAAACCTTGCCAGAGCATCTTCTCTCTCGTTCTCTGTGCGGGGGATCTATTGCAGTTGAAAATATTTAAGTACCCTACTAAGTGTTTTACCTTTTCCAAGTACTCCATCATAGATTTATCCTTCGCTTCATAGGATCCTTCTACCTGCATAGCAACTAATTGAGAATTAGTGTAAGTAACGAGATGTCTCACACTGCATTTCTGTGCCATTTTTAGTCCTGCAAGTAGGGCTTCATATTCTGTCTCATTATTGGTGATCTCGAACTGCAACTTCAAAGCGACCTCGACCTTGAAAGAGTCAAGGCCTTGTAATAAAATCCCTACACCACCTCCTCCGAGGTTTCTAACTTATCTACATGAACTAACCACATCTCTTTTTCTTGAGGAGCTGGTTCTATCATTGTGGCCTCACTAATGAAGTCTGTCAGGACCTGAGCCTCCACTGCAGTTTTGGTTTCATATTTGATGTCAAACTCTCCAAGCTTAACTGACTATTTCACTAATCTACCTGAGACCTCTAATTGTCCCAAGATCTATTTCAAAGGCTGATTGGTCAATACTATGATCTCATGTGACTAAAAGTACAGCCTCAATTTTCTTGCTCCAACTATCATAGCCAAAGCTAGCTTTTCTACCTCTAGATACCTCTTCTAAACTCCTTACAATAGTTTTCTGATATAATAAACCGTTCTATGAACTCTCTCTTCTCCTTTACTAGTATCGAACTGATAGATCAAGTAGATACTGCTAAATATAATAAAAGAGTTTCGCCTTTTTTCAATTTTGACAACAAAGGTGGAGACATCAAGTATTATTTTAAGTCTTAGAAGGCTTGCTCACATTTATCTGTCCATTGGAAGTTTTTCATATTTCTCAAGATCACGAAAGATAGAAGGTTTCTATTTGTTGACCTGGATATGAATCTATTCAAAGATGATACCATTAATGTAAGTTGTTGGATCTCTTTAACCAACCTCAAGGAATTCATTTCGAGGATGACCCTAATTTTTTTTGGATTCGCCTCAATACCTCTATCATTAACCATGCCCTCTTGAACTCCGAATATGCACTTGGCCGGTTTTACTTCATGCCATAAGTCCTTATAATTGAAAAGGCCTATTCAAGATGTTCAAGATGATCTTTCTCTCTTGTACTTTTTATTAACATATCATCAACATACACTTCTATGGTCCTATCGATCTGATCCTTGAACATGAGGTTCACCAGCCTTTAGTAAGTTGCTCTGGCATTTTTTTAACCCAAACGGCATCACCCTATAAAATAGACTCCCTTCTCAGTTACAAAAGCTCTTTTGACTTGATCTTCTGCCATGAAAATTTGATGATAACCTTGGTAGGCGCCCATCGTGCTTAACAATGCACATCCTGCTATGGAGTCCACCAAGAGGTCAATCCGAGGTAATGGGTAGGGATCTTTGGGACATGCTTTTATTCAGATCGGTGAAATCAGTACATATTCTCCACTTTCCAACTGTCTTCGGCATGACCACCATGTTTGAGAGCCAATCTGTGAACTGGATATCCACTACATATCCCACATCAAAGAGCTTATTCACTTCTTACTCAATGATCTGATTCATTTCCGCTCCAAAGCTCCACTTCTTTTGTTTTACTGGCTTGATGGAGGGATATGTGTACTATGACTTCTGGGTCTATCCCTTGGAAATCTGAACATTTCCATGCAAATATGTCCATGTTCACCCTCAAGAACTGAATAACCATGAGCTTGAGCCTCAGGTTCATATGGGACCTAATCCTTATGAACTTATTTGGGTTATCTGGCTCTAATTCCACCATTTTGTACTACTCAGAAGATTCAATTCTGAACTCTTCTGATCTTGCCTTCTTGTTTGATGCCTCTCTTGAGGTTATTATGATATCAATTTGAATAGCTTGCTTCGCTGTTTACTTCACCACTTAGTGTTCTCTTTTTTTCAAAGAGAGATTATAGCACTCTCGAGCACTTTTCTGATCATACTTGACCTCGCCTACACCAGTTCTTGTTGGGAACTTCATCTTAAGGTGATAGGTCGATAGTATTGCTTTAAATTAGTTCAGTCTAGGCCTTCCTAGAATCACATTATAAGCAAATAGTGCATCGACCACAAAGTACTTCACCATTACTGTCTTCTTACAGGGCTCTTGTCCTAGTGATGTTGGCAAGTTGACCGTGCCCAATGAGATGACTTCACTTCCCTTGAAGCCCATGAGCGGAGTGTTGATTTGGTAGATTGTTGTAATATCTAACTCCATTTTCCTTAATACATGCAAAAATATTACATCTGTTGAACTTCCATTATCAACTAGTACCTTTTGCACTGTAAAATTAGCGATGTCCATTGTGATCACCATGGGATCATTTTGACCTGTTTTTATTCCTGCTAGGTCACAATCATAAAAAATAATGGAGGTTGAGCTATCTATGTTCAGCACTTCATGACCTCTTATTTTCATGCTAGTTTTTAAGGATCTGAAATGCTTTTTTCTAACATTGTGAGAATCTCCTCCACTTGGGCCACCTGCTATCATCTAGATGACCCATCTCTTGGGCAAATTATCCCCAAGAGGGTCCTATTTGGCATGGAAGCACTCTTGTGGGTGCCTCTTGTTCTTCTCGACCCCGCGACCTCTTGACCTGCTTCGAGATTCCTGGGTGGGAAGTGACCTTCGAAGTTAGCCTCTTTCTTCTTTGTGTCGCGATTCACCCCTCATAACAAAATTTTGCAAGTATCCCTGTTGAATTAGTCTTTTGATCTCACTCTTCAGTTGAATACAATCCTCCATATCATGGCCATGATCCTTGTGGAAGTAACAATATTTTCTAGTGTCCATCTTTTTCTGAAGATGTCTTTATCTTTTTTGGCCACTATAGCATATTGGAGTTCTCTATCGACATCAATGCATGCATTCTGTGGGTGTTCAACAGAGTGTAGTGATTGTACCTTACTAGCCGAGGACGATCCTAATCTTGACCCCGATCTCGATCTTTCTCAGATCTAAATTGAGGTCCCTCTTTAGGATCCCTCATCTTTTTTCCTCCTGGGTTTACCTGAGCCCACTTTTGATCCTTCAGGTCATTCATCTCCTCTTCATGTATGTA
Organism: Paulownia fortunei; assembly: GCA_019321725.1. NCBI lineage: Eukaryota > Viridiplantae > Streptophyta > Magnoliopsida > Lamiales > Paulowniaceae > Paulownia > Paulownia fortunei. Next base: position 17,951,458 of record CM033109.1, on the reverse strand, counting down.
ACGTTGGGTCATTTCCATCAAGTATTCTTTGTCAAGCAATGGGTCTCGAGCTAGGGCCGAAGTGAGAGGTCAGTTCCTCAGCCCATGGATTAAGATGTTGGTCATTATGTCAATCCTCATATCTTACACCTCCAAGGCCTCATTATTGAATCTATTAATGAAGTCCCAAAGGGGCTCGTTTTCTCTCTATCTGATGGTAAAAAGATGTGTACTCTCTTTTGGCTTGTAAACTGGTATAGAAATTTCCGTGTTAGCTGTTCATATGATACCACGGTCTTCATAAGTAGTCCCATGAACCATTCTTGAGCTCGTCCTATCAAAGTAGTGATAAAAATCTGGGCATTCATGGTCTCAGATTGGCCATAGAGTTACATAATGTGATCAAAGGTCGTTAAGTGTTCTTGTGGATCCCTATTTCCATCATATTGGGGAGATCTGATAGCTTGAGATTGGGTGTGACAACTTCTGCTAAGATATTTAGGGAGAAAGGGGATCCTCTCTTTTGTAAAGCTGAAGTTACTGCTCGCCTCCTCTTCAAGTCCTCCAACTTGCATGTAGCTTGCTCAATTTGTTCACTGAGCTCATTTATGTCTTGCATTTCTTCTCTGTATGTTCTGTTCTTTAGCTCATCTAGAATTTTCACATGAGGCCTCATTTCTAGCCTCATTGCCTGGCTTGCTACATCCTGAGCCTCATCCTCGTCCAATGGATCTTTCGAGTCTTTTTGTCCAATGCTTCAGATTCTTTTTCCTAGGGAGTTTCTCAGGGAGAAGAAGTTATCGAGTCTTTACCTTTCCTCTCTCTCTCTCTCATCCCAAATTCACCTACTGATGTCCGTTACCAATTTTTTGAAATTACTAGCTTTCATGTGGATAATAGGTTCCTCCCCTTCAGGTTGGTTGTCACGTAATTAAAGGGAATGAGAGGGTGATGGTGCATGTTGTGGTGGCTCCGCTGTCTTTTTAGGTGTTTCATCCATACCTGATTCCGCCTCAAGTTTTTCATAAACGGCGCCAACTGATTTAGAGATAAAATCAATGTACCTGAATTCGGGATGACCTGAAATGATAACACACTTAGGCTCACTGGGGTACCTTCCAACTAAAATCCTTAGTCAGGTCTTGAAGTCGAGAGGAATTGGTATGCGAAGTGAGTAAATGATGTAAAAACTACCTTATGAGACCTGTGCACTGGATATTTATACTAATCGATTCTCGTAAGCCGTATAAGCTAGGGTCTAGATGTCATGATTTAGTCAACTGGCACGTCCCATCGGCCATCTCCATCAACTGTGCAGAGCTCGGTTCGATCCAAACTCGTGATCGAGTCGGGTCGGGTACAAGTAAAATGCGCAGATCTTAGAGTATTTTTTATATTTTAGTAATATTTTTGAGATATAAATATAATTTCGGTATTTGTTATATCAACCATATTATCAACCCATTATTAAATGATGCACAACCCTCACCCCCTCTCCCCATCCACCCACCTATATATATATATATATATATATATATATATTTATACTCGTTTTTTCTAAATTAATGACAAAGAAAAAGATGAACATATATATATATATATATGTGTGTGTGTGTGTGTGTGTGTCCTTCTTTTCTGAATAAAAAATAAAACATTCTACATCTTCGATATTGACAAACAATATCAAGAACATTGATCATAGTTGAATATGTTTAAGGAATGAGAAATAAGTCACCAACCCCCAAATTAATTTATCAACCTTTAGAGGGAGCTGAAAATGAAAACAACCCTTGTTTTGGTATATGCGTGTATGCCCTTGTAATGCTTATACATACGTATATATATAAATATAGAATACATATAAGTAGAAAAGAAAAAAGTATCCAACTAGTGAAAGCATAGATATTTTCTCCTGAAAATGAAGAATTATATCTAGTACCAGGTGGCAATTTCGAGATTCTACTTGCTGAAGAAGAAAGTTAAACAGTAAACAGCAAAGGACCCTGCCCACTTTTAGGTAGTGCCTTAACCACAAGGGCAGTTTGGAGTTCCACTCCGAATGTAAAGAGTGAACGTGTCACCCACAGATTCTTCTTTTGGAACACGAGCAAATTCATTATTTTTTTTTGGTTATCTTTCTTAATGAATCATTAAACAACAGTCGGTTATCCATCACTGGGTCAATTAGGCCACCTATTATTAAGGGAATTTGTTTATTGGACACAATTGAACACTGCCCATAAGCAACACAAGTAAAAATTTGGAAAGCATTTTTGGAAAGAAAATATATATATAGTAAGTTAAATAAAATCAATCACTGTATTTAATCACCCCACCCCCCCACCCCCTCTCTCTCTCTCTCTCTCTCTCTCTCTCTCCACAGTAGTAGTTGAAAAACAAAACCCTAAAAGGGGTTCTTTGCAAGAACAATTCGCCGCCAGATTGATCATTCTCTTATATAACTTGTGACCCTCTGTCTCGCTGAGTCTTCTTCTTCTTCTTACACAAGCTCTCCAACTCAACACACTTCTAAGCTCAGCTTGATTTTTTTTTTCTTTTCTTGTTTTAAAAGAACACTGTAATTGCTTATTTTCTTGAAATTCAATTTGAATGAACGACCCTTTTTCCAAGACTTAATTTTTTTGTTTTTAAGGTTGCTAAACATATGGTGAAACTGAGTTTTCCTTTGTGTTTGATCATATCGTTTTGATGATTTTATTCATCTTCAAGAACTGAGCTATCTTGAAACTTGATGGTCAAAGGTTGGATTTTTGTGAGCTCAAAGCTTTGATTTTCAATTTGTTCATCTTGGTTTTTTTGGATTAGTTAAGTTTTGGTCTTCGTGCTTCTAGGGTTTCTAGGGTTGGTGCCTGTTGGTGTAAGCTTTCTTTCTTCTTGGAATGAGCAGTGAATAACTGGGGGTTTTGATTTTGTTAAGAATCATGTTATCTGAATTGGGTAGGAGACCAGTGATTGGAAATAATGAAAATTCCTTTGGAGATGAGTTTGAGAAGGAGATAGGGTTGTTGCTCCGTGAACAGAGGAGGCAAGAGGCTGATGATCGTGAAAAGGAGCTGAATTTGTACAGGAGTGGATCTGCTCCACCTACTGTGGAGGGTTCAATGAGTGCAGTTGGTGGGTTGTTCAACCATGGAGTTGTTGGTGGCAGCGGCGGTGGCGGTGGAGATGGTGCTGGCTCGGCTTTTGCTGAGTTTGCAAGAAATAAGAGCGGCAATGGGTTCTTGTCTGAGGACGAGCTTAGGTCTGATCCTGCGTATTTATCTTATTATTACTCAAATGTCAATCTCAACCCAAGGCTGCCGCCTCCGCTGTTGTCAAGAGAGGATTGGCGGTTTGCTCAGAGGTTACAAGGAGGGAGTTCTGCAATTGGGGATAGGAGGAAGGTGAATAGGAATGACAGTGGGAATGGTGGGAGATCCCTGTTCTCAATGCCACCGGGTTTCAATTCGAAGAAGCAAGAGAGTGAGAGTGAGAATGAGAAGGACAAACTGCAGGGTTCTGTGGAATGGGGTGGTGATGGACTTATTGGTTTGCCTGGATTAGGACTAGGTAGCAAGCAGAAGAGTCTTGCAGAGATATTTCAGGTTAGTAACTTGCATTTTACTGCTTTTTACTTGTGTAGATTGTCTTTTCCTTTACTTGGGCATTTATATCTTCCAAGATTGAAATTTGATACTTGGCATGTGATATAGGAATCTACTAACTTTTCTATGTTATGCTTGCAGGTTTTCTAGATATTGCAATGACACAATTCTGCGCAATTTTGTGTGGCCTTTTCTTTTATAAGTTTGTTGTCATTTGTTTACATGAATTTTCTTCATATTTGCTGAAACTTGGTCCATCTTAACATGTATGGTAGGACGCTCAGCAGATTTGATATTCGCATTTGTTGCACATGCATTATCTCTGTTTACATAAAACTGGTATTTGAAGAAATTTGATTCCTCTTCCTCCTTGTAAACTGAATTATATGGTTTAATTATATGGAATCGAACTTCTTATACAATTCCCTTCCTGTCTCCATCCATTGTGATTGTATAGGCATCAGTAGTGGAGCCCCTTTGTTAAAATGGTGCATCTTTTTTTAACTGTTGAAAATAAAAACATACTTTAGTATTGTTGTGCCGTAAAAGTTAGACATACTAGTGCTATTCTTACTATGCTCGACGTGATACTATCTTTATAACAGGAGTTTATCTCCATTAGGATCTTTGGCACACACCCAAGATGTTTCCAGTTTGAATTAGAAACCATTCTTTTTTCAATTTCTCTTATTTGTTATTGCTTGCTTGTTTACAGATTCATTTGTTCTGCATCTGAGTGTTAAAGTATTGCTTAATTACCTGATGTAATTCTTGATTGGAAGTTGGAACAATCATGTGTGAATCATCTTGCACTTGTCCTTTTTCATAGCTATGTTCTTTCTGTTTTTTCATCTTATTTGCCTGGTTTCCTGCTTTTATTCTATCTTTGGGATTAATGTTTGAATTTCCATTCTTTTGCCCTTGAAGTCATTTATGCCTAGCATGTTCATGTGGCAGTGCATTAGGTATTTTTTCAGCTTCTATATGGCAGTAGTAGTACTCCGAACTTCTTTCTCTTATGCTACTCCACAGTTTCAGATATAGATTTCTTGATGATTTAATTTATTTTTGTGGTATGGACATGTTAAATTTTTATGATAAATGGAGAGCTACCAGGTAGTTGGTACCCTTGTTTGTTTCAATGCCGTTTGTGTTGTGGCCTAGCTGCCTTTCCTTCCCAATCATGAGGTTGATGGAAGTTGGCATTAGCCTGAGAATTCTGATATCACGTTTATACTTGATTGTTCTGTGCAAAATCAGAGCTGTCTTCCCCATGTCTTTTTTAGTTTGTTTAAGTTCTTAATATTTGTGCAGGATGACTTGAACCGTGCTACTCCGGTTTCCGGACACCCTTCACGCCCAGCTAGTAGAAATGCTTTTGATGAGAATGCCAATGCTATGGGTTCAGTGGAGGCTGAGCTGGCTCATCTGCGTCGCGATTTGACATCCTCAGACCCAGTACACTCCACTCAAAATATTCAGAGCTCATCTGCTGCTCAGCATGCTGGAATACCTGCATCATATTCTTATGCTGCCGCTTTGGGTGCATCCTTGTCAAGAAGCTCAACTCCTGATCCTCAACGCATTGCAAGAGCTCCCAGTCCTTGCCCAACTCCTATTGGAGGAGGCAGGGCAGGAAATTCAGAAAAAAGAAACATTAACAGTCCCAGCTCCTTTAATGGTGTATCTGCTCACTCAAATGAATCTGCTGATTTGGTTGCTGCTTTATCAGGCATGAACCTTTCAAATGGCATCATGGATGAGGAGAATCATTTGTCGTCTCAAATGGACCCTGATGCCAATGAACATAAGAATTATCTTTTTAATCTGCAGGGAGGCCAGAATAATGTAAGACAGCAAACTTATATTAAAAAGCATGAACCTGGGCAGTTCAATATGTCTTCTGTTCCTCAGCCAGGGAAAATAATGACTTCTGATTCTGGTGTGAACAATGGTGGTGGGTCAGATCTCAGTAATAATACTTCCCTTCTACCTGAGCTGCAGAAAAATGGTGTTCCTTCAAGTAACTCATACCTGAAAGGATCTTCTAATGCTGCAGTTAATGGTGGGGGTGGCCTACTTTCTCAGTATCAGCATTTGGACAGTCCCAATTCATCATTTTTGAATTATGGATTAAGTGGCTACCCTATGAGTCCAATATCAGGTCAACTTGGCAGCTCGAATTTGCCACCGTTGTTTGAGAATGCTGCTGCTGCATCTGCTATGGCTGTACCTGGAATGGACTCTAGGATGTTGGGGGGATCAAATCTTGGTGCTACTGCTGCAGAGCAAAACCTCAGTAGAATAGGAAACCAGATAGCCGGGAGTGCGGTGCATGCACCTTTTGTTGACCCTTTGTATCTGCAATACTTGAGGACGGCTGAATACGCTGCAGCACAAGTTGCAGCTCTTAATGATCCTTCTGTTGATAGAAACTATATGGGTAATTCATACATGGACCTGCTTCAGAAAGCCTATCTTGGGAATTTGTTATCTCCCCAGAAATCTCAGTATAGTGTTCCCTTGGGTGGCAAGAGCGGTGCATCTAGTCCTCATGGTTACTATGCGAATCCTACGTTTGGGATTGGATTGTCTTATCCAGGAAGTCCCTTGGCGAGTCCAGTTATTCCAAATTCAGCTGGAGGACCTGGTAGCCCAATGAGACGTGGTGAATTCAATATGAGATTCCCTGGTGGGATGAGAAATGTAGCTGGGAGTGTCATTGGACCCTGGCACTTGGATAACATGGATAATAGTTTCGTTTCTTCTCTTCTGGAGGAGTTTAAGAGCAATAAAACCAAATGTTTTGAACTTTCAGAGATTTCTGGTCATGTTGTTGAGTTTAGGTATGTGTTTAACATTAAAATTGCCATTTATTTTTTGTGATGATTGATATCTGACTTTTTCAATCTTAACATTTTAACTAGTGCTGATCAATATGGAAGCCGATTCATTCAACAAAAGCTTGAAACTTCCACAACAGAAGAGAAGAACATGGTTTTCAAGGAAATTTTCCCTCAAGCTCTTACACTAATTACTGATGTGTTCGGTAATTATGTAATACAAAAGGTAACCAAGATATGTGGCCAGTCACTCAGTTGATAACTATGATTCTCTTTTACCTAGTTGGAGCTTTTAGACCATTTTAGTCTATCTCTGGAGCTGATTTTATGTCTTCCCAGTTTTTCGAACATGGCATGTCATCTCAAAGAAGAGAATTGGCTGGCAAGCTTTTTGGACATGTACTTACTCTAAGCCTCCAAATGTATGGTTGTCGGGTGATACAGAAGGTAATATTAGCCTTGGATATATGTTCAATCTTACCAAAAGGCATGTTTCCCATGAGCGTGCCTGAATAAAGTTTTTGGGTGCTGGAGAATGCATAAATCCCAATTTTCATTTTTAGTCAATCCTCTTATCATTTGCTGTATATTTCTAGTGAAATTTGCTGTAGCTAAATGAATATATGTTTGTTTAAAAATCCAAATGATGCTGTCTGATTATGTAGGCAATAGAAGTTGTCGATGTGGATCAGAAGATCAAAATGGTGGAAGAGCTGGACGGGCATGTCATGCGTTGTGTTCGTGATCAAAATGGGAATCATGTGATTCAGAAGTGCATCGAATGTGTCCCTGAGGAGCATATTCAGTTTATTGTGTCAACATTTTTTGACCAAGTTGTGACTCTCTCCACTCATCCATATGGTTGTCGTGTGATACAGGTTAGAGATATCATAGAAATGTTTTTTTGACATTTTTACTTGGACTACTTTCAAAGTATCAATGTATATTGTGAGATGCTTTCAATTTGGCAGCGAGTTCTGGAGCATTGTAAGGACGAAAAAACCCAGAGCAAAGTGATGGAAGAGATTCTGGGGTCTGTAAGCATGCTGGCACAGGATCAGTATGGGAATTATGTTGTTCAGGTTTGTAAATGTTTTTGGGAACATTTTATATTACGGCCTTGTGTATGCTGTAGGCATTGTGAAACTATTATCTTGTTGTAAGGAAGTCTAGTACGGACATTGTTTGAAGCTGAAACTTCTGTTTCAAATTATTACTTGTAAAAGTTTTTACCTGAATGTGCAAGCACCTTAGCTTGTTTTGCATTCTGCTTCAATATTTCATCTTTATTCCTTAAGTGTCGCTCTTCTTCCGTGGGGAAGGGGTCGTTCTTTCATTGACTTTGATTGTTTGCAATCCATGTGAGTGTTACATTTGTAGAAGGATTTGACAACTTAGACTGCTTAACTTGCCTCTATCTGTCTCTTTTGCGTGTACAAAATAAATGATGCATATTAATGTTAAATGCCATAGTTTCACCTTTTATTTTTGCTCCCTACAAGTGGACTGGCAAAGATGGGGTTGAGAAGGGACAAACAATTTGAATTTTGTGACAAATGGGCAGATATTACATCAATTGGCATATATTCCGAAATTCTATGGTATCTTGTACTCTGCTGCAGCAATTATGGACGGGCTTGAAAATATTCCACTTTTCTAGTTGCTGAAAATGTCACGTCCTTGTGAATGTTGTTATTTTTTTCAAGTATTTATATACATCAAATAGTTGCCTTTTCAGTAGCAAATTGTTGCATCCTCTCCACACCCATATGATCTGTGATTAACAGGCATTAAGGCGTCTTTGCACCCTTACTAACCAGCAGAAAGGGAAATGAAGCTTTTCACTAATTGCTTTTCATGTCGTTGCTATAGCATGTACTGGAGCATGGAAAGCCACACGAGCGATCTGCCATAATTCAGGAATTAGCTGGAAAGATAGTTCAGATGAGCCAGCAGAAGTTTGCATCAAATGTTGTTGAGAAATGCTTAACTTTTGGTGATCCAAGCGAACGCCAACTGTTGGTGAACGAGATGCTTGGAACAACTGATGAGAATGAGCCTCTACAGGTTTGTTACATACTTTTTGACATCTGAGCACAATGATGGACAGCACTTCCTCAGAAATTAATTACCTGACTTCAATTCCAGCTATTATAGTTATATTAGTGGCTTAGAAGTTTTGTATTGTCTTTGGACTGTGTTTTATCTGAAGATGTTAATGATGGGTTAGGGGAGTATGACCCCATATATATTTCTATGTCCTGTGCTCAAACCTCATTTGCCTTTTTACAAATCCAAATATAAGAAACATTTGAAAACCAGTCTATTGGGGATCGTCAGAGTAGTTCATTGGTGCAATATGTGGAAGACTTGTACATGGTTCCTATCACTTTATGGAAGAAGCTTGGGAATTTTTTAAAAACAGTTAAGTTATTTGTATTTTCTGTTATGATTGGAAAATAGAAAGTGTAAGGTTTCGGGTCTAATGGTGGGTGCATTTTCAGAATTTTGCATATGGAGAGTGGAAAATATGATGGGAAAAGGAATAAGTATGAGATAAAATCTCATGTTCAAATCCTTTCATTTGAGGGGGGGAAGATTAGTTTAGAGAAATGAAAGAGGGAGAGAAGAAAAAAAGAATGTGTCCTTATCTTCTTTTCTGTATGTTTAAGAGAAAGTTGTAGGTTATGAAGTGGAAATCACTGTTATTTGGATACTTGTTTTATGCTAGTCAAATGAATCTGAAGGAAGTGGATTTAAATACCAGTCAGGTATGTTTTGGTGAGATGCATTTTTTACAACTTTGGTCTATAAGGAATCTATTACCTTGTTTCTTGTCTTTCTACATCTTACAGAGAGGATCAACCAGTAATTGCAAAAATATATCAGTTCTCCTTCTCCAGCTCTCTCAGCTTATATAACTGGAACATCAGTATATGAACTTTTGAGATATAAATATAGATTCTGAGGGGCTGTAGTTTGTTCATTGCTTTAAGACTTGGCCTGTATAGCTTGTGTTGAAAAGTTTCTGAGGGTACATTTAGGGCTAAGTAGTTCAGTGAAAAATTAAAATAGTGGGAAAAATGTTAGCCTTTTCTACAGTTGACTTTTTAAACATTTACACGTATTTGAAAGCAACAGAAAAAATCACATATACATGTACTAAATGGAATAAAAAGTCCTTGATGTACTGGGGCGTCTAGTGAACTTAGCACATTGGTGGAGATGAAGTTTGATCATTTTGGGTCTTCAATAATGATACATTTTGTGCTCCTTAAATATGCTTATTCATAAGTTATTCCATTTGCTGTTCTTTAATTTATTTGGAGTGGCATACTTGCATCTGCTAAAATCTTAATCTTGGGATTCTGACTTTGATATGAGATAACAAGAAGAAATGGAGATTTTTCATGTCTGTTTGTGCCCGACAGATAGCAGGTTTTAGGCATAGCCACTGTGAGACATCTATTCAATTTTCGAACTATAATTATCTATATCCTTTCCATGCAATCAAACTTGTTATTTGCCTAATCTTTTTCTGCAACCAGGCTATGATGAAAGATCAATTTGCAAATTATGTCGTACAGAAAGTACTTGAAACTTGTAGTGATCAGCAGCGTGAACTGATCATGTCAAGAAAAAAGTTCATTTGAATGCACTGAAGAAGTACACGTATGGGAAGCATATAGTAGCTCGTGTAGAGAAACTTGTTGCTGCTGGGGGTATGCAGATCTTTAACCTTTTTGACTTTTATTTTGAAATCCATCTCCTTAGAGCATTTGGTGTCTCAACTTAGCTGTCATTAGAACTGTTAAATGATCTCTTACCCACACTGAGGACTCAAGAGAAATTTAACTTCTTTTGGAAATTTTTGTGCAAGGTGAGAATGTCTTGTACTTCTTGACAGCTTACCCCAAACTATTAGGGCTTGTTTGTTTTCATTTGCAAAATGTATTCTCATAAAATGGCGCCTTTCCATTGGCCCTCATTGGGTTTGTTGTTGGAAATGCATTTGTTACTTTATTTCTGATTTCAAAAGTTTCCCGAGAATATTTCAAAAATTGGCCCATTTTGTTAAGACATCCAAAAGGTGTTTCTAGCAGTTTTTTAATTTTTTCATGGGTCTTTCCACTTGACTAGACGACAAAATGCATTTTTAAAATGGTCAGTGCAAATGAATTCCTCTGACATAATTATATGAAGTAAGGACCCACCACATAATCTCATTCTCATTCATTTCCAAAACCACCATTTTAATGGAAGTGATCCCAACAGAAAGTGAACAAAAAATAGGATTTTCAGGGGTAAGTTATGCTTGTTCATGTTCTAAACTGCTGTCCGATCTGCGTGACAGTAAATGGAGTAAGGTTTTATGTAATTTCTCTGTTCAATTTAGTATTTATTGCTATGCTTTCTCAACATGCAGTTAACTTATTGACCATTGTTTTATATGTTCATAGAAAGGAGAATCGCTGCTCAGACCCCACATCCTGCATAGATGGTGCTGTAGGAAAGAAAGAAGTTGTACAGCTAACTGAGGCTAGTTTGGGCTACCTCTCTTTCTTCTCTTTCTTTCTCAACTGGTGCTCTGCTCATACATATCTTTCACGAGGGTATGAGCTGATTGCAAATAAAGTTGTTGCCTGTACTAAAAACTGTACATTGTGTAGTGTTAAGTTTATACATAGAGTCTAGTAAGCTGAGGCTCAGAGGCCGAATGTTCCTGATGCCCGAGCAGAGGAGATAAAATGACGATACAAAATGCTGAGGGTGTAATATAAAAGGTGAGGTAGTTTATGATGCGAAGTGACTGTACAAATGATGCCATGTGGAGAGTTGGTTTTCTAGGTAAAGCCGAGGGATGTTATGTATGGTAATATAACAATTTTCTTACTTGGCCAAATATATGCTCAGTCCTTTAAATTTGCTCCTATTTTCAGTATCTTGCTTTTTCTAGTAATGATTTGCTGCTGCTTTGCATGGTTTCTGAGGGAGGGAGTTATTTATGTATATGCCGTTCCTGAATCTCTTATAAAAGAGAGAATTCAATAGCAAAGGCAGTTCGATTAATTGTGATCACTGCCTCTTTGAGAGTTTGCCAATTTTAGATGTCAAAAGCCTTCCCTAAAATTGTATATGGAGTAGGCAGTGCTGCAAAATCAGATTCCGTTCTTTTACAGAGAAATGTTACTGACAATAGACTTGGTTCATTAGGTGTTGTGTACTACGATCATTTTTCACACTAGGTATGCCCAAAGAAGTTGGTGAATTACGTTGAACATGTTTTTGGTCCTTGTGTTCATTGACGGCGTTGTAGTTGTGTGATTGAAAGTGGGAAAGAGGGAGGGAAATTATTTCGGAAGGTAGTAGCTGATAAGAAAAATCAGGAGTTTCTTGACTCGTGTATTTGAAAAAATGCGTTTCAATCGGTTGCTAGCAGTGTTTTAGGAGGCACTTTTGGCCACGTTTAAAGGCCCTGGGGCAGTGGAGTTGCCTTTTTCTCTTGTGGCGCATATTGTGGAGCGTCTGTGTTGGGCGCTTATCCATTTTGAGCCCCAATTCAATTGGCTTGTTATACGGCTTTTATTTGGACGCCCAAATACCAAAAGATTTTATCAACCTTGGCAAGTCAGATTCACCTAATTTAATATTTAAGAGCTGAAAATGTATATATATATATATATATATATATATATATTGTATGCTATTATTTTATGGCGCATGAGTATAAAAAAACGATGTTACATAATCTTTAGTTATAAATTTTTTAAATATTTTTTATTAATTAAATTGGCACTATATAAATATATATTCTTTGAATATCTATATCTGTATCCGTATCCGTATCCATGCCTTTTCATTCATATCCATATCAATATTCATATTCCATACTACTGTAAAAGTATGTTATTACGTTTTTTGTACTCTTTGGCGAGAATTAAATTAACCTTATAAGAGAACATGTATTGGTAGAAATTTAATCATAATTATTACATTTAAGACTTTTACTTGGACGCATGAGATATTAAATCGTAAAGACACAGAAGTATTTAAACTTATTTCCTAATTAATTCTCTTGTCCTCCAATTAGTATTCTCTAGTCAGTCACAATCAATCTCAAATAGGTAAGTGCTCATTTGTTATATTTTTATTATGTTTTTATGAAAAAATGAAAAAATGTTTTAATTAATTAGGTTTTTATATGATTCTATAGATTTTAGAAATAAGGATAAATTAATTTTATAATATTTTTTGAATGAAAAGACTGAAATATTATTAGATTTGAAAATGAATTGGATAAGTGCAGAAAAAGACATGAAATGTTAATAAATTTAAAAATAAAAATAAATTATATTTTTGATGAAAATAAATGCATTTTTGAAACTTCAAATAATTTTCTCTCTGAAAAATAAAACAAGCGGCACCTTAAGACTCCAACTTATATAAACAAATCACAATTCACAATTCAGAAAACCACATTAGCCCACCTTGAAAAACAATTTGGGTGCTGTGTGCTCCAAATATATTCCAGATTCAGCACCATGTCCAACTTTACATGGAGGAATAGTTGCTAGTTTACAATTTATAATTTTCTATAGGCATTTTTACGTTTTTGATATTTTGGGATTTTTGCTAAAATAGGTTTACACGCAAATTAGCATTTTTATGATATTTCATTATTTCAAATTTCCAATAATTTTTGTTTCTTTAAAATGATTGAGGGGGATAAAAAAAAAGGACATGCTTTCCTATGCTCCAATTTCTTTTGGAATTTTTTTATTTACATCAGTTTATCTTTTGAAAGCAATTTAAATTGTATATATGAAAATTTATTGTCATTAAACAATTTTACTATTCACACAAAATTTAATAAAATTTTATAGTTAGTTCATCATATTAACCTGAGAACATTTATTTAAATACTAAATTTTATATATCTTAATTTAGGTTTGTCATCCAATTCAATAATAATTACAGTTTGACTTTCTTTAACGAAAATTCAAAGAAGCGACGATTGCAAAAAACAATTGAGTTGGTAGTAGGAAGTTAAAGGAGTTATAAAAGACACAAAAATTTTATCTAAGAAGAAGGGATTGCTAAGTTTTAAAAATTATTAAAATGTCAAATTTAATTTAAAATAACATTTATGTTACTTCTCACCATCCCTCCCCTCCCCTAAAGAGCAGTGATTCTCTCATTAATAGTTTTTTTTAGAACTATTTCAAGTTAAATTTTTTATTTTATTAATATATTTAATTTTTTTCCAGATTGGTGGAAAAGAATACACTCTTGGGAAACAAAACTGCATGTGTTCCGCACAAAATTAAAATTGTATAATAAGATTAGTATACATTCATTTAAGATATATTTATGTAATATTTCCAATGCTCTTTAAATATAGAGTTAATTTTATTTTAACCCCCTACTCTTATTAAGTATATGTGCGCTGCACATACACAAGATTTCAGAAAAATAAAATTTTTAAGTAGTGAAATTATAAGAAAGATATTAAAAATAATGCTATTGATTATCTCTATAAATGATAAAATAAAAAAGACAAATAATCTTTAATTTTTTGGAGTTCAATATCAAATGTAGAAAAAGATGCACGTTCAATTGATAAAATATATTTGCATGAATATAATATAAATGTCTAGAAAAGTTGATACTTTACATTAATTGACCTAATGGGGCCTTTTTAATTTACTTCAAAACTTCAAGTTAAATTCTTATCAGTAACTTAAATATCAAGAATAAACTGTCCTTCACAATATATATTCTTAAGTACTATTAGCAAAAATATACCCAGCATTTTTCTTTAAAAGTTGATCAATAAAACTAAACATTTCATTATTTATTTTTGTATGATCATAGAAAGTAACGTAAACCAAATGCCTTTGGATATGATTCTTTTTTTATCTTTGGTTTTTTTTTTTTGGGTTTTTAGCTTAGGTGTTTTCATAGTAGTTTCTTTTTTTTTTCTCTTCCTACTATTAGAGAAGAAGTATATCTCATCATAATTATGTCATACGTAATAATATCAAGATAGAACTTATTATTCTATTCTACAATTTAAAATTAAAATATTTATTTTAGATAAAAGATGATAATAAGTACGTCTTAACTACATCTTGCTTTATTCAAAAAGAAAATTACTCCAAATGAAAGCATTAATTTGTGGTGAAAATGAAATAAAAAAAATTATTATTTGAGATCTCCGTCCCTAGTTAAGAAAAATATCCACCAAATATGATATATACACGTATTTCACATCTCTACTGTTACTCATTCACACACAAAAAAGAAAAGTATTAATATTTACTTCATTAAAAAAGATATTGTTTATAAAATTAGTTTTTTTTTTTATTTTTTTTCAACTTATTTGTTGAATCATAAATTCCATTCTTTGGTTTACTTTGTCATACTTTAATTGGAATACTATGAATTATCAAATCATAAACTAATATGGAGTGCTATTGGAATTTAAACACAAAAAATATCAATTTTACTAAAATCGTAATATTTTTTGTATTTTCTAATTTTATTCAAGTTTAGACTAATTTGTTCTTCAAAATGCATCCTAGCATGTTCAAATTTACGTAGTGCATATTTATAATTTTCTTGTTATAGGATGATTTAAGTACTCTACTGAAATTAATTGTCGTTATTGTAAAAATACTTTTATCTATGAAAATCGACATTCAAAACTAGAAATAGAATAACATAAGTCAATGCCAAGATCAAATTCATAAGAATATATTCACTTTTTACATCAAAAATGTGGTTTTCCTTAGTTGAGATTTTTATTAGATCATTTTTTTAAAAAAAGAAAATACTTATTTTGAGAGCATATACATTATTTTCAAAAGTATATACGTCATTTTCCAACAAGAAAAATATTTTATTGCCAAAGACACTCTTTGCTAAACATTTGAAGATGAATAATGTAAATATGTTTTTTTTTAATAAATAAATCATGTCAATTCTATTGATCAAACTTTACAACATACTAATTCAAATACATTTTAATTTTGCTTAACAAAAGAAATCTTCTAAAACTTTTCAAAAAAAAAAAAGAAAAGAAAAACAAAAACATACATGAAAATAAATCCGAATATTACCTATATGCTTAAAAAATTATGTAATAATTATACTTTGATATAATATTAGTTACAAAGTTAAATGGCAAGAATTTTAGAAAATAATCTTATAATTTTATATTATTTTTGATTATTTTTTAAGTGGATGACAAAGTGAGAAAGTGCTCAGAATTTTAGGGGAAAAGTATATTAATATAATTTGATGATTTTGTCCCTCAAAATTAGGTATGTCGCACACATAAGGGAATCTCGGTAAAATATTTTGCCAGAATTCGATCATATATGGCAACCAGTAAAAATTGTATAATTCAAATAGTAAAGTGTTGCAAAAAATTATTGAGGTGGCAAAATTAAGAACATGCATAGTTTGATTGATAAAATAATTTTTTTTCAAACCCAAATAATTCAATAACTATGTGTCACTGAAAGTTCAATCAAACTATGCATGTTCTTAATTTTGCCATTGCCTCACCCTAAACCACGGACCATAATATGTCGGAAAAACGCTCATTCGTGGCTACTCTCCATTCTGCAGCGGTAACTGGACCGATCCAAGAAAACTTTTGTTTTGCCAAGAAAATTTTCAGTGACGTCCACGATTCTCACTTTGTCCATGCCTCGTCTTATAGAGGACAAAAATGCATCTAATTTACTGAAGAGGAAACTAGGATTATGACTACCCCGTTGAGATTTACCCTAGTTGGTAAATTCTCTCAAGGCAGCTCCTCCTTACGGAACATTCAATCGAAATTTGCTGCCTTCGGTTTGACGGGTGTTTTCCAAATTACTATTATCAATTTCAAACATATATTAATCAAACTCTCCAATGAGGAAGACTTTCATCGTTTGTGGATGCGCCAAATTCTATATTTAGACGGATTCACTATACGCCTTAAAAAATGGTTTCCTGATTTTGATTCTAAAGTGGAATCTTCAATTATGCCTGTGTGGATCCATTTTCCAAAATTGCCAATTCATTTGTTCCACCGTAAGGTACTGCAGTATGGCATCTTAGCACTGATTGGGAAGCTCTTAAAAATTGATGAACCAACGACAGATTTCACAAGACTAAGCGTTGCTAGTGTGTGTGTTGAATTAGATTGTTGCAATCTAGAGAAGATGAAATCCTGATCGGTATTGGGGATTAATCAGAAGGTGATCTATGAGAATTATCCCACTTATTGTACCAAATGTCTCCATCTAGGTCATGATGTTAATAAATGCATGTCAAAGTTCAGACTATCGCCCAATACCTCCTAGAGGAAAAAGATCAACAAAAACATGCTAAAATCCAGAAGGGGAAACAAGTTTGGGTAAAATCAAACCTGGTTTTGCAAATAATAACTTGGTTGAAGAAGCTGAATTAGGGTATTTATTGGGCAAAAATGTTGTTGAATGTGTGAGTTAGCAATTGGATGAAGAATATCCTCATCTGACTGCGGAATTTAATTTTGCATTGATGTTTGTTTCTAGGGTTGTTAGTAGTAAAATATGGAGTATGCATTATTTTTAAAGTTATGTAATTGGTATGGAATTATTTACAAAAGATTGAAAAATGTATATGAACTTTAACTAGAATAGACTAAATGATTTATAAAAAGGATATTAAATGATACATAATTTGATTATGTTAGGCCTTTAACACATCCTATCTTCCAAGAGATTGGTCTTTTCACTTGCCACAAAGTGGACTTGAGGTAAGTTGAAGTTTTCATTTGCTGTATCACAAAAATCATATAATGTTTGTTCATGTTTTAATGTGATTGTTATTATTTGTCAAATGATGTAATGTTTGATGCATTTATGGTTTATGAAGCATGACACTATTAAGAATATAATGAGGTTTTTGAAAATGAAGTATGGTATTTGATTGATGGTCGGGTAGACAAGGGACGCGGGAGGGACCGGCGGACCTAACAAATAGTGGTAAATACTTGAGGTTGAAAAACCAGTATAGGAAAGCCACAATGAATGAGATAGAATACGACTAATACCTGAGGTTGAAAGACCAAATATGAAAACCCCGTATTAGTTCTCTATTGGCCAATCATTATGAACAGGTTTCGAAAATTACGGTTTATCGCTATTAGTTAGGTACTACACTTTAAGGGCCCTAAAGAATGATTTATGAATAAAAGTTATTAAATAGAATAATGCATTTAATGATTCATGAGATGCGCATATATGTTATTTGTTATTGCATCAGTTTCATTTTACTGAGCATTTAGCTCTTAGATTCATGTGATGCAGGTGGAAATATACAAGTTTAGAAGTTGACTGAGTCTCTAGAGCGGCCGAACATAGATTTGTTCATATGTCATGCTTCAAACTGTTTTGTAGTTTATTTTGTAAACACATGTACTCAATTTTGATATATGTATATGGTGTGTTTAAAACGATTTAAGTTCTTTCTCTTATAGCTAAAAATGAGAACTTTTATTAAAATCATAACTCTAATATTAATGAAAAATTAATATTTTTTGACTTAACCGTATCAACTTGTTTAGACTTTGCAATTAAGTTAAGACGTGTTACAAAGTCTGTGTTGGGGTTTTACAAGAGTGAAAAAAAATTGCTGCTTTGATACCATAAATGTTGAGAGAAAAGGTAAATTGAGAGAAATATTTTTTCTGCAATACAATAATACAATTGGATTCATCTCTTCATATACCAATGAATATCGCAAAATAAGGAAACAAAATAACTACAATCACTCATAGAAATAAAGAAACAAACTCCTATAAATTGGGAAATCAATTCCGAATTTCTTTATTTTCCACAACTATGATTTATAGAAACAAATATCATAATAATAATAACAATAATAGCAATAATAGCAAAAATAATAAAATTGATGATGGTGGTGGTGATAAAGATTATTACAATAATAATAAAACTAAATTTTAAAAATTGAGAGGGAAAAACTAATTTGATGAATGGCAGGTAAAAAATAGTTATTCAAAAGTCATTAAAGGAAAAATTGTCTAAAATAACATTTAGTTATTTATAGAAATGCCAAATGTTGGAACATGCAAATGGCATTTGTTTGCTTAATTTTAATGAATTAGAAGTTGGGGAATCAAACACTCTAAAATGCTTTTATTCTTAAAAACTCTAAAGTACTTTTTTAAAATATTTGCAAACACTCCTTTATAACCGCACTTGTATTTAATTGCTAACCTCTCAAAATGCTATTTCATACATGAAAAAGCAATTTGCGAACGAAATTGGTGGAGAAACATCAAATGGAGGATATAATTGTCAGTTTTTCCTGAGCATCTGGTTGAAATGCGACATGAACAAACCGCTAGAGAGATTGGACTACTTCCATGAAAATCCTCCATTAGTCAGAAATGGAGCAAGGGAAATATATAGAGAAAGCCAAAAGTATAATGAAAAAAATGAGTAGTGAACGTATCAAAATTGAAAGGAGAAATAAGTACTTATAGGTGTTCAAAAATAGTCGTGTTGTCATATGGTATGATGAATATGTTAACAAAGTCTTTTTCTTACATGGGCCCATTGAACTAGACATATATGACTAGGGTAAATGGCATTTCACCCCTTAAATTTGATCATTTTGACACGTTATTCCCAAAAATAAATTTTAAATATTTTATCTTCTCAAATTAATTATTTTGACACTTCACTCCATAAAAATAAATTTTAAGTACTTTACACCCTTAAATTACTTTTATTATAACACTTTACCACTCAATGTCATTTTCAGATCAAATTTGTATCCGAACGTCCTCAGCCCCACTGCACATTTTTGCCTCATCTTCCATTCAAAAGTCAAGAATAGTGCATCGTAATATTTATTTATTATTGTCAATAGTGAAAATATGATAAATGGTAGTATTTTTACTGTAAATAATAGCGGTACTTTTGTTAATAATATTTCAATCAATATTATTTACGGTAAAAATATCACTATTTAATGTATCGTTACGATTGACAATAATAAAAAATATGATGATCATTTCTTAACTCTTGTGTGGAAATGCAAGGAAAAAATGCGCAACGACAGTTGACGAAGAAAATTTTGATTAAAATTTTTTGAAATTGATATTGGGAAGCAAAGTGTAATAATAAATATAAGTTGATTAAACAAAATGTTTAAAATTTATTTTTTAGGTAAAGTGTCATATTTGAAATGATAAAATGCTTAAAATTTAATTTTTAGACATTAATGTACAAAATAATCAAATTTTATAGTAAAAAGTGTCATTTACCCATTAAGCCTTGTAAATTTTCGTGGGTCCGTCAGTGTAGCACAATCAAAATGTTAACGGAGTAATCCTCACTCTGTTCGCTTGCAATCTGTTTGTGAAAATGTCTGAACCTAAAATTCAGGTTCTTACTCTCCTTTCCAAAATGCTGAAAGCTCCGCCACTGAAAGCGCTCTCCCTCTTCACCTCTTCAACCCACCAAAACCTCCATCACACTCACCAATCCATATCAATAATCATACACCACCTTGTCTCTTTCAACATGCTGTCGCACGCTCAATCTCTCATACTACAGTTACTCTCCGGTAAAATCACATCCCCATTATTCACAATCTCATCTCTTCTCTCGTATTTGACGCATAATTCAAAGTATTTCAATTCTGGTCTCGTTTATGAAACAATCATTAGCGTTCATGTCAAAGCAGAGTTGCCAATGGAACGAGCCCTTTTTCTGTTGGATGAAATGATTGACAAAGGGCTTGTGCCGACGTCGAATATATTGAATACTGTGCTAAGGTGTCTTATAAAAGGCCATGATTTTGAAAAAGCTTGGTGGGTTTTTCAGAAAAATAAGGGAAGAGTTGGATTGGATGTGTATACCTTTGGGATTTTGATAAAGGGTTGTTGCGAGAATGGGGATTTGAAGAGAGGTTTTGAAGTTTTGAGTGAAATGTGTGATATGGGTTTGAGTCCTAATGTTGTTGTATACACTACATTGATTGACGGTTGCTGTAAGAAGGGTGAGGTTGAAAAGGCCAAAAAATTGTTTTTCGAAATGGGAGATGTGGGCTTGGTTGCTAATCAGTATACTTACACTGTTTTGATAAATGGGTTTTTCAAGAAAGGTTTGAAGAAAGATGGATTTGAGCTTTATGAGAAGATGAAGAGTGAAGGGGCATTGCCTGACTTGCATACTTATAACTGTGTGCTGAATGCATACTGTAATGATAGTGAAATGGGAAAAGCATTTGAACTATTTGTTGAAATGTGTCAGAGTGGGGTGACATGCAATGTCGTGACTTACAACATTTTAATTGAGGGATTGTGTCTACAGAGAAGGATGGGAGAGGCAAAAAAATTAGTGGGTGAGATGAAGAGGTGTGGTTTGAGCCCAAATATAATTACTTACAACATGTTGATAGATGGGTACTGTCGTGCAGGATGCTGGATAAAGCTTTAAACTTGTTTGATCAACTGAAGTCTTTTGGTTTATCTCCATCCGTGATTACCTATAATGTCTTAATTGCAGGATGCTCCAGAAGTGAGAACTCATCGCAGGTTTTGGACTTTGTCTGTGCGATGGAGGACAGAGGCATTTCTCCATCAAAAGTGACCTATACTATTTTAATTGATTTGTTTGCTCGATGTAATGACATGGAGAAGGCACTTCAAGTCCTTTCCTACATGAAGAGGACTAATTTGGTAGCAGATGTTTGCACTTACGGTGTCTTGATAAACGGTTGGTGTAATCAAGGAAATATGAAAGAAGCATCAAACTTATTCAAAACAATGGGTGAAAAGAATGTTGAACCCAATGATGTAATATACAATACAATGATCTATGGATACTGCAGAGAAGGTAGCTCCTATAAAGCCTTGAAGCTGCTCAGAGAAATGGCTGAAAAGGGGATGATGCCTAATGTAGCTAGTTACAACATGACAATCCAAGTCCTTTGGGGTGATGGGAAATGGGAAGAGGCTCAAAATCTTCTTGCTGGAATGATAAAGTCCGGTTTAAAACCATCCAATACTCTTTTGATATGATGTACAAAGCAAAATGCATCAATGTGTAGATCGTTCCACAACTGCATGGAAGGTTGTTGGCCATTAATTAGCTGACTTGTAAAATTCAAATGGAGAGGATGCATTCCTCGAACTTATTGGACTCCAATATTTTCTGGTAAGCTTACATTTCTTTTTTGGAAATACATTAGTTTCTGTGGGTATCCTTACTTTGCTTCATTGTAAGAGAGTATAAGATATATGTTTTTCTTTCGAAGTTAAGGCCTAGCATATTAAGCATGCTAGCTAACTGCATCATAATTCAGGACACAGTTTATCTCAGTGAGATCAGATCCCATTTGATTTATCATGTTTTCCTTAAGCATTGGAACCTAATATGGTCATGGAAGTGGTTTTTGAAGGTAATATGTTCAATTTAGTGTAGCTTGATTTTCACATGACTTCTTAAGAAGGGTGCATGAGAGCAGGAAAATATTCTTTGATTTAAGGTTGACAAGCTCTAGGCTTAGTTCCTCAAAAGGAGGAACAAAAAGTCCATATGCAAACCTTGAAATTTGGGGAGGGAACTCAAAAGCAAAACCAGGTTTTTGCTAAGGATACCTGTGCCCCTTTGATTACAATTTGAATTTATCAGAGTCTGGGAACACCCAAACCTAAATTTCTCTCATCCAGAAATAAGAAACAAACTAAGAAAGCAACTGATTCTCATGCCCAAAATATAAATCCTAAAGCTGTTTGAGAAAATTCTAATTTAAGCCTGTCTGTAAATGACTTAGATAGAATATTATGAACAGTATCCACACGTAGTTGTTAGAGTTTTTAAACCCTTTCCTGTGATCGCTACAAATGATTCCCATACAAGTATTACTTGTGGCAAGATCTTGAAGACTATATTTTTTTGGGAAAATTAGCTGTAAAGGAATAGGAACTGTTTAAATTACAAACATGATAACTTTTACATATTTAGAGTGAAAGGACTATTAAACTTTATAGTTTATTAACATGACAATTTTTATAAATTATTACATTTGTATTTACACTACTTGTATCAACCCCTTCTTCAAATTAATTGGTATCTATATTTTTCTTTTTCTCATCGACTTCAAATTGTGTTCTTTCTTGTTATAATGAAAATCAATAAATAATGCATGTAAGCAAGATATTAAATATTGTATCGATGTATATTTCGGAGTTATAAATTTATAGAAATTTCGGTGGAAATTTTGAGGATATCAAGATTTTCGATTTTGATTTAGAAAAAAATCATGAAATTTATAAAAATAGTTGAAAATTTTAATGGAACTTTGGATATTTTTAGTTAACACAATTATGCATGTTTTAAACTAAATATTTGACATATAAAGAGACTACAAGCGGGATGAGTTTTGAGCCTATAAGTGGTTAAGGGTTTTTATGTTTTCGACCCGATTTTGGGGTGCGTTACAGTTCTTCTTCAACCCCCCCATTAAATTTTCTACATTTATCCATTATATGTATACATCTTATTTGTAATTATGTGATATGTTTATCTAAGAAAAAAATATATTTTACATGCACACTGGTATATGTGGTATATAATATTTATAATTTAAAATAAGAAGAAAAACTATTAAATAACTTACATTTTCAATGTACATAAAAGTAAAAATTATTTTTTTAAAATGAAAACATGCATAAATAAATGTGTTAATAATTGATTATTAGTAAATAACATTGCTTTCTCATATTTTGAAGGTTATGATGATACTTTCAAAAAAAAAATTAATATATTTAAAATTGTAAAATGATTCTCACGAGTCCAACCCATTGGGTCTGGGTTAGGGGTAGGGTGGATCTCCGGTTGAGTATGAAGTATGGCGGGTTCGGACTAGGTGGTTCTCGGGTTTTGTCAAACCCACCCCATTACCATCCTACCTTGCAAAATCCTAGTAGGCCATATGGATTAGCAGCATACTCGAGATGAATAGTACCATAAATATTTTTTGTCTTAAAATAAAAATATTTTTAAAAATTACCCTCTTAACTTAATCTATTTGTAAGTATATTCTTTGAAAAATCTTTGTTAAATTCTTTTCATTATTAAATTAGTAATTGTAGGTATTATTGCATTATTAAATTTATTATCATGTGTTATGTATTAATTACAATGTATAATATTATTCAAAATTTTGGGGAATTTTGCAATTTCAATGGAGTTGCGGGAAATTTCTAGGATATTCCAGATTTCGATGGAAATTTTGCAAAGTAAACTGAAAATTGGATTCATTTCAGATACTCAAAAAACCCTAAATTCGGTAAATTTCGACTGAGATTTTGTACCATGCATGTAAAGAACATAAAATTCAACTCTTGCGCTTTCTAAAAATCTGATGCATATATTATTTTTAAGTAAATTTGAAAGGTCTAACGGCATGTTCTTGCATATAGAGGTGCAATACATGCAATTTTTTGCATTTAATAGATATTCCTGGCAGGAGTAGTCAACTGTGATTTGAATATTCTTATGATTTTTTAATTTAGATTTTCATTGCTTAGATACATTCTTATATATAATCACTCGGTGCTTGCAACATTTTCAGTATTTAGTTTTCTATTGCACGAACGTGATTTTTCACTTTCTTTAAGAAATGAGTAAGTACCATAGATTAGTAATGTATGGATAAAGGTTAAATATTTATTATGTATTTGAATTTAAAATATTGAGTAATAATAGCTTATTTAATTATCTAATTTGACAAAACTAATATTATAATGTCACAGGATTTTATGAGTCTACTCCAAGCTAATTATGTAACCTTGTTTTAAGATTGACATTTTAATGAATTATAAACTTAACTAATCCTTTTAGGTTGATATGCTCTTTATAATTTCAAAACTTCGTATTGCCTAAGCCTAATTTTCCCTATTTATTACTGAGGTTTAAGGTTAATTAATTCTCTGAGACTCATTTCAAGTATTTTTGTCAAAATATCCCTACCCCATAACAATTGAGACAAATTGACTTGTAAAAGTCTGTTGAAATGGAATCATATTAGTTTTAGTACTTATTTCCGCCCATTTTTGACATAAATTTGTCTAGTTAATTATTGCCATAGTTTTGACCATTTTAAATCAGTTCTAATACATTTTACCTAAACCTTATGTACTTGTGTTGCACTAATTCTGGCAGTCAACTCTTACAAATGCAAAAAAGAACAGTAATCTTTTCCAAATATGTGAAGCTCATAATATTAACCACAGAGACCTATATGATTAGAATTACATAAAAAAACTGATTTAAGTAGAAACAACTCGCTTCTTGTACTATACATTTTTTCTTAGGATGGAAATTTTATTGCTTAATATCCAACAACCACCTGACAGTCCCTGTCCACCCCTGCTTCTGTCCATGCACCCAAGCCACACACATGGGCACTTCCATCCATGGGTTAATACATGAGGTACAGTCACAGAAGCCAATCCTGATTTCCCTTGTGCTCAACTTACATACAAGTTAGGCTTTGGTTTTGTGTGGTTATCATAAAGTGATATGAAGAGATGAAAGGCAGTTAATTTACAAATGATTGAAACTTCAGTGCTAACAGCTAATGTGGGGATTTGATCATTAGCTTTTATGAAATGTTCTTTCTTTTCCTAGCTCAATATGTTTGCATATCAATTGTAACAAAATATTCCCATCTTACAACTTTGCAGATCCTGTAATTTCTGCCCTTGTAATCTTAAGTGTTTGACTTTGGTGGTTCTGCCCAGAAGTCTTTTTTGCAAGCTAACTTTGAGGTATTTCATTGATTTCTCTCTTTCGAACTACTTCTGACTTGGCCTTGTGTATCATTAAGTTGAGATGATTCTCATTTAATCTCATGAATGAAGTTCCATATGCCCTGACCATGTATGATGGTTTTGTCTTAGATTCAACAACTTGATGTATTAGACAGTCTTCAGTTTTGTTTGTTTCTCTCTGAAGATTCTATCCTATGAGATAACTTGTCAAATTATGGGTAGCAAGTCAATGTATCACATGCTGAGTGAATAAGTAAATTTTGTTAGCAAT
The DNA here is from genome assembly GCA_019321725.1 of Paulownia fortunei. Lineage (NCBI taxonomy): Eukaryota > Viridiplantae > Streptophyta > Magnoliopsida > Lamiales > Paulowniaceae > Paulownia > Paulownia fortunei. The sequence goes on along the minus strand of CM033109.1, from coordinate 17,925,904 downwards.
TGCTGCAAAGACTGATATATTACTGGAAACATCAAAATCCAGATCCAAGTTCACTTCATTTGTAAACAAGTTTGATTTCAAAGTATCTAGGTATAAGCTTAATAAATAAAAATACTATGAAGAAGTCATATTCTTAGTGTAAAATCAGAGCAGTTACTAAGAATAGCAAAAATTATGAAAGCTACCATCAAACTTACATTTTCTATGACGTAGTTAAGCATGATCAAGTCTTCTAGTTTTATATAGTCATCGACATTAATTTTCAGCACCAACCAGATAGTAGTGAGATCCAATTTGGTTGCCAGAGTCATGACCTGGATTTTTTGGAATTATTGGGGTGTCTGCATGTCCAAGTGTCACCTGTCAAGTTCAACTAAAATCTACAATCTTTGTGTTTACAGTGAGGGATCCAATTGCTGTACTATTATAAAAGCTGTGTGCTATCAAGGTACTTTCAGCCACATCGAATAGTCTATAAACTATGCATCAATGTCCACTATAATTACTTTTAGGAAGGATTATGCCATGTAAACATAAGTAGCACTAGTGTGTACATTTTGACATATAGAGGCTGCAGGCCTGCACATAAAGAAAACTGATATACATAGCTTCAATTATTGAATTTTTAACTAAATTCTGAATAGCTTCTCAACTTCCTTACCAGTAAAAGATTCATTTTTCATATTAAATCCAGAGTTCCTAGGCTTAGTAGTCTTAGTTTATCTAGGTGTCATGGCAACCTTGGGCTTAAAAGCAGAGAAGGAAGGGAGGCACGCCTCAAGAAGGTGAGAAGAAAATATAGCTATAATAAATCAAGCAAGTTATAAATTCCTGTACATATTTGGAATTGTATGGGCAGTAGGGAGAAAGAGAGGGAGGGGATGGCAGCGAGTAGGGAGAAAGAGAAGATTGGGTGGGCAGTAGGCGGGAGAGACAGCAACGGGGAGTGAGAGTGACGGACATAGAAAGAGGGAAATGCAGCAGAGAGGAAAGGTTGGGTAGCAGAGAAGAGGAGGCAGTGGAGAGGAGGGAGAGAGTGGGAGGATGGGCAAGGAGGGGAGGGGCATGTGACGGGAAAAAGAGAGAGAGAGGAAGGCAACGATAGATAGAGAGGGGGCAGGGGAGAGAGGAGGGGATGGTGACATTAGGGAGGAAGAGGATGGAGGATGGTGATCGTGGTTAGGGGGAGGTAGCGAGAGAAAGGGAGTGGGGAGAGGGAGAAAAAGAGGAGGGGATAGGTGGTGGGGAAGGGAGAGAGTCGATTTGTGATTTCATATTTAGGATTTGGCCTCTTTAACTTGAGTTAAAACAACAAAATTTGTGATCAAGTCTGTTTTAGAAGCTCAATTCCAAGGTCCAAACACTCTATATAATTGGGGTGCAAAAATGATGGTTACTTTTAAGGTATTTTCAAATTTTTAGGGCAATGAAGTTTAATTAGGGGTATATTGCAAAGACACCCTTTCAACTATGGATATATTACAAATACAACCTTCCCAAATATACAAAAACATTACTAAGACTCTTACGACCATAATATTCATTTAGTAAACTGATAATTTGATCAATTTTTTTTTTAATTTTTTAAGTTGAAGGCAAAGTGGTCAATTACTGATTACCTTCTATATTTTTTAAGAGAGCAAGCTTATAAGGGAGGTTTTCATAATTATGAAAGAGTAAGGGGACGAGTTGGCAATTTAGCTATTTCAAAGTGGAGTTAAGTGTAATTAAGCCTACAAATTTATACTCCATACAGTAAGTAAGTTGTACGATAGTAATATGCGTCATAGCATATCAAGGTTCAGGTTGTATAAAAAGTCATCAGCTAGGATAGAACCCAAAGGTGTTTTGTCTTTTTCCTTGGTGGTTGGGGGGGGGGGGGGGTGTGCTCTGCTCCTGTTCAGGGTCACTCGGCAGAAAACTCACTCTTTTCTCCTGTTTTAGGTTGTGTAAATGAGTTCAAGTCTCAATTGCTTACTTGACAGGAAGCTTCACAGCCTAGGTTTGGGCCACCTCTGATGTCGATCTGCAGTAATAAATGGAAAAGCAATGAAATGAGAGATCTAATGATGCACATATATTGTGCCTTGAATTTTCTTCCCTGAGCCATGAAGTACAACTTCATAATAGCACACACTTCATTGAAGACCAGCGCCTCAAAAAGACGAACTGTCCACAAGTGTGCCTAGCTATCCTTTGTGTCTGGGCCTTGTGATTTCCATTCCATGGCCCCTTAAGAAAAGCGTAATTCTAACATGAAAACTTTTACTTTTCTAATGGAATATGAGGCTGTCAACCACTCTCAGACTGGTGGTAAAACTACTATTAGTTTTATAGTATGGTCGATGCCAAATAATTCGAGAATCTCAGACCATACATTATCTGAACGTTTCTTGTTTTTGTAAGTTGGCATTGTATTTTATTGGTTTGGAGCATCAAGTTTGAGCCTGTGAAGTATAATTTTCTCTTATTCTCCTCCTCCTCATAATCAGCTACAGCAAGCATTCTACTAGCTTTTTTTTTTTCTAGTAAGATAGCTGATACAATCCAGAATCAAAGCCTCATTGCATATGGATTTCCTCCATTGCTTTTAAGTTAGAAAAGAAAAAATCCTCGAGCAAATCTTGTACAAAGATGTGTTACTATTTGAGGGGGAAAATCAGGAAGACAGGAGAGTAAGGAAAACTCTGTTCTTTTCTGAAGAGCTCTGAGAAACACTGTCCTAAATCATGTTCAAAGATTGAAATGATATATGACAGTTAATTCAAATACAGGAGAATGCAAATAAGAACTCACTTCATTTCTAAAAAGTTCACAGAATCATAAAACAAGGCTTTCCGTATCAAGAAAATGGACTTTTATCCACTTGGTACGCAAACAAGCTGGACTATAGAAAATACATGGAAAATGGCAAAAGCTATACTTTTCATCTAAAAAAGGGTGAGGCAATCTGCAGTTATGAAGATTTAGATTTGAAGAATACTAAGACACATATGGACTCACTCCGTATAGGAAGTTCCAAGGGTTTGAAAAGGTAATCTGCATTGAACTTGAATCACTTCAATGACTTTGATAACCTAGCCATGCCAAATACTGAAACTAATTCCGACTTTTATCTCCAAGGAATGCAGAAAAATAATATTCTCAGCTTCTTTCTATTGGGTACATTGATTTTGGACTTGATTTTTGGTCTTCCTCTTAGGGAGCGAAAAATTATGAAAGCAAGTGTGGATCTCATTATTGATGAGAATGAGATTGATAAGGAAATGGAAGATATCTACTTGCTCACTCAAATTGTATGCACTAAACTGGTAAGACCTGCCTTCACAAAGCATTGCTTTTTCACATACAAACTGGACGGGTAGATAACACATGCCCTTGATTTCTTATCTTCTTAATATTGATCAATTGATCTGATTCAACATTAGTATGAATTTTACCAGCAAAATATTTGACAATGCTAGTGAATTCTCAACCACTTTCAACAGATGTTATTTTAAGGAATTATGTCATATAAGCAATGTGGGGAAAACTTCATGAAGGTTGAAAGCTTTATCCCTGATTACCTTTTCAAAAATTTTAGCAGTGCGAGGAAAGAGGTGGTTGGGATGTTATATTGTACTGAAAGCAAAAGATGAAACTTTATATTGTTAACTTGGGTGAATGGATGATGTTTCAAGTTTTTGTTCATTGCACACTTTAGGACGCAGATCATTGTCAGCCTATTTCACAACAGTTGATATGATTTTTCATATTTGTAGAGGATCAAAGGAGACCTGGCAGAGGTTGAAGTTAGTAATTTCGTTTGATCTCTTGAGTCCTTTGCATGTCCAATTAGGTAGTAAAAATATTGTATAGGGATGGAGAGAAGTCCTCTACTCATAGCAAGATGAAGACTTCTGCATGTCCAATTAGGTAGTGAAAATACTGTATTGGGATGGAGAGAAGTCCTCTAACTGTACTCATAGCAAGATAGCCATGACCGTATGATAGATGTCAAGAAGAAAGAGACGAACCAAACAGAGACATAATATAGGCAAGCTAAAACTGTCATACTTGATGAACTTAGTTTGCTCTGCACAAGGTCAAAATTAAAACTTGAATATGGGGGAAACATGATACCATCACAGTAAATTTTCAGAAATCTGATATTAGAAGTGGGTATATTTTTTCAATTTTACGATATCATTCTTGGTACTTGTGAAGATCTCCATTTTTTTCTGAAAGACAGCAATGTTGTACACAGTACATGAATTCTATTGCTGAAAGGAATCTCTCTCTCATCCAAGTAGATGCTAGGAGAAACAAGTAAGCAACACATATACCAACAAAAAATTAGGAAAGAGATAGGGGGATAGATCTGGTATAGCAATCTATTTAATGTATGCAATGTAGAAAGAAATAGATGGACTTTTTCGATTGTATCTGCAGTGAATTTTATGCTATCTTACATCTCATAATATGGCACTCTTGCAAGCTTAACCATTTGAATCTAGTTACATTGAGGATCTGAATAACTTTTGGTGTTTTCTCTCCTCTGGGATGGCAGGAAAACCTTTTTTGGGTTATAAATGAGCCCAAGATCCATCTCGCACACAGAGAATACATGATCAACAAGAATAACATTTTTCAGTTCAGCAATGATAGAAGTGCACATTCTTCTCAAGAATCTCCGTTCTTTTTCCAGCTGACAAGCATAGTGATGCATCGCTTCACAATGTAGAATTTGGCTTTCTGTTCCTTGGCCAAGCTACTGCACTTGCGCGTGAAATCTGAACACCTTTGTGATGAACTTCTGGAAAGAGATGACTTAGTTGAAGTGCTCTTCTGAGAAGAACTCCTTGATAGATTGAAAGGATTCTTCTGTGAAAAACTTTTTTGGAGTGGAGACTTTGTGGAGCTCCTCTGTGAAACACTCCTTGATATAGATGACTTGCCGGAGGAATGTGAATGGCTATTCTTTTCGTCTTTGGATATCTTCCACTTCTCATCCATATAATACTCCATCCAACCTCTAACTACCTAGCAATGCTTCCTTTTTGTGTTTTGTGTGTATTGAGATTGTGTGTGTGTGTGTGTGTGTGAGAGAGAGAGAGAGAGAGAGAGAGAGGTTGGCATGCAGGGCTGTGAGATAGGGTGGTGGTGGGACAATTTATAGTAGTTTAGGGACAGTGGTGGGGTGGGAGGGGTGTTGCATATTGCAAGTGGTGGGTGGTGTTGACGACTGTTGTTTTGCAGCATCACATGTGGATGCTTGAGTAAAATCGTCAGAGCTTGCACCTTACTTTATAATTTGCAGGGAAATTCTATGCTGGATCTGGTTTTTTATAGGACCCAACAATTCTGATGCTGTCTACAATGTATTTATTTTATGTACTCGTAATTGTTGCATCATGCCCCTCCATCACAAATTCAAATCACCCTTAACTTTCTTATTAATTTCCTTCAAATTCAAATTTAGTCTCCATTATTATTGTTATTGTTCTGTTTTTTTTTTTTTTTTTGTAAAGTTTTAGATGAGCTCCCCTCCCCCCAATTGTCTTTACTCACAGCCTCACCAATATGTTTGAATCTTGAATCTTACTGAGGAAAATATTAAATAAAATGTTTTACTCACTTTGATGAATACAACTTTGTGTATTATTTTTTTTTTAAAAAAATAATCATTAAAATTTAAGATTCAAATATATCGATATTCCTGTTCCGTCCCACGATGGCTTTTATGGAGATGCGACTCTTCCTCTGTCTGGTGTTCCATGCAACGGCTATGGTTTTTTACATAGTTAAGTAAAGTTGTCTAATTTCTTAAAAGGGGGAAAATTCTCTTCTACACATGAAGGACGAGTTGGTTTTGAATGATGTAGCAGATGGGAAATGTGAAATTGATATGAATAAGAGTGGAATTCTGTTGAAATTCGATTTGATTTGGGCAGGAGGTCGGTGCTCATTAAACTATTGTACCTTGGCACTGTCTTTATCATTTGATGATTCCTTAGATTTTCTTTTTCATTTTCATTTTCTTTCTTTTTAAGTTTCCTTTTTATTGTTCTTACCATCTTCCATAGTATCAGATTAGGTCAAATAAACTCTTACATTCTAACTCTTAAAAAATTTGTACCATTTTTTAATTCTTAAACTCTCCTGTTACCGTATATGATATTGCCCATTAACAATTATTTCACACGTTTTTTTTTTTTAAATAGTTAATTCAAATTATTAGATTAGTCTAATATATTTATTAAAAACCAGTGTTCCCACAATTGATGTGGAATATTTACACTGATTGCATTGAGTTACTATACGATATATCAAAGTTAAAAAGTATTAAATCTTTTACTGAAGTTACGATTTTTGTTTATAAGTAAAAGGGAAGAGATGTAGCAGTAACTTGCACATGCCAGTGTTCGGCGCCTGCATCAGAAAACTTTGTACTTATAGTATAATAAAAATGGTTGGAGTTAATTTCAACCTCAACAATCAAAATAATCATAAAGTAGAGTGTTTAGCTGGAAGAACAACACGTGATGCAATTATATTTTGGCTTTTTATTCGGTGTAGGAAGAAAATAAGTCTCTTTTATGAATGAGTTGAATATGACTATTTTGGAAATATTATATTTAACATTTGTTTGATTTACGCTCGACAGCGAGCGAGTGATCGATCACATGATTAGTATATATTTATTTGGTCGTATCTTATGTGGCCACATTGAAAACATTATATTTGATATTTGATTGACTATATTCGAGATGAGTGATCAATTATGGGTATATATACTTATATACTTACTGCTCCTTTCTTGTGTGGCCACACCCGAAGTAGACCGCATTTTCCCATGCCTCCTGTCTAGTTTTCATGGTTCATTCATACAAGTTTTTTGAATGCTAATTGAATTGATTAGATTTATAATGCTAATTTAAGTTGATAATTTATTGGGAATCATTTGACTGTTCAGTGCATTGAAAATTCAAAATTTGACCAGTCAACAATCAAGCTAAAATTTCGAAATGAATAAGATTGATAATGTTTGTACTATTATATGAAAATCATGTGATCTTACTGGCTTCGTACAATATAATGCTGCATTTGTTGCTCACACATTTCAAACTTTAGTGTATTAGTTCACATCACCTCCAGGGATTACGTTTCTATAATATGGTATGGGGTTTTCATATTTTGATGATTCACTACCCCCTGTATCCCATTCTTATTAATCTAATTTGATTCATGCATAAATTTTTTAGATCAAAATTAAAACAATAGTAATTTTGTATATATTTATATTATTAACTTCAAAAGAAAGAATTGAGAGTTTATAGTGTTATATTATTTTACTCTTTAAGTGAGATATTTTTTGAGAAAATATTCCATTTCAAGAGATGGAGTTTTATTTTGAGACTTTCTAAAAAAGAAATAGGAACGATAAATTTGGATGAAATAATCTTATTTATTGATAAATAAAATATCTTTAAATGATTCAAATAATATTAGTATTGAAAAAGAAATTACCCTTCAAGTCTTGTATCTTATTAATGGATGTAATAGCTAATATTTAATACAAAACTTATTAGAAGTGTTGTATTTTGAGAACTTTTTGTGTTGTCACCCTATTTTGTTATGTGTTGGTGGAAAAATTAAACTTTTTGGTCTCATATATTGAATAAGGTAAGAAATGAGAATCTGGTCCGACAGGGATAATTTGGACAGTTTTACTTGAGTATTTATTATACTGTGTTTTTTTTTTCTAAAAAAAATATTTTCTGTATGAGCATGGTTATGTATTATCCAGATTTGATGGTTTTATACCATAATGAATCTCAGTATTTCCCTCACAAGTCAGCTGCTGAATTTTCCCAAACAAATCTGATTCAAGAATTTCTCCACACATGACCTGGTTCACCCCTTCTGCTTTTCTAATTTCTTCAAAAGTAAAAAGTTATCACTTAGTAAGATGTTTTGCGCACTTGAAACAACTTAGGTGTTGTCTTTAGATTGATTCTTCACATAGGAGTTTTTGGAGAGCTTTTTGCTTGTATTTCTCTTGAGTTTCTTCATGAAAAGTTTTGTGCTTTTTCCATATTTAGTTCTTTTTTATAAAATTCTTTATTATACTCGTCACACCTTGGTTTTTTGTTGGTGCAGTTGGCCTACCACACTGCTGCATTATTTATAGTCTCACACTATTTACAGTTTGTTGTCATTTTCCTGCACCGTCTGTCACATTTTTTCTTTTTATCCATTGCTTTAGACTGTAGCAACTAATCAATATTAGGTAGCAGTTGTAACTTAAGTCCTTGAAGATAGCACTGCTCTCACTCCCCTATGTCTCTAAGTCTAGCTAAGTCCATTGTTATTGTTTTGTTACTTTATTGTTTCACTAAAATAGTTAGCTGACTTTTATTAATTTTTTGATAACTTAAAATTCTCACTTGACTGCTTTTATCCTTACTCTGCTTAAGTTCTCAGCCCCGCTATATCTTTTGCTTTGATCTTAGGCTTTGTTATCTTGCTTTTGAACTTTTTATTACTTCTTTGATCATCAACTCTTTTTCGTTCTTCTATTTTAAGGCTAAATCTTTTAAGTATGTAGTCCTATAGAGTAGCCTTTAAAAGGTTACTATTAAAATAGAAAAATTTCAACAGTTTTAAGGGGTTTAGCCTACTCATCATCAGAAACTATACAAATAATTCCTAACTCCATTATAAAGGAAAAATGAGTGCGGAGGTAAAAAAAACTAGAACTAAGTTAGAAAAAATTGACTTGTTGACTATATGACAAGGGTGTTTCTAAAATTATATTGTACTTGTATACCATAGTTATACATCCGTATTGCTAGTGGATACTCGCATACATGTTCGACACTCCAAAAATTTATCCAAAATCTTAATAAAAATAATAAATAGTGAACACATCCGTCCTACGCTTTCCACTTATACATTTGTTGTGTCTGCAAACAATAAAGAAACACAAATTATTTCAAGTGAAATACATAAGATAAGTGTAAAAATTAGTAAATTTGATTATTAAATAATTTGTTATGATTTATGTTGCTAATATAGCTATTTTATTTTATATTTTTATGCTAAGTTACATTTTAGTTGTTACACATAAAATATCAAACATTTTATTTTACAATGCTGATATACATTTCATTTGTTGAACTATAACAAGATTTTAGTATTACATATATAATTTATACTTATAATTATTTCATGTTATATAAATATGTCATGGCCGTATCACATCTTTATTTCAATTATGTAAGAGGATAATTTTAGAAATAATATTTTACAAAATGAAACCTTATTTAAGAATATCCATAAAAAAAGGAGCAAAAGCTTTGAATGAGTAATTAACCACTTACAAAGTATTATTTTATTTGGTTTCTTTAGTTTTTTAATCTAGTTTTCTTTTTATTCTCTTTAATTTTTAACCTTCTTATATTTATTTTTTTTAAACGGGAAATGTACTAAGAAAAATAATGGACTTTGCGAATTTTCTTCAGCTAACATCCTTAGTTACAAATTGAGACTTGAAGAATAAGAGAGAAATTTTAAGTGTACTAGAAAAACCATTTTTCTAGTCACATATCGAAAAACATAAAAAAACTTGAAATGAGAGTTTTGTTAATGAGATACTTTATATATAAATTGTTTGAATTAAAAGAGATGGAGAGCAAGAAAACTTTGTAACCAGATATGGTATCTACAATACCACGGGAGATTGATTTGTTTTACAATGATACAGCATAAAAAGATTTCTATTTTTCTATTGTAAATTTTTGTCCAAAATTCACTAAATAATGGGGTAAAAATCACTTATTTGTAAATTATTTAAGTGTGTATTTTTTTTCCAAGTAAAACTCTCAAGTATATCAGTACACGATGATTAATAAGTTGCTACACAAGTTTAACTAAATATATTAAATGTCAAAACTACATTAAAGCAAACAAAATTAACATAAAATTAGACAAATATTCAATTATTTGGTATGAATGGAATACCAGACATCATCATTGTAGAGTTTGTTGGGAGTGAACCAAATAGAGAATATAAATTTATCAGTAAATAATTATGTAAAAAACAACTGGAATCAACAAGAAAAATAATATGTCAATTAGGAGAACAACCTACATGGGAAATACTTAATGCAAAGGGAAAAACAAATCCGTAGTGCAAAGACCAAAAAAATCTAACATGAAAAAGTAGATATGAAATACTCAAAGTTTTTAGACCAAGTTTCAGTCAGTTATATTGGAGTTCATTACAACGACCAACCTAATACTCCGAATCACATTGTTTGAGAAACAACAAATATTGACCAAGAAGAAAACTCATAAATTGCTAACTATTTCACAATTTCCGACAATAAATTGTGTTTGGGTTAAGAATTTAGAGTTAAGAATTTTAAATAATTTCAATATCAGATGGATTTGAAATCTACCAACAATAGAGAACATAATTCAAAATTAAATAATTTAAAATTTATTGTAACCTTAAATTGTCCAAACAAACTCAAGATATTTGTTATTATAAATTTTAAATTCTTAATCCCTATATTCTTCAATATACAAATTTTGTGACACACATACTCTTCATAAATCATTAGAGTATGCTTGTTTAAGTCAAAGTATTTGATCGAAACACAAACTCGTCATTTTGTTCCCCCTTCATATCTTGGGAATGCTAGCAATGTCTTTAGATGTCAATGTTGCACACTTGAACTAGGTCTTATTTGAGGTTACTGCTAGTTTCCATTGCAGAATGTAGGTGAATAAATAAATATATGTAAAAAAATTTCCTCCTTACTTCGTTGTTATATGTTTTTCCATAAATTATATTTCTTTTCGAATAATACATTCGTTTTATTCAATTTTAGTCCTATGTTGTGACTAGTTTCGCTCACCCCCAAACATTAAATCCTGATCAACGAGATGAATTTTGAATTTTTTATTACAATTGACATTCTATCTCTTGTTATAATACTATAAATACATGTCACATGTATTGACTGACATATTTAATGTACACTTGGCATATATTGATAATATTGTAATATAAGATGGAATACTAATCGCAATAAATGATTCAAATTATTATAGATGATGCTTGATGAAAAAACAGAACTTTTTCATAATATCGTTTTATTTCTTATGTAACAATTTTCTCAATCTTCCAAAATTTTAAAAAATATCATCTATCAAATGCCCAACATACTACTTAACAAATTGGTAGAGGAAAGTTTAAAGATATGGTAATTATAAATTAGGAGATCATACCATTTACATATCTGAGTTTTGAAATAAATCATAATTTCTGAATTTTTTAAAAAGTTTAAAAAACGTTCCTATGTGTATCTATTGATTAGTGTACGATATTCAAAATATAATTTTGTCCACAATACTAAAATGTAAAACTTTTTCTTTTTATGTATTTGTAGTATTTGACTCAATGTTGATCTTGTTGAAAATTTCGTCATTGATTATTATACAATAAAATATATCTCGAATAAGCCAAATCTAAGAAATAAAATAGAACTCTAAACATGAATACTTATTGGTAATGTAAGATTCATAGTTATGTCCATGAATTGATATAATTCCATCAAGTTTTAACTTAATTTTGTCCTTATGGTTTCAATTTAGTTCTATCTAATATATATATATATATATATATATATAAGTATAATGCTAAATGTTATGTGGTTAAGTTATTTATTATTAGTACTTGCACATAGTAACTAGAGAAGCATTTAGTCATAAAAATTGGAGTATAGAGAAAGTCGCAGAGGCATGTGAACTGAGAATATAAGCATTTGGAGGCCCACATGCGAACCATGTGGCCTACACGCACTCCACTCCCAACGACTATAATTCATAGTACAACAACATGTTCTAACCTTTTAATGACCCTTTTGTTTTACTTCAATGAAACAATTATTCTATGCTACTCATTGTTACTAAAATATCATGGTCAATTACTTTTTGTTGACTACGGTTTGATAAAGTTTCATCACCTTATTTTTCCCCATTGCACAAACCCATAATCATATGTCTTATATGCATCCATTCACACTCTCACTCGAAATTTATTCACACAGATAATAGTGAGAACGAGAGCAATAACAACGCCAAAGTCATATACAAATAGATAAATTATGAGATTCCAAAAACCTAAAAGCTTGGGCTCTTATTTTGTCGATTTTCACTTTCTGTGATTGTATTTTATATGATCAAAAGGTTGTGATCGTGCAATGTCAGTAGTAGCAGGAATGTGGTGGCATGATCAAAATTGTTGAATCCAACAAGACTAGCTCCATTTAAACATTCTTCTTTGTATTTTTGTCACTTTGTAATATCAAGATTAGGTTCATATCCTACCATATATTGAGTTGTGTACATATTTCGTTACATGCCAGACAAGCCAATAAAGGAAACTAATAGTTGAATTAGTAGAGACTAGTTTGGGCTGTTGCTCTCAAGATTCTGCCATGACCTTATGATATCACTTCCCTTTTTTCCTAATAAGAGTACTTCCATGGATCTAGTGCACAATAAGTTTTTTTAATCTTTTCATGAACTTATTCCATGTATTGTTGAAATAAAAACCTTCAAATTAAAATTTTTTATTAAAAAATATAAAAATTATATTATAATGCGGGTTAACTCTGGATGTTGAGGTGGAATAACTTCTTCTCAAAAAATAATCTCTTGTGAGTTGCTTCTTGAGATGGATTCTCTGCCTGTAACACAAACTAATGGTTAGTAGGGCATTGAAGTTGTCCTATGAAGACCCTTCCAATACTTAAATTAATAAAATCCAAGAGAATAATAACTAAATTGAAAGCACCAAAGCAAGAAAATAAATTACGTACTTATTAAATGAGAAGAAAGATAGTATTTATACATGTTTAAGTAGAACATGGCTACATGAGTCTTTGATATGATTTGGGCCTCTCGGGTCTGTAAATTTGATTGGGCTAAAACTATACACTTATTGGTCTTAAGTAAAATATGTCCATCATACAACCCCTAACTCTCAAGCAGATCGGTGGAGAAGGAGCTAATTGGGAATTAGGAGTCTAGTTGAGAGAAGCAAGTTATTTCCAACATATACAGAAGAAAGTAGAGATAATTTCTTATTTTTGGCAAAGAGACCTCCTCAGGAGTTTATACTCAAAACCACGGGCTCCAATGGTATGTTTGCTATTTCTAGCTCATAATTTCAAATACTTGTGGTTCACTCTTCTTCTTCTCTCTTCTTGGTGTAATCATGTTGGTAGGATATGCCCGAAACCTAGGCATGGAGGAAAAATTACTGGTGAGGATTTGTTGCATAAGGAGCGAGTGGAGGGAACTCTCCCTAAGGAGATGGGTTGCCGATGGCATGAAGGGATGGGCCCCCCACTCGCACTGCCGTGCCAAGGCATGAGTACCTCGATAGGGAAGAGCTCATGCCAAGGCATGAGTGCCTCGACAAGGCGAGGCTTAGGATTACTCTATCGAGGCCTTTCTGGCTTGATTGGGTAGGGCTCCTCTCCACCCAGCCGAGGTGCTTCCATCGCAATAAGGGGCTCTTCTTGTAGTCCTTGATAGGTAGAAGCCTGTGATGAGGCAAGGGTGCCTTAACTGTGTAAAGCTTAGCCTTACACTGCCGAGATCTTTCTAGCTCGGCTGAGTGGGCTATTCCCTACCTAATAGAGGTGCTTACAATGCGATGAGGGGTTCCTCATGCAATATGGGGATGTCGGGTTAGGATGTACTGAGTTCTGTCCAACCTGTTCCTTTTTATTTTTCTCCCCTTTCTATTTTCTATAGATACCTTAGACATAAAATTAAATTTCTCTGAGTATTTTGAGAGTGTTTCCCTTGGGCCGAGAAAGGTAATTCTGGGCCTACTTGATTGCTCGTCTAATTCGTTGGGGTGTGAGGATATTGAGTCTTAGAGTGGTAGCTCAAATTCATCAGGGGATCAGTGTAGCGATAGTTGTCAGGATAGCAGTGCTGGGGATAAGTTGTTCTTGATGAAGTGTTTGAGTCGAAGGAGGATCCCTCTCTCATGGTTTGGTGTCTGTACGTAGTAGTGTGATAAATGTTGACATTTGGACAATGGTATGTTTAAGAGAGAGCTTATTTTGCTTCAGAGGAAGATTGAGTTACCTTCTTGCTGCATGTTTCTCCTTTATTTTCCTAGTTAGTGGATTATGAATCATTATGAGGGGTACTTTATAGTTTATATGGCAAACTTCATCGGTGGGTTCTCTTTTGGAAAAAGTCATTCAGGCTTTCAGCCTTTTGTGTCGATTAGCTCACCCTAACTCCTATATATACTTCTAGGGATTTTATTTCCGCTTAAGAGAGTTAGGTCTTCTAGTGACCTTGGAGAGTATCGTTTCCCTCTTTATGGTGAGGAGAATAGTTGGGGAGTCCTATTATCATTTATTTCGTAGACTAGGGTGCAAGTTTCTATACAAAATAGCCTCTTCTTGTGGTCCTTGAAAGAAAAAAATCTTCTACATCAAGGGTGAGGGTTGGGTTTTCACCTTAACTGTAGCAGTACTCCTTCCATACCTTGTATCTCTCCCATGATGAGAACAATGAATTTAGAAAGTATTGTGCAGTTGTTGGGCTGTTCACCTAGTTTTTTTATGCTAGTTATCTATTCCCAACAGCTATTTGAATACTTTGTGTTGCTTGTGTATGATGATCGTTTTGGCTTGATATACTTATTTCTCATGTGTACTTGTTTCCTCTTTAAGTAGGGTCGTAGATGTTGCAGCCATCAAGTCCCATAAGAAGAAGATTAAAAAAGCAGTAGATAGATATTCTTGACTTCCACCCAGGAAGATTGATGGTGAGCAACGCTCCTCACCCTAATGTGTTGGTGGAGAGCATTGATCTTCATCCTGCTCGGCGGAGCGCGGGAGTACCAGCCAGGCAACTAGGCCCTTCATACTCATGCGCCATAAAATAGCATACAATATATATATATATATATATATATATATACATTTTCAGCTCTTAAATATTAAATTAGGTGAATCTGAATTGCCAAGGTTGATAAGATCTTTTGGTATTTGGGCGTCCAAATAAAAGCCGTATAACAAGCCAATTGAATTGGGGCTCAACATGGATAAGCGCCAACACAGACGCTCCACAATATGCGCACACGAGAAAAAGGCAACTCCACTGCCCCAGGGCCTTTAAACGTGGCCAAAAGTGCCTCCTAAAACAATGCTAGCAATCGATTGAAACGCATTTTTTCAAATACACGAGTCAAGAAACTCCTGATTTTTCTTATCAGCTACAACCTTCCGAAATAATTTCCCTCCCTCTTTCCCACTTTCAATCACACAACTACAACGCCGTCAATGAACACAAGGACAAAAAAATTGTTCAACGTAATTCACCAACTTCTTTGGGCATACCTAGTGTGAAAAATGATCGTAGTACACAACACCTAATGAACCAAGTCTATTGTCAGTAACATTTCTCTGTAAAAGAACGGAATCTGATTTTGCACCACTGCCTACTCCATAATACACTTTTAGGGAAGGCTTTTGACATCTAAAATTGGCAAACTCTCAAAGAGGCAGTGATCACAATTAATCGAACTGCCTTTGCTATTGAATTCTCTCTTTTATAAGAGATTCAGGAACAGCATATACATAAATAACTCCCTCCCTCAGAAACCATGCAAAGCAGCAGCAAATCATTACTAGAAAAAGCGAGATACTGAAAATATGAGCAAATTTAAAGGCCGAGTATATATTTGGCCAAGTAAGAAAATTGTTATATTACCATACATAACATCCCTCGGCTTTACCTAGAAAACCAACTCTCCACATGGCATCATTTGTACAGTCACTTCGCATCATAAACTACCTCACCTTTTATATTACACCCTCAGCATTTTGTATCGTCATTTTATCTCCTCTGCTCGGGCATCAGGAACATTCGGCCTCTGAGCCTCAGCTTACTAGACTCTATGTATAAACTTAACACTACACAATGTACAGTTTTTAGTACAGGCAACAACTTTATTTGCAATCAGCTCATACCCTCGTGAAAGATACGTATGAGCAGAGCACCAGTTGAGAAAGAAAGAGAAGAAAGAGAGGTAGCCCAAACTAGCCTCAGTTAGCTGTACAACTTCTTTCTTTCCTACAGCACCATCTATGCAGGATGTGGGGTCTGAGCAGCGATTCTCCTTTCTATGAACATATAAAACAATGGTCAATAAGTTAACTGCATGTTGAGAAAGCATAGCAATAAATACTAAATTGAACAGAGAAATTACATAAAACCTTACTCCATTTACTGTCGCGCAGATTGGACAGCAGTTTAGAACATGAACAAGCATAACTTACCCCGAAAATCCTATTTTTTGTTCACTTTCTGTTGGGATCACTTCCATTAAAATGGTGGTTTTGGAAATGAATCGAGAATGAGATTATGTGGTGGGTCCTTACTTCAAATAATTATGTCAGAGGAATTCATTTGCACTGACCATTTTAAAAATGCATCTTGTGTCTAGTCAAGTGGAAAGACCCATGAAAAAATTAAAAAACTGCTAGAAACACCTTTTGGATGTCTTAACAAAATGGGCCAATTTTTGAAATATTCTCGGGAAATAAAGTAACAAATGCATTTCCAACAACAAACCCACTGAGGGCCAATGGAAAGGCGCCATTTTATGAGAATACATTTTGCAAATGAAAACAAACAAGCCCTAATAGTTTGGGGTAAGCTGTCAAGAAGTACAAGACATTCTCACCTTGCACAAAAATTTCCAAAAGAAGTTAAATTTCTCTGAGTCCTCAGTGTGGGTAAGAGATCATTTAACAGTTCTAATGACAGCTAAGTTGAGACACCAAATGCTCTAAGGAGATGGATTTCAAAATAAAAGTCAAAAAGGTTAAAGATCTGCATACCCCCAGCAGCAACAAGTTTCTCTACACGAGCTACTATATGCTTCCCATACGTGTACTTCTTCAGTGCATTCAAATGAACTTTTATTCTTGACATGATCAGTTCACGCTGCTGATCACTACAAGTTTCAAGTACTTTCTGTACGACATAATTTGCAAATTGATCTTTCATCATAGCCTGGTTGCAGAAAAAGATTAGGCAAATAACAAGTTTGATTGCATGGAAAGGATATAGATAATTATAGTTCGAAAATTGAATAGATGTCTCACAGTGGCTATGCCTAAAACCTGCTATCTGTCGGGCACAAACAGACATGAAAAATCTCCATTTCTTCTTGTTATCTCATATCAAAGTCAGAATCCCAAGATTAAGATTTTATCAGATGCAAGTATGCCACTCCAAATAAATTAAAGAACAGCAAATGGAATAACTTATGAATAAGCATATTTAAGGAGCACAAAATGTATCATTTTTGAAGACCCATAATGATCAAACTTCATCTCCACCAATGTGCTAAGTTCACTAGACGCCCCAGTACATCAAGGACTTTTTATTCCATTTAGTACATGTATATGTGATTTTTTCTGTTGCTTTCAAATACGTGTAAATGTTTAAAAAGTCAACTGTAGAAAAGGCTAACATTTTTCCCACTATTTTAATTTTTCACTGAACTACTTAGCCCTAAATGTACCCTCAGAAACTTTTCAACACAGGCTATACAGGCCAAGTCTTAAAGCAATGAACAAACTACAGCCCCTCAGAATCTATATTTATATCTCAAAAGTTCATATACTGATGTTCCAGTTATATAAGCTGAGAGAGCTGGAGAAGGAGAACTGATATATTTTTGCAATTACTGGTTGATCCTCTCTGTAAGATGTAGAAAGACAAGAAACAAGGTAATAGATTCCTTATAGACCAAAGTTGTAAAAAATGCATCTCACCAAAACATACCTGACTGGTATTTAAATCCACTTCCTTCAGATTCATTTGACTAGCATAAAACAAGTATCCAAATAACAGTGATTTCCACTTCATAACCTACAACTTTCTCTTAAACATACAGAAAAGAAGATAAGGACACATCCTTTTTTTCTTCTCTCCCTCTTTCATTTCTCTAAACTAATCTTCCCCTCCCTCAAATGAAAGGATTTGAACATGAGATTTTATCTCATACTTATTCCTTTTCCCATCATATTTTCCACTCTCCATATGCAAAATTCTGAAAATGCACCCACCATTAGACCCGAAACCTTACACTTTCTATTTTCCAATCATAACAGAAAATACAAATAACTTAACTGTTTTTAAAAAATTCCCAAGCTTCTTCATAAAGTGATAGGAACCATGTACAAGTCTTCCACATATTGCACCAATGAACTACTCTGACGATCCCCAATAGACTGGTTTTCAAATGTTTCTTATATTTGGATTTGTAAAAAGGCAAATAAGGTTTGAGCACAGGACATAGATATATATATATGGGGTCATACTCCCCTAACCCATCATTAACATCTTCAGATAAAACACAGTCCAAAGACAATACAAAACTTCTAAGCCACTAATATAACTATAATAGCTGGAATTAAAGTCAGGTAATTAATTTCTGAGGAAGTGCTGTCCATCATTGTGCTCAGATGTCAAAAAGTATGTAACAAACCTGTAGAGGCTCATTCTCATCAGTTGTTCCAAGCATCTCGTTCACTAACAGTTGGCGTTCGCTTGGATCACCAAAAGCTAAGCATTTCTCAACAACATTTGATGCAAACTTCTGCTGGCTCATCTGAACTATCTTTCCAGCTAATTCCTGAATTATGGCAGATCGCTCGTGTGGCTTTCCATGCTCCAGTACATGCTATAGCATGGACATGAAAAGCAATTAGTGAAAAGCTTCATTTCCTTTTATGCTGGTTAGTAAGGGTGCAAAGACGCCTTAATGCCTGTTAATCACAGATCATATGGGTGTGTGGAGAGGATGCAACAATTTGCTACTGAAAAGGCAACTATTTGATATATATAAATACTTGAAAAAAATAACAACATTCACAAGGACGTGATGTTTTCAGCAACTAGAAAAGTGGAATATTTTCAAGCCCGTCCATAATTGCTGCAGCAGAGTACAAGATACCATAGAATTTCGGAATATATGCCAATTGATGTAATATCTGCCCATTTGTCACAAAATTCAAATTGTTTGTCCCTTTCTCAACCCCATCTTTGCCAGTCCACTTGTAAGGAGCAAAAACAAAAGGTGAAACTATGGCATTTAACGTAAATATGCATCATTTATTTTGTACACGCAAAAGAGACAGATAGAGGCAAGTTAAGCAGTCTAAGTTGTCAAATCCTTCTACAAATGTAACACTCACATGGATTGCAAACAATCAAAATCAATGAGAGCACGACCCCTTCCCCACGGAAGAAGAGCGACACTTAAGTAATAAAGATGAAATATTGAAGCAGAATGCAAAACAAGCTAAGGTGCTTGCACATTCAGGTAAAAACTTTTACAAGTAATAATTTGAAACAGAAGTTTCAGCTTCAAACAATGTCCGTACTAGACTTCCTTACAACAAGATAATAGTTTCACAATGCCTACAGCATACACAAGGCCGTAATATAAAATGTTCCCAAAAACATTTACAAACCTGAACAACATAATTCCCATACTGATCCTGTGCCAGCATGCTTACAGACCCCAGAATCTCTTCCATCACTTTGCTCTGGGTTTTTTCGTCCTTACAATGCTCCAGAACTCGCTGCCAAATTGAAAGCATCTCACAATATACATTGATACTTTGAAAGTAGTCCAAGTAAAAATGTCAAAAAAACATTTCTATGATATCTCTAACCTGTATCACACGACAACCATATGGATGAGTGGAGAGAGTCACAACTTGGTCAAAAAATGTTGACACAATAAACTGAATATGCTCCTCAGGGACACATTCGATGCACTTCTGAATCACATGATTCCCATTTTGATCACGAACACAACGCATGACATGCCCGTCCAGCTCTTCCACCATTTTGATCTTCTGATCCACATCGACAACTTCTATTGCCTACATAATCAGACAGCATCATTTGGATTTTTAAACAAACATATATTCATTTAGCTACAGCAAATTTCACTAGAAATATACAGCAAATGATAAGAGGATTGACTAAAAATGAAAATTGGGATTTATGCATTCTCCAGCACCCAAAAACTTTATTCAGGCACGCTCATGGGAAACATGCCTTTTGGTAAGATTGAACATATATCTAAGGCTAATGTTACCTTCTGTATCACCCGACAACCATACATTTGGAGGCTTAGGGTAAGTACATGTCCAAAAAGCTTGGCAGCCAATTCTCTTCTTTGAGATGCCATTCCATGTTCAAAAAACTGGGAAGGCATAAAGTTAGCACCAGAGGTAGACTAACATAGTCTAAAAGCTTGAACTAAGTAAAATAGAATCATAGTTATCATCTAAATGACTGGCCACAGATTTTGGTTACCTTTTGTATTACATAATTACCGAACACATCAGTAATTAGTGTAAGAGCTTGAGGGAAAATTTCCTTGAAAACCATGTTCTTCTCTTCTGTTGTGGAAGTTTCAAGCTTTTGTTGAATGAATCGGCTTCCATATTGATCAGCACTAGTTAAAATGTTAAGATTGAAAAAGTCAGATATCAATCATCACAAAAAATAAATGGCAATTTTAATGTTAAACACATACCTAAACTCAACAACATGACCAGAAATCTCTGAAAGTTCAAAACATTTGGTTTTATTGCTCTTAAACTCCTCCAGAAGAGAAGAAACGAAACTATTATCCATGTTATCCAAGTGCCAGGGTCCAATGACACTCCCAGCTACATTTCTCATCCCACCAGGGAATCTCATATTGAATTCACCACGTCTCATTGGGCTACCAGGTCCTCCAGCTGAATTTGGAATAACTGGACTCGCCAAGGGACTTCCTGGATAAGACAATCCAATCCCAAACGTAGGATTCGCATAGTAACCATGAGGACTAGATGCACCGCTCTTGCCACCCAAGGGAACACTATACTGAGATTTCTGGGGAGATAACAAATTCCCAAGATAGGCTTTCTGAAGCAGGTCCATGTATGAATTACCCATATAGTTTCTATCAACAGAAGGATCATTAAGAGCTGCAACTTGTGCTGCAGCGTATTCAGCCGTCCTCAAGTATTGCAGATACAAAGGGTCAACAAAAGGTGCATGCACCGCACTCCCGGCTATCTGGTTTCCTATTCTACTGAGGTTTTGCTCTGCAGCAGTAGCACCAAGACTTGATCCCCCCAACATCCTAGAGTCCATTCCAGGTACAGCCATAGCAGATGCAGCAGCAGCATTCTCAAACAACGGTGGCAAATTCGAGCTGCCAAGTTGACCTGATATTGGACTCATAGGGTAGCCACTTAATCCATAATTCAAAAATGATGAATTGGGACTGTCCAAATGCTGATACTGAGAAAGTAGGGCACCCCCACCATTAACTGCAGCATTAGAAGATCCTTTCAGGTATGAGTTATTAGAAGAAACACCATTTTTCTGCAGCTCAGCTTGAAGGGAAGTATTATTACTGAGCTCTGACCCACCACCATTATTCACACCAGAATCAGAAGACATTATTTTCCCTGGCTGTGGAGCAGAAGACATATTGAACTGCATGTGTTCATGTTTTTTCATAAAAATTTGCTGTCTTGTGTTATTCTGGCCTCCCTGAATATTAAAAAGGTAATTCTTATGGTCATCGGAATCGGGTTCAATTTGAGACGACAAATGATTCTCCTCATCCATGATGCCATTTGAAAGGTTCATGCCTGATAAAGCAGCAACCAAATCAGCAGATTCATTTGAGTGAGCAGATACACCATTAAAGGAGCTGGGACTGTTAATGTTTCTTTTTTCTGAATTTCCTGCCCTGCCTCCTCCAATAGGAGTTGGGCAAGGACTGGGAGCTCTTGCAATGCGTTGAGGATCAGGAGTTGAGCTTCTTGACAAGGATGCACCCAAAGCGGCAGCATAAGAATATGATGCAGGTATTCCAGCATGCTGAGCAGCAGATGAGCTCTGAATATTTTGAGTGGAGTGTACTGGGTCTGAGGATGTCAAATCGCGACGCAGATGAGCCAGCTCAGCCTCCACTGAACCCATAGCATTGGCATTCTCATCAAAAGCATTTCTACTAGCTGGGCGTGAAGGGTGTCCGGAAACCGGAGTAGCACGGTTCAAGTCATCCTGCACAAATATTAAGAACTTAAACAAACTAAAAAAGACATGGGGAAGACAGCTCTGATTTTGCACAGAACAATCAAGTATAAACGTGATATCAGAATTCTCAGGCTAATGCCAACTTCCATCAACCTCATGATTGGGAAGGAAAGGCAGCTAGGCCACAACACAAACGGCATTGAAACAAACAAGGGTACCAACTACCTGGTAGCTCTCCATTTATCATAAAAATTTAACATGTCCATACCACAAAAATAAATTAAATCATCAAGAAATCTATATCTGAAACTGTGGAGTAGCATAAGAGAAAGAAGTTCGGAGTACTACTACTGCCATATAGAAGCTGAAAAAATACCTAATGCACTGCCACATGAACATGCTAGGCATAAATGACTTCAAGGGCAAAAGAATGGAAATTCAAACATTAATCCCAAAGATAGAATAAAAGCAGGAAACCAGGCAAATAAGATGAAAAAACAGAAAGAACATAGCTATGAAAAAGGACAAGTGCAAGATGATTCACACATGATTGTTCCAACTTCCAATCAAGAATTACATCAGGTAATTAAGCAATACTTTAACACTCAGATGCAGAACAAATGAATCTGTAAACAAGCAAGCAATAACAAATAAGAGAAATTGAAAAAAGAATGGTTTCTAATTCAAACTGGAAACATCTTGGGTGTGTGCCAAAGATCCTAATGGAGATAAACTCCTGTTATAAAGATAGTATCACGTCGAGCATAGTAAGAATAGCACTAGTATGTCTAACTTTTACGGCACAACAATACTAAAGTATGTTTTTATTTTCAACAGTTAAAAAAAGATGCACCATTTTAACAAAGGGGCTCCACTACTGATGCCTATACAATCACAATGGATGGAGACAGGAAGGGAATTGTATAAGAAGTTCGATTCCATATAATTAAACCATATAATTCAGTTTACAAGGAGGAAGAGGAATCAAATTTCTTCAAATACCAGTTTTATGTAAACAGAGATAATGCATGTGCAACAAATGCGAATATCAAATCTGCTGAGCGTCCTACCATACATGTTAAGATGGACCAAGTTTCAGCAAATATGAAGAAAATTCATGTAAACAAATGACAACAAACTTATAAAAGAAAAGGCCACACAAAATTGCGCAGAATTGTGTCATTGCAATATCTAGAAAACCTGCAAGCATAACATAGAAAAGTTAGTAGATTCCTATATCACATGCCAAGTATCAAATTTCAATCTTGGAAGATATAAATGCCCAAGTAAAGGAAAAGACAATCTACACAAGTAAAAAGCAGTAAAATGCAAGTTACTAACCTGAAATATCTCTGCAAGACTCTTCTGCTTGCTACCTAGTCCTAATCCAGGCAAACCAATAAGTCCATCACCACCCCATTCCACAGAACCCTGCAGTTTGTCCTTCTCATTCTCACTCTCACTCTCTTGCTTCTTCGAATTGAAACCCGGTGGCATTGAGAACAGGGATCTCCCACCATTCCCACTGTCATTCCTATTCACCTTCCTCCTATCCCCAATTGCAGAACTCCCTCCTTGTAACCTCTGAGCAAACCGCCAATCCTCTCTTGACAACAGCGGAGGCGGCAGCCTTGGGTTGAGATTGACATTTGAGTAATAATAAGATAAATACGCAGGATCAGACCTAAGCTCGTCCTCAGACAAGAACCCATTGCCGCTCTTATTTCTTGCAAACTCAGCAAAAGCCGAGCCAGCACCATCTCCACCGCCACCGCCGCTGCCACCAACAACTCCATGGTTGAACAACCCACCAACTGCACTCATTGAACCCTCCACAGTAGGTGGAGCAGATCCACTCCTGTACAAATTCAGCTCCTTTTCACGATCATCAGCCTCTTGCCTCCTCTGTTCACGGAGCAACAACCCTATCTCCTTCTCAAACTCATCTCCAAAGGAATTTTCATTATTTCCAATCACTGGTCTCCTACCCAATTCAGATAACATGATTCTTAACAAAATCAAAACCCCCAGTTATTCACTGCTCATTCCAAGAAGAAAGAAAGCTTACACCAACAGGCACCAACCCTAGAAACCCTAGAAGCACGAAGACCAAAACTTAACTAATCCAAAAAAACCAAGATGAACAAATTGAAAATCAAAGCTTTGAGCTCACAAAAATCCAACCTTTGACCATCAAGTTTCAAGATAGCTCAGTTCTTGAAGATGAATAAAATCATCAAAACGATATGATCAAACACAAAGGAAAACTCAGTTTCACCATATGTTTAGCAACCTTAAAAACAAAAAAAATAAGTCTTGGAAAAAGGGTCGTTCATTCAAATTGAATTTCAAGAAAATAAGCAATTACAGTGTTCTTTTAAAACAAGAAAAGAAAAAAAAAATCAAGCTGAGCTTAGAAGTGTGTTGAGTTGGAGAGCTTGTGTAAGAAGAAGAAGAAGACTCAGCGAGACAGAGGGTCACAAGTTATATAAGAGAATGATCAATCTGGCGGCGAATTGTTCTTGCAAAGAACCCCTTTTAGGGTTTTGTTTTTCAACTACTACTGTGGAGAGAGAGAGAGAGAGAGAGAGAGAGAGAGGGGGGTGGGGGGGTGGGGTGATTAAATACAGTGATTGATTTTATTTAACTTACTATATATATATTTTCTTTCCAAAAATGCTTTCCAAATTTTTACTTGTGTTGCTTATGGGCAGTGTTCAATTGTGTCCAATAAACAAATTCCCTTAATAATAGGTGGCCTAATTGACCCAGTGATGGATAACCGACTGTTGTTTAATGATTCATTAAGAAAGATAACCAAAAAAAAATAATGAATTTGCTCGTGTTCCAAAAGAAGAATCTGTGGGTGACACGTTCACTCTTTACATTCGGAGTGGAACTCCAAACTGCCCTTGTGGTTAAGGCACTACCTAAAAGTGGGCAGGGTCCTTTGCTGTTTACTGTTTAACTTTCTTCTTCAGCAAGTAGAATCTCGAAATTGCCACCTGGTACTAGATATAATTCTTCATTTTCAGGAGAAAATATCTATGCTTTCACTAGTTGGATACTTTTTTCTTTTCTACTTATATGTATTCTATATTTATATATATACGTATGTATAAGCATTACAAGGGCATACACGCATATACCAAAACAAGGGTTGTTTTCATTTTCAGCTCCCTCTAAAGGTTGATAAATTAATTTGGGGGTTGGTGACTTATTTCTCATTCCTTAAACATATTCAACTATGATCAATGTTCTTGATATTGTTTGTCAATATCGAAGATGTAGAATGTTTTATTTTTTATTCAGAAAAGAAGGACACACACACACACACACACATATATATATATATATATGTTCATCTTTTTCTTTGTCATTAATTTAGAAAAAACGAGTATAAATATATATATATATATATATATATATATATAGGTGGGTGGATGGGGAGAGGGGGTGAGGGTTGTGCATCATTTAATAATGGGTTGATAATATGGTTGATATAACAAATACCGAAATTATATTTATATCTCAAAAATATTACTAAAATATAAAAAATACTCTAAGATCTGCGCATTTTACTTGTACCCGACCCGACTCGATCACGAGTTTGGATCGAACCGAGCTCTGCACAGTTGATGGAGATGGCCGATGGGACGTGCCAGTTGACTAAATCATGACATCTAGACCCTAGCTTATACGGCTTACGAGAATCGATTAGTATAAATATCCAGTGCACAGGTCTCATAAGGTAGTTTTTACATCATTTACTCACTTCGCATACCAATTCCTCTCGACTTCAAGACCTGACTAAGGATTTTAGTTGGAAGGTACCCCAGTGAGCCTAAGTGTGTTATCATTTCAGGTCATCCCGAATTCAGGTACATTGATTTTATCTCTAAATCAGTTGGCGCCGTTTATGAAAAACTTGAGGCGGAATCAGGTATGGATGAAACACCTAAAAAGACAGCGGAGCCACCACAACATGCACCATCACCCTCTCATTCCCTTTAATTACGTGACAACCAACCTGAAGGGGAGGAACCTATTATCCACATGAAAGCTAGTAATTTCAAAAAATTGGTAACGGACATCAGTAGGTGAATTTGGGATGAGAGAGAGAGAGAGGAAAGGTAAAGACTCGATAACTTCTTCTCCCTGAGAAACTCCCTAGGAAAAAGAATCTGAAGCATTGGACAAAAAGACTCGAAAGATCCATTGGACGAGGATGAGGCTCAGGATGTAGCAAGCCAGGCAATGAGGCTAGAAATGAGGCCTCATGTGAAAATTCTAGATGAGCTAAAGAACAGAACATACAGAGAAGAAATGCAAGACATAAATGAGCTCAGTGAACAAATTGAGCAAGCTACATGCAAGTTGGAGGACTTGAAGAGGAGGCGAGCAGTAACTTCAGCTTTACAAAAGAGAGGATCCCCTTTCTCCCTAAATATCTTAGCAGAAGTTGTCACACCCAATCTCAAGCTATCAGATCTCCCCAATATGATGGAAATAGGGATCCACAAGAACACTTAACGACCTTTGATCACATTATGTAACTCTATGGCCAATCTGAGACCATGAATGCCCAGATTTTTATCACTACTTTGATAGGACGAGCTCAAGAATGGTTCATGGGACTACTTATGAAGACCGTGGTATCATATGAACAGCTAACACGGAAATTTCTATACCAGTTTACAAGCCAAAAGAGAGTACACATCTTTTTACCATCAGATAGAGAGAAAACGAGCCCCTTTGGGA